>VZTU01003070.1:711-16590 GCA_013400835.1 Zapornia atra | reverse complement strand
GGCGGCTGCTGCCCTGCGGGAGGTCCTGCCCGCCGCCCCCGCCGGCCGCCTTCTCCTCGTCAACAACGCTGGTAATAACCGTGGCCGCACCGGCGATCCCCGTCCCCTCCCCGGGCGAGCGGGGCTCAGCCCCGGCGAGCCTTCCCTTGGTTCTGCAGCCGATGGACCGAGGCTTGATCAGGTGCCGGCGCATAGGCGCACCGAGTAAATAACCACGGGAGCAGCGGGGGCTTTGCCCTGCCTGGGGCTTACTAAAGTGACGAGCCTGGGGAGCAGCCCGGGGGCAGGTTGCTGCTGGGCCCGCGGCACTTTGCTCTTCACGGCGGTTTGCCTCTCTGTCGAGGTGCGGGGCCAGCCGGGCACCCTGCTGCACCCTCTTGCCACGATGCTCCCCGAGTATGAGCCGTCAGAGCTCCTAGCCCTGCCTTGTGGATACATCTGTTGCAGTCTTTAATGTCTGCATTCTTCCAACCCTAAACAACACCAGGTGTTCCAGTAGGTGCTACAGGAGTGGTGCCTCTGGCTCCAAGTGTGGGACAGCACATGGTGGCCCATGGAGACATTGTGCTTCAGGCTGGAGGTTGGGAGCTGTTTGTTTTGGCAGAACAGGTCTGTGTCCCATGTCATCACTGTTGGTTCAGAGGGTGACCAAAGGCGATGAGCAGAGCTGGGCTGTGCTGAGCTCCTCTCTGCTGTAAGACCCTGCTAGAGGCTGGGCCATCAAAGCAAATCGCTTTTGCCTGTAAGAGTGAAAATGTAGGCGCAAAAGGGATCTGCTGTGTTGCTGAATATATCCTTAACTACTCTAAACTCCTTTGTCCTCCCCAGGCTCCCTGGGAGACATCTCCAAATCCTTCCTCGATCTCACCAACCCAGAGGAGATCAACAGCTACTTTGCCTTCAACGTCACCTCGGCGCTTTGCCTCACCTCCACCGCCCTGCAAGCTTTCGGGAAGCGGCCCGGCTCCAGCAGGACGGTGGTGAACGTCTCCTCCCTCTGTGCCGTGAAGCCCTTCAAGAACTGGACGCTCTACTGCAGCGGGAAGGCTTCCCGGGACATGATGTTCCAGGTGCTGGCACTCGAGGAGCCTGATGTCCGTGTGCTCAGCTACGCCCCGGGTGAGGAAGGCTGCTCACTAACTGCTAGAAATTCTCTCCTGGCTTCGTGGAGAAAAGATTCTTGCAGCTCAGCCAGGTGCAGAGGGAAAATGAGCCCCAGATTGTGCTTTCTCAGTGTGTGATTTCTTTTTGGTCGCTCTTTCTGCAGGTCCTCTGGACACAGACATGCAGCTCTTGGCCCGGACTAAGACTGGAGATGCTGAGATGCGTCAGTATTTCCAAAGTCTGCAGGAGAGTGGGCAGCTGATAGACTGTGCTGTGTCAGCCCAGAAGCTGGTGAATCTCCTGGAAGAGGACACCTTCTGCTCTGGTGCCCATGTGGATTTCTACGACATCTGAGTTGTTCTCACCTCCACCTTTGCCTTCCTGCTTTCCTTTCTGCTGAGCCATGTCTTGTCTGCCTCCAGTGTCTTTGGAGACTGTGTTTGAGTCCTGGGTGCTGTCCAGTTGTTAAGAGAAGATCTCTGGGTGCCTTATAAATACCCCTAGTGCCCCAGTGGGGATGGGGGAAAGTTTTTGCTTTGCTGTGTTGTAGCTGTTGAGCCCTCCCAGGCACCTGCTGTCAGGAGTGGGGATTTCTCAGCTGCTCGGCGTGGGGGAGCAGAGGTGACCTTTTCCAAGGACACAAGTGTGGAATTCTTAAAGCTGTCCTGAGCATGTGTGAGCCAAGATGGTACTGAGGCATCTGAGGCCAGGTCAGAAAGCCATCCCAGAAGGTCTCAGGGAAGCCAGCAGTCAGTTTAGAGCTGAGTGTGCCTGTGTTTGTCCCCTTTGCCCTGCAGGAGCTGCGTGCTCAGCAAGTCACCAAAGACTGAAAGAGCCATTCCTGAGGCTGGAGGTGGTGGCTGCCACCCCAGAGCCCCGCCTTCCCCTCCCATTCCTGTCTCACCAGTGCCTTGTCTAGGCTCCCACAGCTCTAGGATTGTTTCTCTGTGAGTTTTGTGCCTTAAGATGTAAAGCCTGTTCTTGTTGGGTTGGGTTTTTTTTTTCACAAATCACCAGGAGGGGGAGCTGGCAGGGGAATATGAATGAATATTTAGGTTGGTGTGCACAAGTGCAGCATGGGTTACATGCACACCTCAGCCCTGAGTTTGTGCCATGCTCTTGTTTGCAGGGTCTGGGCCCAAGTTCCTCCCCCCTGGGTTCTTATAATTTTTGTGGGTGCTTATCCTTATTTTTTCATCAGGTTCCAGGAGGCATGAGCCTTTAAAGTTATACCCATCTAGAAAGCAGCTGATCTGCAGCATGTGTTGATGTGGGAGAGCTGCTATGAAGTACAGTGGCATCACCTGTGTGCCCTGGAAATGCCTGGCATCCCCCTGTGCTCGGTGACAGCAGGTTTCCTGCAGTTGTCTCAACCCTGTCTTTCAAACTTTCTCTGCTTGTATCTACAATCATTAAAAGTTTCATGTCTAGTCTAGGTCTACTGCTGCATCTTTAAAAATGGGTAAATTTTTGGGTGGGTGGAAGGAGGGAGCCTGGGTTAAGCATTGTCTTCATCCGACAAGGCACCACATGTGCCCACCTGGAGTCCTGTTCTTCCCTGAATTATTTCATTAACTGTGTTAACTTAATCCTGCACAGCTCAAAAAAACCCAAAAAAAAGCCCAAAACCCAAACTTAACCCTTTCTAGTGAGTGATTTTTGGCTTCATCTTCTGTCTATGCCTGTGACACTCATTGGCAAAACCCCCCTGTGCTGCTCATTGCACTGGTAATGGGGTGGTTTTCTGGGGTTTAGCATCTCATGGTTGAGGTGTTGAATGTGATCTGTGAAGCCTGGACAGACCTGCTGCTGCTAATGTTGTAGCTGTGTGGGCTTGTCCCATCCCCTCTTGGGCAGAAATTGGTTTTTGCGACCTGGCACTCTGAAAAATAATCCCAGTGCTGAGAGCTGGGGGTGCCAGGAACTGCCTTGATGGGGTCTTGGACCCTGAGTTGTGAGGGGCTGAAGGTAGATAAGCTCCTTCCCTGCCCTAGAAAGGCTCAAGGAGCCTCAAATTGCAGGAAGAGCTGGATTTGGTAGTGGGGGACGGCTGCCCCAGGCACAGGGCCACCTGGTATTAGTGAGGTGGGCGATGCAGATGGGTTCTTTGGCATAAGACATGTTAAAAACTGAGATACCCAGAGAAAGGTTTATTTCTGGACTGTAAAGTCTGACCATCCTTAGGTCTCTGTGGCTGTATCAACACCTCTGTGTCTTTAGGGGCATCTGCATGGGGGGTTGGGGTAACACAGGGCCACCACTTGGAACTAGGCACTTCAACCCAAACTTCTTCCCACCAGAGAGTGTATGTAGGCAGGGAACACTGACTTTAAATAGTGAGGTGCTTATGTCTTTCTACACACAATGTTAATCTGTGAATCACTGGATTTGATTCATAGCATGGTTTGGCTGGGAAGGGACCTCAAAGTGCCCCCCCAGTGCCACCCCCTACCATGGTCAGGGACACCCTCTGCTAGCCCAGGGTGCCCAAAGCCCCATTCAATCTGGCCTTGAACCCTGCCAGGGATCCAGGGGCAGCCACAGCTGCTCTGGGCAGCCTGTGCCAGGATCTCCCCACCCTCCCTGGGAAGGATTTCTGTCTCCCATCTCCTCTCCATCTGCCCTCCTGCAGCTGAAGAGCATTCCCCTTGTCCTGTCCCTCTCTGCCCTTGTCCCCAGCCCCTCTCCAGCTTTCCTGGAGCCCCTTGAGGGACTGGAAGGGGCTCAGGTTTTCCCATTGCCTTCTCTTCCCCAGACTGAACCAGCCCATCTCTCTCAGCCTGTCTTCAGAGCAGAGCTGCTCCAGCCCTCGGATCATCTCCACAGCCTCCACTGAACCTGCTCTAACAAGTCCATGTCTCTCTTGTGCTGGGACCTGGGTTACTTTTCACTGTCCCCTGGTGCCAAGGAGCAGCAGGAGCAAAAATCAGAAACTCTATGTCTGCTTGAAGAGGAAACTTGTTACTAACATCAAGCAAGTGCCAAGTGTGAGTCCTGTGGCTACAACAGTGTGCTGCAGCTCGCTGCTGAGTTTTACTGGTGAAGCAACCACATGCTTGCACTTCAGTGGAGGAAGTTTGCCTCAGCACAGTCACTCCTCACTTGACTGCTCTGAGCTGTAGCCTGGAGGTTTTCTTCTCAGGGGTTTCATCCTCTTTGACTCACTGTATGTGGGTTTAGGTGTTTGACATTGCTCTGTAACCTCCCCAAGGACACGATGAGCTTGTGACTCCTGCCCCAGGAGCAGAGAGCTCTGCCTGGGGAGAAGTGCCAGTGATGCTTTCAGGGCATCCCTTGGGTACCAGCATCCCCTGCCTGGGGAGAAATGCCAGTGATGCTTTCAGGGCATCCCTTGGGTACCAGCATCCCCTGACTGGGGAGAAATGCCAGTGATGCTTTCAGGGCATCCCTTGGGTACCAGCATCCCCTGCCTGGGGAGAAATGCCAGTGATGCTTCCAGGGCATCCCCTGGGTACCAGCATCCCCTGTGCTCCTGTGCCCCTTAAGTCCAGCTGAGACCTGTGCACCCATGGGTGCTGTGAGATGCAATGGCAGAAGGATAGAACTTTTTTTTTCTCCTTTCCCTTTCTCACCGGTGCCTGTGACCAGCTGAGGGCGTGCCGAGACCGGGTAACGGCGGCGCGGGGAGCCCGGGCGCTGTGACCGCAGCGGCGCCTCTGGAAGAGCAACGGGCAGTTCCGTGCGGGTGGAGCGGGATGCAAATTCGGGATCCCCTCCCGCCTCTGCACCGTCTCATCACAGCTCCCTACGGCGACGGATATTTTGTTTAATTAAGGCTCCGCGTCCAGAGTTGCAATGAAGGAAGAAAAAAGGTATCTAAAATAAGTTTTGAGCTCTCCTGATTTCCAAGACACAAGCTCACAGCCCATCTGGCAGAGTGTACCCGGTGGGGCTAACGTACCCCACCCTATGGGGAGCCCCAATATTTGGGCAGTGCTCTCCCCCCAGGCTGAGCATGACCCCTGCAGCTGAAAGGAGTCACCCCAAAGGGAACCATCACCTCCTGCATCCCAGACAGGAGCCACAGGCTCTGTTCCCCCTGGCAGGGGTAAAGTGGGGCTAGTCAAATCCAAAATCCTACGTAGCACAGTAAGGGGGGTGGAGGGACCTGCCAGCCTCCCCCACACCCCACACCCCCCCCCAGGCCTGCCTCATGCAGCAAAATACTGTTCTGGGTGTTTTCCCTCTTTCCCCCTCATTTTTCTGAGCCCTTCCTGGCTCGTTTCTGTAATGGATGGATGTTGGTGAAGGTCTGATGTCTCCCTGAGCCCTGGTAAACAGGGGAGAGACAGAGCTGGGGCACAAGCTGTGCAGATGCCTCCCTGTGTGATATTCCTATTAAAGCATAACAGAAACCCCCTGACATGGCCTTGAAACTAGTTTAGGGCACGAAGGGCAGCATGTGTGAGGTGCTCAGGGGTGACACAGCCTGAGCAACAGGCCCCAGGTCCCCAGGGGACTGGCCCCAGCCACCTCCCCATGCCAGGAGACACTGTGCTCTTTGTGCCCATGGTGACATGCATGGAACTGGGTTATAAAGGAGTCAAAGTTACTGCTGGGGTTTTGTTTCCATGTGTATCACCGGGTCCCTGGAACAGTGGTGAGGGTGAGACCCCTAAATCCCCCTCAAAGCCTCACAAATTAAAACCAGCATGCACCCAACGACCTCCCAAATCTTGGCTGCTGCCCTGGGCTGCCCCTGGCTCAGTGTGGCCATAGGCTGCAGCCAGGTTCCTCTGCCCCTTATTAAAGGTTTCTCAGCAGAAGGGAGACCTTTATTTTCCCATCTGGTGGCCAGAACTGCTGAGTATGGACCTTTCAGCCAGGACGCTGAGTGCCCAGCAAGCCCCTTGCTCGCAAACAAGCAGCTGCCTCTGGCCACGAGGCCAAAGGTAAATGAGCTGTTCCTCTGGCAAAGGTGTTCCCAAAGAGGGGGAAAGGTCTGGCAGTGCCCACGCTTCTCACCCAGGGACCCCCATCTTGTGTGCAGAGGCCCCTGAGACGCCCATGGCATGGAGTCAATATGGGGGATGCCTGGGATAGGGTGGTTCTCCCTCCATTCTAGGCACCTGCTGTATTAACTCCGTGTCTCCCGGACACATAACCAGCCATCCCAAAGCCTCCCAGCTCTCTATGCGACAAGTCAGGGGCTTTGCAGGAGCTTCTCGGGGCTGTTGGTAGGATTTGGTGGATGTTCACCAAGCCCCAGAGGGTTAGAACAACAAACATCTTTCTGCTGAGCTGGCATGTTTCTCACCGACTCTTCTCCCAGAGACTGAACGCTTACTCGCACATCTTCCTCTCTGTAACCCTTCACACTCCTCCCTCTCAGCCTGCTCACCTGCTTTTATTCTTCTCCCCTCTGTGCTGTCCCCTGGTTTTGGTGGCCTTAGCGTTAAGGAAGGAGAAGGACCAACTCCATGCTGGCCATGTTCCCTAGAGCAGCCATTTAATGTGTAACAAGGGACCCCTTGTTCCAGCAAGGAGAGATGACAGATTAACCCAGTTTAGAGCCAAAGAGCAGTGGGTTTTCTGGTAAACTGTCCTGTTCCTGTGAGCTTCAAATGCCTTTAATGAGTTATTATTTAGTCTGCTATGGAGGTTAATGGGGGGGCATTGCAGAAATGATCTGTGATTAATTAAACCATCTTTATCCAGTGTGGACCTGGTCTCACTAGGCTGGGCACTAAGCTGGGACCAGTCAGACCCCTGACTTTGGCATTACTTCTGTCACTACCTTGCACCCACTGAATTAACCACCTGTCAAACGGGGCCCTGCAGACCAACAGCCACCTCCAGCCCAGTGGGAAGGAGCTGCCAGAAAGAAGAGGTTTAAGGCCATTTTTTTAGGCACCACCCCAAAGCCAGATTTTGTCGTGTTTGCTGCCAGCCTGCATAGGATGCAGCCGAGTGTATTTCAAGCATTCTCCTCTTAATATTGAGTGCTGAGCTGCCCCCTGTGGCTCCCCTGGGATCTGGGAACACTGGCCAGTCCCAAACCGGGATGCTCCCTGTCTCCCTTCAGTGGAGCTGTCAGTTCAGACCAAAGCATCCATCCTGCACTACCATTGCTGCCCATCATCCTCCACGTGGCCTTTAAAAACCTCCGGTGTCGATGGCTCAGCGCTGAATGATCCTGGCAGATCCTGGTCCTTCCCTGGAGGATGGTGGGGGACTCTGACAGATGCTCAGCACAGGCGTTTAGACCAGAGAGGACAAGTTGAGTCCTGCAGCAACCCTTGCTCGCAGCACCCAGTCCCCTGCAGCATCCCCTGGGAAACCCAGAGCAGCTCCTTCCGTGGGGGTCTCGCGTCACCCAGCCAGCAGCGTGGCCTCACCCTGCCCACGCCACCACAGGCAAAGCTGCCGCCGAGGCACCGCGTCGAGGCCGGGAGCCGCATTCACATTCCTGCCGCGAGCACACTTGTCAGCCGAGCTGTCAGCCGCTCCTGTAATAGGGCCACGGCGGTCACTCGTGTTGGGAGTAAACACAGCCGAATCTGAGAAAACAAGAGCAGAGCCGAGCCCGGGTGCTTCCAGCAAGGCTGGAAAGTATCAGCACACTCGGGAGGCGGGGGGGAAGATGCCCAGCTCCCCCCACTGCTTCCCCATCACACCCCTGCTGTGAACCCCAAATAAACCCCTGGGCAGGATGCTCTGCAGCGGTCGCCAGCGCCGCAGGGGTATGGAGATGCGGTGGGCTGCCTCTGGGAGGGACAGCTGGATTCAAAAACTCGGGTGGCATTGGAGCTGGTGTGTGGGACAGCCCTGGCCTTGAGCTGCTTGGGAACACGAGGCGATGGAGCTGCAGGTTGGGGATTTCTAGTGGAAACACACCCCCACCTTTGGCTGGAGGAAAAGCACTTTTTTCTCTTTTTTTTTCTTCCTTTTTCTTTTTAAATAAATAACTAAAAAATGTCAATTTGCATGAGACAGCTGTCCTGAGTCTGGGGGAACCGATTTGGATACAGCCTCCTTGCCACACTCTGATCAACATCCGTCCCACGCGCCTCCTGCCGCCTCCAGCCATGTCACCAGAGCTGCAGGGGACACCTTGGCTGGGTGGAATGGATCAAGGCTCTGTGTTGGCTCTGATGCACAGCACAGGGAGGGTCAGGGGGTGTTTGCACAGGGGCCGGGGGCTCATCGGGGCTATGTTGAGGAGGAGGAGGAGGAGAAGTGGCCCCATGTATAATTAACCCTGGCTTATTCATTTTGTGCTATTCCTCCAATTCTTAAACTCTCCCCACAACAAAGAGCTGGCCGGCCTGAAAAGCCAAGGATTTAGGACAAAGAAGGGGTTGGGAGCAGAGTGGAGTGGCCGAGGGCGCGACGTGGCTTCGGGGCAGAGCGGGATGCAGACCCCACTGCCCCACCAGATGCCTGACCAGGCGGTGATGCCCTCGATCAGACCACACGCTCCATCCCAAACTTCACATCCAGGGGATCCGTCTTTCCCCTCTCCAGCCCAGCAGCTTCCCAATGTCCAACATGATTTCTTCACACCCAGAAACTCTAAAAAGCAAAAAAACACCACGAAATATTTTCTAACAGTGGGGAGGGGAGCAGGCTGCTATTATCCTCATCCAACCCAGCCCCAAAATGTTGGGGTCCAAAGGGTGCCGCTTCGCCTTTGAAATCTCCCGCGGCCTTTCTTCCCATTAAACCATCTCCCGGCTCAGCTCAGAAGTTTCTTCCCCACCCCAACCCCCCTTTTTTTTTTTTAATTTAATAATAAAGCATCTCAGATCTCCGAGTTGCAACTCATCTCACACCTAAGCAAGATTGCGTTTTGCACAAGCCTTTCAGCTGTTTTCTCAATCTCTCCTCTGTCTCATTCTCAATTCAGGCAGTTGCTATAGGTATGTTTTAATCCCCAGCATGGTAGATTTTAATTAGTCTTTGTACAGATGGCCAATTAACATTCATTACTTTTGCCTTGAGCGATTAATTATGAGTTTGGATAGAATGGGAGATGGAGACAGAGGAAAGATGGGCAGGTGAATAAAAAAAGCAATTTTAATCAGAGTTTGGGATTTTTTTTCCCCCTTCTTATTTATACATATACACACACATGCAGAAAGAGGAGGGAAGAGCGAAGTGGCAGCATGGGGCAAGTTACGCTACCTCTGAACCACTTGCAGTCCCAAAGCCACAGGGATGGGCTCCAATGGGGTCTTGGGCCAAAGGGTGGGGTCTGCAGTCCCGCCAAGCCCCATGACAGGGATGGGGAAACTGATGCAGGGAGTGCTGGAGTGCCGTGCAGCTCCCCAGGCACAGAGAGGCACCCATTCTGGAAGGGAGCACCCTGGGCGCCTGGGTGTCGCGGTTTTGGGCTTGTAATTGTTCCAGGACAGTGGGGATGGCCGGGGGAGCGGTGGCACACTGACACCTTCTCCTGGGTGAACCCTCGTAGCGGTGTGCAGAATGGGGCCTGTAATTCTCCCCGCGCAACACCCGTTGACACGTTGCTAATTCTTCCTAATTGATTTTTCACGCTGGCGGGAGGGAGACGGTGACATCCAACAACAGAGCCCTGATGTCGCGGCTTTCTCCTCCATGAAAGGGGCCGGCACCCTCCCTCCGGAGCCGACATACTTCTCCCCGGCCCGGGTAGCCATGGTGAGGCATTGCCCAAATCCTTTCACCGCCACCGCCGTGCCGCTGGAGCCTGGCAATGCTCCGCACCGCCCGTGCCAGCCCGCTCGCGGCAGCTATTTTCGGGCACGCAGGCAAGCCGACAGGGAAAATTAAAATAGCAAAAGCCCCTGGGGCTGTATCCTGCCCTGGATCCTTGGCGGAGGGGCCGCACCCACGCTTTGTGCCACCCTGGCACATGTGAACCAGCAGCGGGTTCTGGATTCGGCATTTCTGGGTTATTTTGGCAGTGGGCGAGGCATGCACGTGGCATGGAGCGAGCAGGGGAAGCTGGCGGGGACATAGGAAAGGACCTGATCCTGCTTGCTTCTTCCAAGCATCCCTCTGTGGCAGGTGGGCCTAGAAAAGGGGGGGGCTGCAGAAGGATGCTTTGGGACAGAATCCATCCCGCAGGACTTGGGAGGCTCCTCACAGTGCTGCTGGCTGGGCTTTTACACCCCTCCTGCTGAAACCCAGGGGTTTCTATTTTAGCACTTTGGCCCCAGCCCTTTTGAGACTGACACTTCTCTGCAGCACAGCAACTTTCCTTAAATTGGCCGCTCAGGTGGAGGACGGGGTGACCAGATCCCTCCCCGCAAGGCAGGGATGCGGCCGCTGGGCCCCACACCCATGGCATGGCTGGTGGATGTACCACCTGTGTCCTGATGTTGTCCCTGGGTAACATGCCTCCTGCATCCCAGCATGGTCTCAGGGTGCGTCCTCGGCCAGACCATCCCCACCACTAAAGCCCCAGTATTGCAGGGGGGTTTATTCCAGGTGAAATACATACGGGACATACAGGAGCCGATGATCCCTGCTGCCTCAAAGGGCAACCAAACCCCCTCACACCAGCTTGAGTCTTCCTCTTGGGTGAGGAAGAGGAGGTCGGGAGCACAGACACCTCGGTAAGAGCACGGTCCCCACCTGCAGAGTGGTGGCAGGGTATGGCCCTCTCTAAGTATACGCCATTGAAATGTGCACATTTCCTAAAAGCAATATGGAACAGCTAAATATACTGCTCACAAATCTGTTTACACTAATAATGGCTGGGAGCCTGCCATCCATATGACTGCAAGGAACCATTGATTCAACATAAATTAACTGAAAATTACTTGCAAGAGGGAGAAACTCACAGCATTTTATATTTTTTTTCCCTCCCCTTGTCTTTTTTTTCCCCCTCCCCCTTTGCCAGGGAAGGGGGAAATGCAGAGACATTGGCATCTCCACTACCAACAGCCATGGCCGCATTTGGCACCGGCTCCGCTCTCTCCTCACCATCCCCTCTCCCTATCCCCAGCGATGGGGACCAGGATACCCGAGGAGCTGGGATTTTCCATCTCCAGCTCAAGGGACTCGAGCTGCTGCCGGGGACTAAATGAACACAATATTTACCCATTTTCCAAGGAAGGGAGACGGAAGGGTCCGAGTCATTATTTTGGCACGTGCAGATTGCTAACTTGTTCAGTTTTATATATATATATATTTTTTTTTTTTTTTAAAGGGGGAAAAAAAGAAGGGAAAAAACCCACCAGAATTGGCAGCTCCTCACGTATTAGTCGGAATGCTGCAGACTTGGCTCCCGCTCACCTCCGCAACATACTGTTAAATGGCATCAAGACGGTGTATCAGCCACTTACATATGTTGCTTATAGACGCCAAACTTATTAACACAATAAAACTGCTGCTAAGAAGCTTTCCTGCCTATTTTTCTCCTGGAGAATGTCAGTGTTGGAAGCACCTACCTTCCTCGTATGGAAACACCCGGGGCTGCCTTTCATATGGCACCCAGGAAAATAAACGTCTGACTCACACAGGGTCCCCCTCCGACCACAAGGCAAAGCAGGAGGAAGATTCATTGATTCAGAGTGTTGTGCATCAGAGGGGACCGCCAGCAGCCCAGCCCACCCGGCAGCACCCTGCAAGCCCTCCCCCTCCCCCCCAAAAGGTACTCCACCTCTGGGACAGGCCCCCGGTCGGGGTGGGAGGGCTTCACCCCAAGACTGGCTTCAACACCCTCCACTCCGAAGTGTCCCCAGCTCCCTGTCCTCTCAGCCAAGATGCACAAACACTGGAAGGGGGACCCTGGGTGAGTCATGTATTTATTTTCCTGGGTGCCATATGAAAGGCAACCCTGGGTGTTTCCATACGAAGCGGCTAGGTGCTTCCAACACTGATGCTCTCTGCGTGGAAAGGGAGGCAGGAAAGCTTCTTAGCAGCAGTTTTATTGTGTTAATAAGTTTGGCGTCTATAAGCAACATATGTAAGTGGCTGATACACCGTCTTGATGCCATTTAACAGTATGTTGCGGAGGTGAGCGGGAGCCAAGTCTGCCAATCTCCCCTAATATAATATAACGCTGCGCAGTCCCTGCAGGGTTTTTTGGGGGGGGACTCTCTCAGCATACCAGGGAGGAAGGCTCCTCTCCCTGATGTGGCACTGAAGCCTTCACACCATTCCCTACCCCTGCAATGGTGCAATCTTGCAGGAGATCTTGCTGTCTATGCCCATGGGGTATAAGCTGACATGAGCCTGGCAGGGGGGGTGTCCGATGTTGGGGAGTGTCACAGTTCAGCACCATTCAAGGGAACACCTAAACCCTCTGTGGGGCTGAAGGTGTAATTTTCTGTATCAAAATTTCCCAAGCTCTTTTAGAAAGACAGTTTTGCTGCAATGATGACACTTCTGTGCAGGGAAAAGGATTCTTAAGGGCAACATCTTATACCCCTGGAGCAAGGTACATGGTGGGACAGTAAATGGGAGACCAGACTTCACTCCCAGAACCAGTGGAGAGAGCTGGCTGAACCCTAACACCTCATCTGGGCTCTTCTTTGAGTGTCTATGGTATAAACCCTCAAAAATGTCCCCAGAAATCACAGTACTAAAGGACAGACCTCCTGGCCAGGCAACCTAAGGATGTTCAAAGCCTTCAGTGGTCAAGGGTTGATGAGGATGTCTGCTCCCAGGCAGGACATGGAAGAACAATGCATCCACTGCTGCTGCCACCCCAGGGGACCAGGATGACAAACCAAGGACAGGAGCTTCGTTTTGCTCCCGGTGACTGGGGAGGCAGGATTGCACCTCTTGCTGTGAAGAAGGGCTTGGTGACTGCCAGGATGCTCCCAGCTCTGTCCCCTGATGCCCTACCTGCTGTCACCTCAGCAGGTCCCCAAGGAGGACCGCATCCCTTAGGTAGGCATGAGAGGTGATACCACCTGTGGAGCTGGGCATGCTGCTGGTGCCTGAAGCATCAGTGCTGCTCTGACAAGTCCTGTCACAAGCAGAACATGCAGATGCTGATCAAAAACTGTGTATTTCGCTGCCCCTGCCGAAAACCTCCACGTTTCAGTGCCATTGCCCTCCGTGGACTTTGGTGTGGGCGAACCAGTTCATTGCCACACTCAATCAGGACCAAACAGGGATAATTGGGTCCCCAAGGTCAGGCACAAGGTCAGGAGAAAGGTCATCAAGTGCCCAACCTCTGCACATCACTTTGAACTAACAAGTTGCAATGACTTTCCTCAAACCCACAGTCCTGTAGCACCACCTTTCCCAGCAGAAATGATCAGAGCAATCACTGTCCCAGGTGCAGGTGCAGCCTCAACACCAGGATGGGCATTGTCACAGATGGCCAAGGGTGCTGCAGCTTTCTGAAAAGCTTTTTTGAAGGCTATGTGCACCCACATGATCATCTGGAGATGTTTCAGCCTTTGGAGATGACTCAAGAGTTGGAGTTTTAAGTGTGTACAGGGAGATGGATGCAAGACCCTGTTTGCTTTGCAAGTGCAAGCCACCGAAGCCACAGCTGTGTCCACATTGAATGCCCTTCAGGATGTCCCACCTCTGAGAGCTCACCCAACAACAGGAGACTAGGCATGACAAGGACCTGGGTGGGGGGATCTTTTCTCATCAGTTTCTGTGTAGTTTTACACAAGCCCTTTGGCTTTTGTGCCTTTCCCACCTCATCTCCCAGTTTGGGTCTGTTGGAAGCCCATCAGGACCCATCAACCCAGAGCCCAGGGTTTCTGTACCAACATAGCAGTCAGAGCACACTGGAGAGGAGAGGGTGGATGCAGCTCTCATGGAAAAGCCAGTGTGACCATTATGTAGGTAGGTGAGGACCCGGCAGCATCTCCCCTTGCTGGACTGACCTCTTCCAGCAGGTAGCTATGGTGGTTTCCCATTCCCAGACTTGGTGGTGACATCCTCTCTCAACATCAGCCTGACTGCACAGACTAAAGCTATCTCACATCCATCCAGTCCAATGTACATATTAACCATCATCTCCACCATTTCCATCTCTTCATCCATGCATCCATGCATTCATCCATCCTTCCATCCATCCATCCATCCATCCATCCATCCATCCATCCATCCACCCACTCATCCACCACTGAAGGACCCGTTGACTAAAACACCTGAGGAAAGGGAGACTGAAGGAGGTGAGATGAATAACCCACTGAAGCCCACTGGGTTGTGTAGGGTCAGTTTATCCCATCCAGCATATCCCTGAACCGAGAGAAATAAAATAAACAAAACTTGAAGAAGCAGGAAAGGGGGAGAAGCCCGGGACCTCCTCATGCCCCCAACCCAAAATACAGCCCCATTCCTCCCTTCTTCACTTTGGGGCCACACTTGAAGGATGATGAGAAGAAATCTGGGCCAGACAAGGAGCTGTGCCCATGGGAAGAGCAGGTGGGAGAGGTTAGGAGGAAATGATCCAGCACTTTGAAGTCTGGTCAACTTTTAACATCCCGGCAAGCTGTGCCTGTGGCCACGCTCTGGGGCTGGGGCCTGATTTTCCACATTCTGCCCTTTGATGCTGGAGGCCGACGTGTTACAGATTAACAAGGCGGGTGGACGGGCTGCACCTGCTGCAGTGTGCTGGATCCAGCCCTGGGGAAGCCTTCCTGCTCCTGCTGGGGCTGCTGCGGAGCAAGGGAAAGGTGCAGGCAGGGATTTGAGTCCAGGCAGGCAAGCAGTGGAGCAGTGGCTAGGGCTGGGGGATGTAGACGGATGGGGGTGGACCCACTGGCCACCTGCCCATCCCCAAGCATCCCCAGAGCGGGCTGTCTACCCCCAACCCCAAGGCCAATTTTTGGTGCCTGTCCTGTCCCCCTCGCCCTCTCCTTCATTCCTCTTTCGTTTGCTCTTTGGAAATTCCTCACTATTGTATTTTAACAAGCACCAGATCCCCCCTTTTTCCCCACCAGCACCCCCTAATCCTGGTGCAGCACCCCCCTTGCCCAGCCCTGCCTGCCCACCACTGCTGCCGGCCACGTCCCTCCGCTGCGCTGGCACGCTCTGCCGCTCTTTCGTTAAACAAGAAAATGTCTTTCTCCTCCACCCAGAGCTCCTCCTGGCCCGAAATCCAGCGGGAAAGGCTGGCTGCTCCCGGATCACCTCCTCCTGGGGATGCAGGCGCTAAAGTTTTCCTCCTAATAAGCTGGGGACATTGGGGGCTGGAGCAAGGCACCCGCCTGGGGGGTTGTGATTTATTCCCACGGGGGATAAAGGTCCTGCCTGAATTATCCTGGAGGTGGGAGCGGGCCTGGGAGCAGCAGGGGGAAAAAGAAATGGGAAGATAAATTTGGGTTTCTCTCCTGGTTTCAACGTAGCAGCTTCCCGGCTCCCAAAGAGCTCTGGCTTCCTCCGGAGCATCCAGGGAGCCTCGCCTGGACACCGAGCCGGGACTGAAAAGCACCGGGGCGAATAGGGGGAATAAAAAAAAAAAAAAATCAGCTTAAAGGTTTGTAATTTTCCGAGAGGGCGATTTATCCCCCAAATCAAAGCAGCTCCCCCTCCAAAAAAGGCTCCTGCAGAGACGGGGCGCGAAGGGGTGATGCTGCGGCGGGGATTCCTGCAGCGAGCAGCCAGCGCCCGGCCGGCTTTTTCTTTTTCCCCCGCAGAAGATGCTGAAAGCCGGCGAGATCCGCTCGAAACGAAATCCCGGCCCCGCGCAGCGCTCCGCGGCCCGCGGCTCTGCCACCGCCCGGCCCCAACGGGAGGTTGCGGGAGAGAGAGGACGGAAGGTCCGCACCCCCGCCTCTCCCACCCCCGGCCCGGGCCGGGGAGCAAAGAAAAGAGAGAGAAAAAAATACATTAAATTAAATTAAATTA
>VZTU01003069.1:16228-99847 GCA_013400835.1 Zapornia atra | reverse complement strand
ACAAACCTACATAAGTAACTTCTATTTCCTCTCTCAGGACATGGAATGTACCTATAACACTGAAATCCATGCAAAAGAGCTCAGCTTTATCTTCCACATTTAGATTAAAAATTCAACTCAATCCTACTTTAAGTTTAAACTCTAGGAGAATTAAAGATATACTTCCCTATTTTACTTCTTTATAGTAAGTTACAGGAATTATCTGCTCTAGCAATACTTTATAAGGCTTAGGATATTTTTAGATGCAAGCAGCTATTAGGAATAGCCCTACATAGTCACTCCACCTATCTGTGAGGGATACACAGTTTAGAAATCATTATCTTCCAGGCAATCAAGGTGCCAATTTCACATATACTTCAGTTGAGGGGGTTCACATGCACTGTGCAGGTTCCAAATCACATAGTTACAGTTAGCTATTCACGTAACTGCCTTTAGTTACTGCAGCTGTTCTAGCTACAGTATCTGGATTTTCAAGCAGTTACCTTAAATTTCCATTTGTTAGTAAAACAGAACATTCACTGACCACCAACAATAAATTTACTGTGTTCAGATTCTTACAAGACACTAAATCTTCATTCTCAAGATTCAATCCCACCATTAACAAGTGATATGAATTACAACAACATGAAAAGAGCTGGTTCAGAGACGATGGATCTGGTTCTACAATTCTCATTTAAGCCGTTTACATTTCCTAGGCAGATGACTTCTGCTCTTAAATCCATCACAAAATTGAAGAGAAGACAGATGAGAGTTCAGATAAGAAGCTGGCAGTTCACCATTACCATCAATTACATTCAATCCACCTGCAAGCTTTTCACTAGTTTTGATATCTGTGCACAAAACCATGTATTCATTTTGCTGGTGGGTTTTTAATGGTTTATTTTCTCTAATATTTTTTCCAGGATACATTTACAGTGAGGAAGAGAGATGTATTCCATAATTACACGTTACAAGACATACAAATTTAAAGAAC
The DNA here is from genome assembly GCA_013400835.1 of Zapornia atra. Lineage (NCBI taxonomy): Eukaryota > Metazoa > Chordata > Aves > Gruiformes > Rallidae > Zapornia > Zapornia atra. The sequence goes on along the minus strand of VZTU01003069.1, from coordinate 98,874 downwards.
AGTGCAGAATTCAGCATGACAATGACTCCTAGACAATAGTTTGAGATGATCATTAAAATTACTTTGAACTTTTCTTTGGTGCATACCAATTGTCTCAAAAAACTCACAAGTATTCTAAGAATTAATACAGACAACTTGCTGGTTTAAGTATTTCATTAAAAACAAACAAAACCACCCAAATACACCACAAAACAAAACCCAAATGCCCCAAACTTACCAGAACCCTAAAGAAGTAGAGATACTCTGCAGCTCCTGAGTAATTACCACATTCGTATTGGAATTTTGCATACCTGTAGAGTGTATCTAGGTACTCCTGCCTAAACTGAAAAAGAATACAAAAAAAGCTTTTCTTCACTAGGAAAAATGCTGTTACAAGTCCATAATAATAGTAATCTTTGAAGTCTTTAGGTTCTTTGAAAGACATTGTATGCACGAAAGACAGTAGAAAATTATTATACTCTTAATCCACACCACCAATTTAAAGACTATACCAATACTGGAAAAAGAAATTCTGTACTTCAAAGTAAGTAATGCACATCCTAATTACAAAGATGCAGCTAACACTAAGGTCCAGCTTTATTTTAATTTGTATAAAAACAAATTAAGGCATTCAAATAAATTTAAGTATTAGGAATTCTGCCTCTTAGCTAGTGACATGAGACAGGCCAGTCTGTAGTTGCTCAGAGCTGTTGGCTATGGGGGAGGGTGCATGTGAACAGAGATATTTAGAACTGAATTCAAACACATAGAAGAATTAAGAAACTTACACCATGCTTCTCAGCTAAGTAGTCAAACAGCATCCGACCATCCCTGTAATAAAAAGATAAAAAATGCTGTTTTTACAAAACAAACTTATTGTTCAACATGCAACACTACACAACTACTCCTCCAATTTGCTGTGCAAAAGCAACTGGAGAAATAGTGAACCAACTATTCCTAAAGCATCACAAAAGTTTTTTCTTACTATTTACTTTCTAAATCTTAAAATTAATATTACAAATAAAAAACACAACCTGCAACAATAACTCGAGTTAAGAAAGGGTAGGAGGTTGCTTTAAGTTTTATGGCATCCTTAGTTTTCGTTATGAAAGTACAATTCTGATTTAGAGCTCTTCCTAGTTTCATGTTCTAATTCCACAGCAGTTGCTGTAGCCAGGCAGGTTGAATTTAACAGGAGACAGGAAAAAAAGTCAAAGACTAAAGTAAAATAGAATTAAAAAGGAAAACTTATCCCACTATTGGCACTGGGGCACGTTAGTTAGCAATAATACCTTTACCACAGGAAATGCCTGCAGAATGCACAAGTACAAACAATAACCGCACTGAAGTTCTAACCTTCCAACTCACACATGATCACATTTCTGAAAGGTTTTTAATTTAACATGGATATTGAAAGAACAAGTAACATTACCTATATCAAAGTTTGATCTTACAGTAGGCAAGCATGAAATTATCTACCACCAATAAGCCTTATATTAATGACTACAGGACTAACTGTTGTTTAAAGATACCACAGGTATCTAATTTAGTCAATATTTTTTTAATCCAGTGTCTCCACTGGATCTTTAGCAGCTCTTAAGAGCGAAATTTTAGCATGCTAGCTTTTCAGTGCAATAAGAATTCCATTCAAACTCTGCTGCACTCAACTGGCAACAAAACCCACGCAGCTGAATTATATTCCTAAACAGGAAGTACTTTCAGCATGGCACTTTGATTGTATGCACTGACTGCCTTTCTACAAGACAGAAAGGGAACTAATGACTTCTCTTTCATCTCCAGCTCCATGTCACCCCCCACCAGGCACACTTCTCTATCAGCAGCTACCCTCCACTCCACCTCTTCACTGCATTCACACTGTGCACTCCATCATGTGGTGATTTGGACAATTCGCAGAACTATCATATCTGATAGAACATGTACCCAAGATTTACCTGAAAAGAACCAAGCTATAAACTCCTCTTAGGATAAAGATACAGTAAATACAGATGAAAATTTCCCCATTACTCTGAAACCAACTAGCTGCAAAGCTGCCAGTTGCTTTAATCAGAACTTATAGTATAAGATTCTACAGGGAAATGGCACATCACCAAGTTAACCAAGACTGACAATCCTAGTAATGCTGGTGGAAGCAATGAAATAATCTGATGGGTTTCTTCCAGTGGAGCATACTTCAAAGATGAGAAATGCTGACTTTAAAATTAAAGATGAATAGTCAATATCCTACAAAAGCTGCATAGGGGGGAAAAAAAGGGGAAGAGAAATATTTGGGCTTATTCCTGAAATAATTTCTACTTGCTAAGTCGCCTTTGCATATCATCTTCTACCATTTCCCAGTCTTTGTTGTTCCAAACAGCACTGTCATGGATGAAAAGCCATGATCTAAAGTCCTGATAATAAGCAACTCTAAATTTGATACAGATTCCAAGTCACCAGCAGAAATTCAAAAAACAGTTAAAAAAATTTTAAAAAAATCAAAAGAAATCAAAAGTTTCTTTCTACTGTCTAAAGCACCCTACTCAGGTGCACACACCTTTCGACACTGTTCTCACCATTACTGCATCATCCCAACAACTTGGATGAAAATGGCTGCCAAGTCACAAACCAATCCCAGCATTCCTGAGCTGCAAAGTTTTCAGACATTGTTAATAGTTTGTGCATTTTTTGATTCTATCTCTTGCTTCCAAATAATGTGTTTCTGATTTGGAGCTAAGTAGTACTGACCAACTTTTGTGGATCAAAGGTCAAGCACCAGAACACATTTCCCAAGAAACGTGGTACTTAGAATTGCAACAAGGTAACTCTTTCACTAGGCCAAATACTCTTTATAAAACTGGCTAAAGGCAAAGCAAGAATTGAACAAGATTGCTCTATATGGATCAGAGGTTCAATTAGATTTGAATAGAGTTGTACTAGCATCAGGAAGTCTTTTCTTTAAAATTGAGATAGTCTCAGTTGATACTTCAAGGGAGATAAGTAATAGCTTTTGAAGTATAACTCTGAAAGTAAAAGGCCCAATTGCTATCAAGTGGGTCCTGGCGTTGCTCAACCACTAAAGTCATAAGCAAAAGCAACTCCTTTTCTTAGTATAACTATCTAACATAAATACCCATGCTGCAATAACATATAAAGGTGTTTTACTTATCCTAACAAAGCTTTTTATAGTAGAGTTCAAGAATTTTGTTCTGATAATGCCAGAAAACAGCAGCTTTTTTCTATTGTGCGGGAAAACTAACAAGATTTCCGTTTTTACCAATGTCTTGTTACGTATGTACGTTGAGAACCAACTCATTCCATCTCACCATTTCCACACTGACCATGTTCTAAATTAGGTACAACAAATTCTGAAAAGAATATGCAGAGTGGAGAAAACATAGGCCAAAAGGGCTCATGAGGTGTCTCAGCAAGTACAGTGAGGAAGGGAAAAGGAAATGAGGATGATAACCTGCACTTCAAACACAGAGTAGGTTGTTTTACTTCCTCCCCTTAAGGGACTCTTTTTCAGAGGGGTTGCTCCCAAACAAAGGTACACCTCATAAAGAAGACTTTGACAGAAGAAAAAAAAAAAAGGTATGTGTATTTAATGTTTCTGTAAGAAAATTCTTATGTTAGTCTTCCATATCAGTAGATACATAAAGCTTGCCAACAACAAATCCAAGTATAGGCTTCACCTTCAAATTAAAGGCAAGCAACAGGTATGTGGGTATGGTCTATTTGAAATCTTAGTGTAAGGCAGGCTGCAGAAGTGATCTAATTAATTTTCCAGTTGGTTAGACACATTTACAGTAGTAACAGTAATGCTTCCTATGAAGGATAACACGCAGGAATTTATACTAAACAAATAACTACTAGCCCCTCTGCTGAAAGTGCACAGTTACTTCCTCAATGACTACAGCTGAACTCTTTTCTACAGGGCCCAACTCAGGCTTAACCGTAAGTCACAGTCCATAAAGCAGAGAGACACTCATTCTAACTTAATTACTCCTGTAAGCAAAGTGAGACAAAATTAGGTACATCTTAAAAAGCTAGGATGAACACTATCTTACACCATGAAATTGACAAGTTTTGGAGGGGTGGAGGGAGGATAAGGAGGGGGGGAACTACAGGACTCCTGAAAGTAGTATGTGCTATGAGGCTGAAAGGATGCTCATCCACCAGACCTCCAAAACTAAAGAGAGCACTCCATAATTCTCTGTGGAAGGTAGAAAAGGGAGAGCACAGAGAGTCTCCTAGAAAAGAGAATCTGAATTCTTTCATTACACTTTTCACCTCAACCTACCCAAAAACACCACCCTCAAAAAGCAAACAAAAAAACCCCAGCTTCCCCAAAACGAATCTTGACTATGATATGACGACACTGAATGATAACTGTCACTTTTCCCAAGTTGATTCATAAACATTAAGAAAAACAGACACCTTATACACAGGAGGTAAAAGCACTGATATAAACCCACGGAAAATTGTATACAGTGATTTTAATTACCCAATAACAATCACTACATAAATATTGACTGGAAAGCTTTGCAGTTATTAAATAGAAAGCATTCTTATCAAGACCTAAAAGATCAACAAGCTGTCCTGTGAAATTATTAGAAATTACCTAGTAGACTGCATCTGCCTTGTAGTCTCTGGATCCTCAAACATCTTGACAATTGGTTCAGTTTCAGCTTGGAGCTGCTTCAGCTGTGCAACAACAGTTGTTCTCTTCTCACGCAAAGCTAAATGCACAAACACAAAAGTTTTAATGTAACACCTTAATTTTTCACAGAAGCCAATCTAATTACTGACAGTATATCTGCATGCCTTCCCAGTTTCTACCTCGCTTATCCCCAGTCAAATCACAAAACCAGAGGCATCTAACAACTAATTTTAGATCTTCTCACATTTTGTTCCTTTCCTCCTGTGTGGAGTTCTAATCAAGCCACTAAAGAGCAGGTATAGCTGGAGCAGAATCTGTAATAGACGAGGTATCTTCTGCCTTCCACTAAGGAATCTACAGGCTTTTCAGAGTTTATTTGGAATAAGTGAACAGCACTGTGATGCCAATGATTTCCCTCTGACCAGACTCTGAAAACACTTTTTTAGAATATTTAACTAAAAATCAACAAGAAGAATTTAAAGCAGCTAAATCTACAAAATTATAGTTTGGAACACTATGCATGCTGTAATTAGAACATTAAACCTTTTATGAAAAATCACTGGGAAACAGAACTAACAGATTTAGGGTTATTATTTTACACAGACCCAAACTTCCTCACCAAGTGCTACCAGCACAATAAAATGAATGTTTAAGTATAACTCAAAAAAGCATGTGCTTTAAAAAAAATGAGAGAGTAGTACCCTGAAGTGGGCTATACAAGCCAAGAAACCTATGGGACCAGAGAAGCCAAGACCAAATCCCAGGAGAGAACAGTGCAGGAAACCATGAAAGTGAGCCATATACCAGGACACTCAATGCCACAGTGAACTTACTAGACATTTCTTTTGTGATTTAATTACATGTATCTATGTATTTGTGAAGGAGGTCCAATGTGGATAACACCATGAGGGTGACCCAGCCTAAATCTAAGAATGACTTGCCTGATAGAAAATGTTCCAGTAACGAGAAATTACCTCCAACTTCAGATGAATCTTGATATTATAAGAGAGGAAGTGGAAATAAAAGAAAGAAAAACCCTTCAGCTGAACTTACTAAAAGTATGAAAATGTTTTCCTGTGATATGTCCTGGATGTGCAACTGGGAGAGGACAAAAGCAACTATAAACCGCGCAGAGATGTTTCTAAGTATAATGGTCTAAGTGAATTTAGCTTTGAGTAAAGTGAAGTCTTAAAAAAAAGATCAGTGTAAAATTGTATTGAAGACAGAGATTCCACAAATAAAGAAAACCTCTCTGTACAGACACTCTGTTAAGTGTTGATGCACGAAGACAACACATACCAGAAAAATGTCAGAGTAGGTGAAGATCTTTCCATAGAAAGATTTACAATCAAGCACCCTGAACAACTGACTCGGCATGAAAATATTACCTCTGCTTAAGTTAACTTCATACTGTTGAATAAGTGCCACAGATCAAACAGCAAGTTGTTTATAAAGCAAACTGATTACATAAAAACTTAACAGAGATATTTGAAAAAAAAAAGAGATATTTGCAAAAGTACACAAGTCTTCCTCCCAAGACGCAGGCAAGACACACTCTACTACCACTAGTTTAGAGGGTAAGGAATTCCACAAAATCGAAATAAAATAAATATGGAAAAATAGGAAGAAAGTGTATCTTGGAAGATTAGGGTCAGGAAGGAAAAAGCCCCAAAAATACCATCCCACATACAAGGGAAGCTTACAAAATCATGAAAACAGAAAGAGATTACATTTCATATTCATTACAATATTAATTATAATTTTTCTCCTAGAGAAACAGGAATTTATACATTGACAGGAGGAAAACAAGTGTTTTCAAAAGCATACTGATCTCCTTAAAACCTAAAAAACAGCCACAGAGTATTAGTGGAATCACTTACAGTGGAAATCTAGCCTTAATAAAACAGATGCTTTAAGGAAAAAGCCTAGTGACCCCAAATTGTTGTGCAATAGTGTTTAATTTGACAGACCAAAAATAAGTGCAACTCTATTAAGCTGTATCCTTAAAGTGCTCAAAATGACCAAATTGGCATTAAAATATTTCAGGCAACACTCAAAGACCCAAGTTCCTGACAGACCAACAAACCCAAACTTCCCAGGATTAGGGGATTCTATTTGTTTCAGTATTGCACACCTTTCTGTTCAGGTCAAAGTTAAACAGCATTCTAGTTTTTGAGTGCAACAAGAAATCGTCACCAGCTATTTATTATTTTAGATAGAAAGGTTGTAAAACAAGTTTTCACTTCTAAATGAACAGCTTACCATGTGGTATTTCATCAGAATAGAGATTTTTGTACACATCCATTGCAAAATCCACCATGTTGGTATCACTAAGGAGATCCAGTTTTCCTTGGAGTAGCTCTTTTTCATTGTATATCTGAAAAAGGAATTATTAAATGGTTTTAAAAAAATCATATTATGCAGTTAAGTTCTTAGCACAGTTTATTTACAGAATTTTGTCCAATAAATTGTTTTAAACATCAATTCTCACAGCTCTGCAAGACCTCACAGCTCTGCCAGGCAGTTAGTATGCTTACTGTACAGCCTACCTATGTTTCTGGTTTTGGCAAGGTACCTGCAACTTCCTCCTGCTTATGAGTACAGGAAGACGAGTTATAGCAACATTACTAGTTCTTGATCAGGAATAGTAGTTCCTATTACAATTTACATTAAAAAAATCCAACGTGAAAAATCTCTGAATATTATATGTATATTAAAAAAACAATTGTAAAAACTTGGTCACATTTTCCTTTTAAAACTTTCCCACAAAATAACATGGTGAACAGTGCAGAATAGTCAATTTCAAGTGGAACTCAGAAGAGCTACTCAAGATAAAACTTATAATTTAATTGTAGGACTGACAAACTGTAAATTCATAATTAAGTCTAAAGCATAAAAGTGAGTTTAGTTTAGCTTGTGTAGTTGGATGGCATTCTTTTAAACTTGTCAAATTATTTAAAGTTCATATCTCATCATTTACCCAGGAGTTGTAAACTACTTTTAGCTATTCAATATGTAGATAGGGGCCTATACAAGAGCAGACCTCAAAAACACATTTGCATGAAGGCCGTATTACAATTTGCCACACTTACGGACATCTTTGACAGACCCTACACAACATTAATTCAACTCTGAACAGCGTGTTGATCAAGATTAACCCTAGAAATACCTCTAATTTAACTTCTGCTGATTAAAAAAATTCCAAAATACTAGAGACTTTCAAAATGACAGACATCAAGCAAAGTCCAAGCACCAGGCATGAAAAGTGGTTAGATCAAGTTGTCTCTATGTATGCATGCTTAACAGGTTCATGTCAGAAACTTAAAATAGTATTTATTTTAAATTCAAACTTTTCACAATTTGTTTCATTTTTAAACGGCCCTGATGAACGCTTCAGATAATTTAGACTAAATGCTCATCAACGTCCAGCATTACCAGATTCTTCATAGTAACATAGTTAAAGAAATATATACAAGCCCCATAAAGGATAGCACTCAAAGGAAATGACACTGGGTTTAAACACAAATTCGCGATGACAATGGTTTTAAAGTTGGTTAGCAACACTGATGCAATCCCACACACTGCCCTGCAACTCCACTGCTGAGGGACAACACGCGCGACCAGAGCCGCAGGCGACTAACGAGGACGGTGTCATCTTGTCGGAATGCCGGCAGAAAACAAACCGAGGCTGCGTGGAACAGCTTTAGCTTCTCCCTCCCCGAAAAAAGGGAGAGGAAAGAGACCACGGCAAAGCTGAGTAAGGGAAAGAAGGAGCTCCTCTCTGCCGCGCATCCAGCGGCCCTGGGAACTCCGCCGCGGGAGGCACGGCTGCCCCAGGCCTCCTCTCGGGCCGCGGCCCTGCTCTGCCTCTCTCGCGGGGATGCCCACACGCCTCTTCCTCGCCCTTTCCACGCACGGTGGAGAAACCCCGAGTTCTTCCCTGAGGCAGCGAGTCGCCTCGCTGGACGGGCCCCGGCCCGCGCCACGCAGGGCCCGAGCGAGGAAACAGCAACAGCCACGACGCGCCCAGGCCCACGACAAGCACGGGCAGCTGGCGGCACCGCCTGCCGCTTCGCTCCCCCAGCCGCAGGGCTGACTCTCCCGCCTCGGGGATAGCCACGTACCTCCTTGACGGAGAGGAACTCCAGGAGCGGGAACACCAAATGCCGGTCCAAGAAGTGCGCGATCTTGGTGGTCAGATCGTACTCCGCCATCTTGGCGACGGGAAAGAAAAGAGAGAGACGGGGCCTGGCGACGCGCGGTCGCGGCTCTTATGGGCTGTGCGCCTGCGCGGCGCCTGCGCGCCCCGCACGACCGCGGCCGGAACCAGGGCGGGGCGGTGGGCGCCTGCGCAGTCAGTCGATCGTTGCTGCGTGGGGCCGTGGGTGCAGGGAGAGGGAGCTGGGGTCGTCCGACAAAGGGACGCGAACGGGGCTCCGCAAGGAGCTTGGGGCTTCGGCTGTGTAGGTGCGGGGGGAGTGGCTGAGCTGACTCCTGGGCTGCTTTCTGTTCCTTTGCTTGAGTCGGCTCCAGGGCCTGGCCGAGTGTGCGGGGTGGTAGGGCTGGGGACGAGGCAGGGCCCTGCCTGTGCTCCCCCCTTCCCTGATGCGCCTCGGCTGGGGGAAGGCGCTAGTGTAGCTCAGGGAGTTTGTCTCTCGTGGGATCAGCTTAGTAGAGCTTGATTTCGAGGTGGCGAATCTCTTCAGAAAGCGTTGTAGGGTTGATTGAGGTGTGCGTCCAGGCCCAGCACTTTGTGTCTGGTGCGGGAACTTGGTTTAATCTGGTAAAGGAGAAGGGTCTTTGGCACCAGGTGAGGTATTTGCAGTGATCTGTGCTAGCCATGGTTCAGAGCTCTTGGTGTGGGCATGGCAAATGAGATGCAATACAGAGGCTGAGGAGCTGGTGCACAGTGGTTTACACAGTGAGATCTAAGCAAGTTTGGAAATGTACTGTTGAATTTAGTAACAGAAACAGGAAAATCATTAACACTGATGATAACTTGGGCATTTCTTGTAGCCAGAATAAGGAGGTGCAAGTTCACCATGATGCTAACTCACCAGAACATTGAAAGATATAAAAGGTACTTACTGCTTTTATACTTACTACATTTTCTGCTGATTTCTGTCAGGACATGCAGTTGATTCTAGTGAGTCAAGCTTCATCTCTTAACATAATTTATGACTCAGGCCTTTGTCACAAGGAAACTTTTCCTTCCCTGAGCAGAGGCATACATCATTTGCTTAGCGAATCATGGAACCGCAGACTGTGTGGCAGCTGCAGTAGCTGTTCATGCTGAATAGTGAGTTAATGTAGTACACAACAGTTGTAGAGTTGGCTGGTGGCAATTTGCTTGATGCACTCAAAAACTAGAATACTGTTTAACTTTGGCCTTAACAAAAGGCTGTGCAATACTGAAACAAATAGAATCCCCTTAGCCTGGGAAGTTGGCTGGCTTGTTTTAAGTGTAAATGGGAAATGAGAAATAAGTAGGTAGTACGATTTACTAAGCTATTCTCCAGGGTACTAGTGATGTTCTCCCTACCTTAACAGAAAGATGTAAAGGCTACATGATTAAGGATGTGACAGTCTAGTCTGTAGGTCTTCAGTGTGGCTCAATGATACAATGGTAGAAAGTGTCCTGTATGGTTAAAAAAATATTTATGCAGGATGAATTAAGATAGTTCTTCACATGACCCTGAGTGATTAACACTTTTTATATAAAGTGTGGCATCTGTAGTTCTGTGTAACATTCTCAGAACTTCATCAGTGAAAAAGTGTCTCTAACTGCAAGACAACCTTATATTTTCCATAGTAGTTGTAGATATCATTTGCTTTAAATGGTACCTACATGTCACTGATGACCTACATCATCTCTAAGAGTAAATGCTATCCTCTATAATATTTCTCCCATAATACCTCGTGGGTTTCACCAGGGCCTGATCAAACTTGCTGTTGGTTGTTCCTGCTTGCAGCAGGTAGGTTAGGGAGCTGCTGGTGTCAAGCAGACTGAGGAGTTGTCAGTCAAGGCCCTCAGCATTACAGAAGGCTAAAGCATCTAAGGCACCGTGCAATGATTGACTATTTCATGAGTGACTGTCTGCAAGAAGCAAGTACGGTAGTGAGTGAAAAGGTGTAAGGAACTAGCTGGGGAGAGCCTTTTAGCAGAAAGACTTAAAATAATACTGTGACAAGAGGAACTGTCAGGACAACTCTTGTGAATTCCCAAAGTGGAAAATACTCCAGGCCCTGGGAACTACTGTTCCAGGAAAAGAACCATTTGCTTTAGCCATATAATTTAGTGAAATAGTTGTATCCTTGGTGAAAAGAATTCTAAAATACATTCAAGTTTTGACATAAACAGCCTTTGCCTGTCTTAACTAAATAACTGGAAATTTGAGTTTACACCTGACTGAGGAATTACATGAGGCATAGTAACCTCTAGGCCAATTACAATTTTTGACATAGGTCAGACTTGAAGCTCGGGTGCTTTAGCGCTTCCCTTCTGAAAATTCAGTCCACTGTACCTGATTGTTAGCTTGATTCATGGAACAAAAGCCATTTGCCTAGAGTTATCTAGAAAAGTATCTTAAGAATATCAACAGGAATGTATCTTGCTTGGACTGGCTCTTATGTTTTCATAGTTTCTAAATAGTTAGGATCTTTTGTCTAAAGGATTGCATTTACATAATTGGTTGTCACTTGTCTTACTGTTAACACAGCAGTGGAATCCAACATTCTTTGAATTGTTAGAATTAAATAATCATTACAAAATCACAGTAAAATACTTCTGTCTCACATTATTTTCAGAGGGGAATTGAACTTACTAACTTCTACATCCTTTGGCACAGAAGACAGACTATATGATTCAAATATTATGTAACTGGTTTACTTTTTTAGTCCTGGTATTTGTAATTCATAAATAAAACTTCTGACTTTTAGCTTTGTTTATACCTTAAAAAAAGATTTTATTTCTTGCATTTCATAAATATTTTTACACTTGTTTAAAAAAAATTCCTAAAATCAAGAATGTGACATCTAGAAGAGGTCATTGCTGTCAACTATTTCTGGATAATAATCAGGTTTACAATAAATTATATCGTAATTCAGCTGTATCATCATAAAGTAGAAGATTACTATGTTGGAAGAAAAATGAGACAACAGGTGTATGATATGGAAGTACGTTAAAACTTTGTAATTACTTGATACACTTTTTTGTATATTAGTAAAGGACTTGTCTAATGGAATTATAATTACATCAGTGGAGTGACTCTGCATCTATACTAGTGGAGCTTGTGTAAGCACGTTTTCCTTGCTTGAAAGGATGGCCTTATTAAAAAGTTGAACGTAGCAATGCTTACCTGACCGTACTTTTTCCCCATGGGTGGTGTTAGGCTCTGTCTTCATCTTTCAATGTGACATTTTCTGTATTTTGGGAAATATTTCTCTTGTAAAAATCCCCAGACATTTTATGGAACTCTTACTGTGTTGCAGGGTTCAGCTCTGAACATTGGAATCAAGTGAATATTTGAGTACAAGTCAGTTATAATACATTCTCTCTCAACCAAACATCAGTTTTTCTAAAAGAGGTAAATGGATAACTTTTTATTTTTCTCCCCACAGGGGTGATGAAGAACTGAGGAAGCAGAAATATAATAATTTCGTAAGAAAAGGGCTGTTATGTGTACACTCCCTTTCTCATGCCTTACAAATACAGGACATCTGTCAGAATAAAGGCTTAAGATTTGAGTCTCTTGTACACGTAGATGTCTCTGGGGTGACTGACATCCTCTTAAAGGATACATCATGTATTATACTGACACGTGATCGGGTTAAAATTATAATTGCATCAAAATCTTTTGCTTTGAGGTTGCTCTTTGCTTTTTTTGAGAATGCAGTATATCAGAGGAATGGGGGGGGAAATATTTTGCACAGCAATATTGCTTAACTTTCCACCCCTGTGGTACAATTTTGATTCTTTTTTTGTCATGGAAACAAGAAAAGGAGAAAGTATCATTTGAAAGTTAGATATTTTTCATCTTCAGTGCCACCACCTTGTCCAATTCTGTATTTTCAATAGAGATTTGAAAGGTCTGTTAAAAAGCAGAGATAGATCTGGGAATTACAGAAGTCTTCAGCGAGCTTGGATTGCTTAGGAATAAATGAATTTGGCTCTGTAAGTATGACATAGTGTACTTGGAGTATACAAAACAAGGCAAAGGAAATTGTGAGTAAAGCCTTTTATCCCAAAGTATTGGAATCAGCGCAGAGGGCATAATTTAATCTCAGATCTTTATTATTGGTGATGATGGGTGAGCATGAAAGAAACCAGCTTTGCTTTCCAATCCCAGATTGTTCATAGGAGAGAGATTTGGAGAAAAAACACGGAGTTCAAGAATACTGGAACTGAACATCAGAGAAACAAATGAGGTTATTCAAAATATGTGTGTTCTCAAGTTATCTTTCAAACTAGCATTATACTTCAAGGGGTACAATAAATCATGTGTTAAGTAACTTGAAATTCATTAGGAAGACTGTTGCTACTTGGATTTATAAAAAAATAAAAAAGAGGGGGAAATAAAGGCGGGGGGGATAAAGGAAATTTTCTCAGTGGGAAATATTTTTAAATGTTATAGCCCCAGGAAGTATTTGGGGAAACATTATTATTATGAAAATGTACCAATACAGTCAGTGTAAAACAGCTTGTAGTGAATATTATTTTAAAAGTTTGTATATGGAAAGAACTCTACGTGCTGATGAACAATAAGCAGCTCTTGCTTTATCTTATTTCTTTGTCCTTGACTCTTTGATCAGTTTAGGTTCAGTTATGAGAAATCAAGCATCTGTGGAATGATGGCATGTGAAAATCTGAGTTGAAGGTGATAGAAATATTTATGTCTGCAGGCTTTTTAACTTCATTTGAAAGGCATCGAAATTTGATACGAACCTGGTTGTAGCCATGACTTTAATGGACACTGTTCCCTTTGTTGCCTCGGTTACATTTTACAAGTGGGACTTTAAAAATCTGCAGTTCTCTTCATTGTTCAGGAAACAGGGCTTGAAACTATTTTAGCTTAAGATGTTTACCTCCAAGTTTCAGCATTTTAAAATGTTTTGAAATCTCAGTGTGTAGAAAATAGAATGTTTGTTTCAGGAGGACTTTAGTGTAAGGGTTCCAAACAGCAAGCATTATATAGCAAGTGGGTGTGTTTCTTGAAATGGAATATTTTTTGACCTTTTTCCAAGTAAGGGAGAGTAAACCAATTTTTTTGTCATGGTCGTGTGTGTTAGGTAGTGCCTCCAGAAGTTTACCAGCTTGCAATGAATTCATTTTTGTTGTGTTTTCTTCTTTCATTATGTTGTAAATGTTTTGTTACTGCCTTATTTAGTACTGCATTAGTTTCTTTATTTTGTTTCTGCATTATTTAAATCCAACTTTGATGAAACTGGTCATTTTCCTTTCAGTAATTATGGCACATAATGGATACCATATTGCTCTAATAAGGGCTGCAGATGCGTAGCATTCACAGCCCTAAATTTGACTCCTAAATACAGGATTTTAAAATACCTGAACAAAAGCAGTACCCAAATTTAAACACTGTGCATGCCCTGCTTGCTTTCTTGGTTCATTAGGAACCAGTCAGCTCTGACCCAGAGGTCTGCTGCTCTTAACATAAACACTGCACAAACTTCTTGAAAGCTCTGCTGACTGGAGCACAAATAGATCAGTCCCACAGTATGTTACTGCTCAAGAAAGCTGCCCCAAGAGTTTAAGGGAAAAAACAGGGGAAAAGAGATGCATAACATGTCGTGCATATTTCGTATTTTTTAGGTTAAAAATCCATATCTTTGTAATCAGGTCTTGGATCTGGTGAAAAACATCAAAAAACAGTTCAGAATTAGAATCAAGAGGAAGGGAGTTGTATCTCTTCCACTTCTCATTGTTTTCCCAACTACATTTTTTTCCCATAAACCAGCCCACCATGCATCCTGGCCTGGATTGTCAAATAACTCATTTCACCTCCCAGGATGGAGTGTTATTCTCTTGCAGCAAGACAAAATTTAAAGAGAAGAGAGACTTAGGGTTGTCATCTGGGCAAGGGGACAAGGCAGATGTGGCAGATGTTCCTCTGTCCAAACCATAAATGTTCTGTGAGCAAATGTCTGAACATTGGTTTTGGGTATTTGAGGGGGAGCTTACAATTAGAAACAGAGGCACTCTAAATAGATTATTCCCTGACAGCTGCGTGTTTACCTGCATTTACTGAAGAAATATTTTCTCATTTCTTAGGATTGTTTATTAATCACTACGGTCAGCCTGCCCAGTTAGTTGGGGTCTAGGGTAGCCTCAGGAACAAGGAGAAGGGGCTGCCAGAGATCCCAGTCCCATGTCCATTCTCCTGCCCCATTCTGTTACGGGACAGGACTGGAGTTGGCAAGCCTAGTTCTGCCTGTTTTCAGTAGCTCCATAGGAGTGAGTAGCTTGGGAAAGGGTGGAGGTGAACACTTGCAGGTAGTGCTAGATGCCTTTGCTGTCGGAGCCCTCTGGGGTAATGCAGTGTTGATTTAGGGGCACCTGGAGACTTCATATGAACATGCTGTATAAATGCAGGCAGGATATTTCACCTTTGGGTGCCTTTGTTGTTCCTGCCTTCAGAAGTAATGTAGGTACAGCTGCAGAGTGATGATGGTCACAGTTACCATAGCAAATCCTACAGGAAAGCTATATTCAAATTAGTCTAACACATCCACAGCCTTGTACATCAACATGAGACAGACAGCATTTGTTCAGACAGGATAGGACTGCTACAGGCTGCTAGTTTGCAGTGTTCATGGGCAAGGGAGACTAACCAACAGCCTGAAGTGGATCTGGGTACTTGGATTAATTCAAGAACCAACAAGATTAGAGTTTTTACTTTGTACTAGATTATCTCGCATGCTCTTGCTCCCCCTCAGCATTATGTTCAGCAGGTCTTGACTTCCCTTCCCAGCAGGGAGGTCACTGATGATCCAGGAATACTGGGGACAAACTCATGCTGGAAGGTGTGCTGCTGCTCGCAGTTACTGGCCCCAGGCATTACAGACCAAGGCCCCTGAGCACCCCCTGGCAGTCGCTCCATGCGTACCCATTCATATCCAAGATCTTTCCTCCAGTTGGGATTTTCACCACCTTCTTCCCAGGCCTCTTTTTTCTCTCCAAAGCCATGTGGTCTTTTCAGGGAACCCTTCTGTGAGGCTTCAGCCTCTTGTATTCACAAGTAGTCTATGTGGAGAAACAGCATGCATGATTAGCTTCCTACCGTCTCTGGAGCAGTCAGGATGTGCATTTCTTTACTGTTGCTTTTATCAAAATGTATAACCAATCTGTACTAGTTGCTGGTAGGAAGCAGCAGTCTTCCTGAGAGTTCAAAAGTTCAGTTTCAGACATTCACACACGTATAGACATAGTTATCAGCTGCCTGCTACTGTTAAAGCTTTTTTTTTGCTTTTTTTTTTTTTTTTTGGTCCCTACAACAGTAAGGCACCAAAGGTGCTTGAAAATACAAAAAGCAACCATGGCTGCTCCTAGGCTTTGTCCATGGGAAGTGGACTGAGTCACCATGTTAGCTACAAGAAAAACATTCCAGTCTTACAGTGCTCCTTGTACTCATCTCAAATTAACTTCTCTAGGAGGGATAACATTTTAGGCGCATTTGTTGAGGAGGAAAATCGAAGCAGGGAGATGATAAAGACTTACTCAGAGCTAGCATAATAGATTGGTGGCAGAACCAAGGAGAGAGGAAAAGATCTGACCTCAGTCTGGTCTCTTGCAGCACTTAATTGTTGTAGGGGCCTCCAGTTGGTAATGAGTCTGAGCGGAAAGCAGAATTTCTCACGGGGGTGGGGGCTGTGGTGAAGATGTTCATTTCTCTTCTTTTGTTTGAGAGCTGTCTTTGAAGGCATTGTTCTTCCACAGCTGCAGTAGCCTACATTCATTGTGATAATTGTGGGACAATATGTAGAATGGATGATTGATACATGAGATAAAGTTGTGTAAGAGTATTACTAGGAGATCATATGGAGATAATAAATTGTGCAAAGGCAGCTCAAAGAAATAAGCTGAGGACAATTTTTGTGGGGTACAGCGTAGGAGATGGTAGAGCAGATCCAAATAGGGATAAAAAAGGGTAAGAGAAACAGCAACTACAACATTCCCTGGAACAAATCACATAACAGGACATGAGTTGAAGTATTACTGTGTTTTTTCTGCCTTAACTTATCTGTAAGTATGACATGGATAGAGAAGGACACAGATTATCTATGCTCGTGAAGAGCTCTCTACTCCCCATGCACCCTGCCATCTTTTTTCCATATCGGAAGATTATTTCATCTTTTCCTCTAGGTAGCAAAGCCAGCTGTATAGGCAGAGTCTGGATGTTTGGAAGGCTGGATCAGACACCGCAGAGCCCGCAGATTGGTCTAGACACATTCAAAGAGGGAGGAAGATGGAAGAGTAGAGAGATTGCTGCCTGACAAAATACACGATGAAATTTATGCATTCAGAGCAGAGCACATGTGGGTAAAAATCCTTTATGAACTTGTTACTGGCTCTGTGATAAGGTTTTTGAGAGTCAGGTATTCTCAAGTTTGAAACTCTTCTGTTACTGCTGTTAATTGTACTCTATGGCCTGGACAGTTTGAACTCTCAGCTAATTCAGTTTCAAGAGCATCTTGAAAGATTTTGTAGCAAGAAAGTTAAGGAAGTGGATTAAAAAAAGTGAAGGTGCAGGCTGCAGTGAGGACAAATTGTTAGTGCTAAAGGAGAATCTGAAGATTTTAAGTTGTTACTGACACCCATCTACTGTGTCTACCACCTAACTCAGGCTGTATAGTAGACACTGTATGTAATAAAGGAGGACCCAACTGGCTGATACAGGAATAAGTAGTAGTAGGAGGAATGGTGTAGGCACTCCTGTCCAATTATCAAATTCACCTTGTGGTTGTGGGCTTCTCTGTCCTTTGACAGTAAAAGATTAGCTACTAAGATGCAGTAATTGCCTTTCCTAGTACTAACTGGCTCAGAATACCCACTCTAAATGCAGGCACAGCAAGGAAGGTGAAGGGAAAGCTGACTTTCCTTTCTCACTCTTGTACATTTAACACAGTGTTGATCTGCACAATTTATATTAGTGTTTTCAGTCAACAGAATATGATGTCTTGGATCTGAATAATTAGTCCCTCCTTGCATAAAAAGTCTGGTGGTTTTGGACTTCTGGTATCATATCCTCGTAGACCAGTCTCTTGTGGCATGACATAATCTTAAGGAGTTTGGTCCAAACCTGTTGAAGGCAGTGGGAAGGATCAGTCAATTTCAGCGGATTTTAGAGGATCGGAAACAGATACAGGATTTGGACCAGAGCATTAGCATGACAGTTAATGTTACTGCCTGCAGCAGCACAGCGTTTTTCCCACTATGCTAAATCACCTCGAGGTATTTAAAGAAACAGAAGAGGTAAAATTTTCCTTTCCCCTCCCAAAACACAGAAAACATTTCAGTTGTCGATGCTGATCTTTACAGTATTATGCTTCAGAAACAAGCATCACAGGCTGCATGCAGGCACAGACTGTTACAAAACTGTGATACGTTTTATGTTGTTGAAGCAACTTTTGTTCATCATGTTCTGTGTTAAGTTTCATCCCACAGGGAAGGTGTGTGAGAGGTTTTGTCTTGTGGTGGAGTTTTTTGGTTATTATTTTCAAGCTGAGTTATTAGGCCCTGAAAAATGGAACTGTTGATAGAATCTGAAATCGTATTTCCTGAAGGGCCATGTTAGGAGCCTAATAAGCCCCATTGTGAGGGTCATTTGTCATTTTATCCCTACAGGCAAATTTGTAAAGGTTAGTGAAGGCTATTTGTCAAAGCTAAATGCTGCTTAAAATTTTGTTTCCAAAATACAGGTAGTTTGTAAATAGTATTAGTTGTCCTTTGCAGATTATTTTGATAAAAATAGTTTTGAATGGGACAGGTGGGGAAAAAGAATCTGAAGTTAAATTGTTTATACACTTAATTATGAAAAGCGATTTTTCTGTGTAAGTATTTTGAAGCTGAGCCTGCACAGTTTAAGTCAGAAAATGAGATGGACTGTGTGTAAAAACTCACTGTGCCAAAGCCAGTACTTGGGAAAATGCAGGTATTTTAAGTAGGGTTGGTTTAAGAGGGAAGTAGGATTGGTTTAAGAGGGGAGACTAGTG
The DNA here is from genome assembly GCA_013400835.1 of Zapornia atra. Classification (NCBI taxonomy): domain Eukaryota; kingdom Metazoa; phylum Chordata; class Aves; order Gruiformes; family Rallidae; genus Zapornia; species Zapornia atra. The sequence continues at coordinate 80,009 of VZTU01003069.1, read as the reverse complement.
TATAGGTAGGTGTTTGAATTTTGTATCCTGCTGTTTGTTCTTCTTTAAATGCAGATGATGCCTTGTATTTCCAAAATGTCCTTGTCAGTATCTATTTCAAAAGGTTATATTTGTAGATGGAAATTAAGCTTCCAGTCCAGTGAATTCCCCCTACTTAACTCTTACATAGTTTAATAAATTTTCAATATAAAGTATTTGCAGTACTGGGAGAAAGGCTGATATAAGAACCCTGCCTTTGCAGGAGCAAAATGAGTTGTGGTTAATTGCTTTTTAACATGAAGATGCTTACAGTTGAAAATCATATTCCACTTAACTACGGCATTAGCATTCTACAGGGAGTTGGGTAAGAACCTTTCTTCTTTTAAATGAGGAGTGTTTATGGCTTTGTTTGTATTTTTCATCCAGGTATTAGTTCTTTTCTGACAGTGCAGAAATAAAGCATTTAGATTCCTGAATTCACAGTAAACTTGTTGTAGGCTTATAGGGTCTTTTTTTTAAAGTAGCCCTGAGATAAGGGAAGGTCCCTCCAGGTAGCTTGATAGCCAGTCACCCCAATTCAGGAGACAAATACTGAAACATAAAAGGGAGTGCTTGTTTTCCTGAACTTTTTAATCAGCAAACCCTTCCCCAAAGATGGATCAAATCCTCTTTTTTAATTTATTCAATGTAAATTAATTAAATTGAAACCTGCTTAGCTCACAGTTGGGAGAATCTCTCTGCAATGACTTGGAACACTTGCTAGGGATTAACCCCAAATCCCAGGCCCTGTATTCTTCTGCACTGCTTTTTCTAGCGGCATCATTTATTCATGGTAAGAGACTTTAGAGCCCTTCTTTTGGAGGTTCTGAAAGCCTTCTGTGCCTTTCACCTGTGTTTTAAAATGCTTATATGTTAATATTAGGTTCAACGATTCTCCAGTAAGAATTTTCTGAGGATCAGTTAGTGAATCAGTCTTTATGAAGTCGAATGTACGAATGACACAGAAGTATTATTATTCTACTCTAAGCAGCAGAGGAATTGCCATGATTGTCAAGTAGTAATTCCATTAGCTTGATGTCAAAGCTATGCCTTGTCTTTTCTGCTAAAGACAAAAGCCCTTGTGAAAATGCTTGCTCATTATGGAGGAATAATAGGATAATACTGTGCAGTTAAGTATGAAAAGTTTTATTCTTACATCAACAATATGTTAATGATAAGCATAACATTAGCCTGTTGACATATTGAATTCTTTAGAATAATCATTTATGTCAAAGGATTTTAGAAGTTTTACAGAGAAGTCTCATTTTTAAGTCCAGACCATAGCCAAAAGGTGGCAGTATTCTATTCAGTATTCATTTACAAAACAGTACAAAAATACATGTATTTATTGACACTTTGTTTCCAAAATTAGATCAAACTGGATGATTGTATCTGGAAAATAATGTTGGTTCATGAAAAAGTCTTACTTAGAATGAAATTAGAAATGAAATTTCTTGCTTACACCTGAAAACTTGTAAAAAAAATCTGTTACATAAATTTTAAATATTAGGTGTGTAGTTTCCCATGGCACTTACATTGTCACTGAATGGAGTGCTTAAGAGCATCGGAAGTTTTCCTCTAACTCATTTTACCTTCAAAAAGAGAGAAATTAATCTCCACATGCTTTTAGTGTGAGCCAAAACTGCTGCATTAAAAGTAATTTGTTTTACACACCCTGGAGATATAATATTTTTCCTAAAGCGAGTATGGGCTTTTTTGTGCTGAGACAACAGTAAGTTGAAAATTGTTGAGATACAGCTTTTCCTGCCTGCCAGGTTGTTTAGCTGTATATCGATGGTTTGTCTTGGAGTACTCTGAGATAAAAGTTCTATCTATCTGGAGAGAACGTTCAAGTGTTTCCATAGACATGTTGATCCACAGTTATGCCAGATGTAAATATGAAGTTACTATGGTTATAGAATAAGTTTAAGTCAAATACAGTAAATAAATATGTTAATATGAAAAACTTCTAAAAACCACTTCTTGTTACAGCCTTTTAGAAATACTGAGAATCAAAGACCTATTTCCCAAATATTGGTCATTCTGTTTTCATGTGAATACACTTTATCCTTTTTGGTGTTGAAAAGTTTTGATAAACTATATATATGGGAGAGAAGAAAACGATTCAGAGGGCAGGATGTGGGAAATCCTATTGAAATGCTACTCCTTTTTAATATGCTTCTGTATTCACCTTCAGTATAGCATAATTCCCACCTTTTACTATGTCAAGCAAAACATGGTACAGTTCTCAAGGGAACCAGAAATAATAGGCCTTGAGATTAATCACTAAGTTCTCTTTCTTTTGCCACTTTATTTTCCAGAATAGCCCACTCACTACATCACTAAGGGCTGTTCCTTCAAAAAGACAGATGCATTTTTGTTCAAGAGTCATTTTGGTGTTCTGACACTGAAAAGAATGTGATGTGGAATTTAATTAAACAAGGCAGAGTATTGTTTCACTAGAACAAATTCAGGAAACATCATGAGGGTAAGCAAGATGAAGGTATCGGACCAATATAGCTGGATGCCATGTATGTAACTAAGGGACTGTTCAGAAGACCACAATGGATGATGTTAGTTTTTCACTGATAGCTTATCATTTCTTGACAAAAAAGGAAGTACAAGGGTGTAAATGCTGACTTTGCTAATAATCTGTTTCCTGCTGGCCTGTGGTATTTGTGATCCATCTGTTTCTAGAGTCTATTCCCAAGGAGTATTTTAGAAAACCCTACTTGTACAGAAAGGCCTGAAAATTTCCTGAAATTACTCTGGGAACAAATCCAGAGAATAGTGAAAACTCTGGGACATGCTCTTGTATGTAAACCCGTTGCTGGGGGCAGCATGTTCCCAAGATGTTTAATATAGCCCTGGAGAAGAAAGGGGAAGTCTTCTCAGTGTGCGCATCACATTTTAAGGAAATTTGGCCAGGAAGCCCAGCACCACTACAGCAATAGCATATTTACATTACATTTCAAATGCCACAAGCACGTCAAACTCTAAAAGCAATGGCATACCCTTAAATAAATTGTAATTGCCACAGCTGTCGTCTTGGAGGTTAAAGATACTTCATGCATGTGCTGTTAGTTAAAAGAGGGCAAATGATGCTCACAGTTTTCTTCCTATAATTAAACGGGGAGAGGGGGAGTGTGCATTCAGGTATTTAATAGTAAATCATATCAAAGTAGAGCTTTAGGTTGTAGTTTTGTCTGCTAAGAGAAGGATGAGTTCCCTGAACAAAGCAGAACAAGTGGGGGAAGGATTTGGAAGGTTTTTAACATTCACGCGTGGGAGGAGCTTCGTGGATACACGATGCATGTGTGCTCTATACCATACACTTGCTGCTGTGGATGGCCTGTGCCAATGCACTTGTTTCTAGGAGTGGTATCTCTGCTCTTAAGAGAGGCTGTGGTTTCCTCTTGAATTGCTGCCTCTGCCAACACCCTCTGCTTTGTCCTGATGCCTAATGCAGCAGTAGGTGGCATGGGGGAGGCTGTGCACATGAATGGCTGCTTCCAGTGCAAGTGCTGCATCCTGGATTGCTCATTGGCCAAGACTACAATCCTGAGATCCAGTGAGTTACCTGTCTTGCTGATGCTTCAATAAAAGTATAACTGGCTTGCAGATTATGTTCTCTGTGTTTCTGTACAAAAAGCTTGCAACATGCAATAAATCAGCAATTACTGCTTGTGTGTTGGAGTGTTGGGTTTGACCTGTGTGTGTTGTGGAGTTAATGGGACGTTTGCACTCTTTTTCTTTTTTTGGTGATCTTCCTGTAGTAGACCTTTTAGTAGCCAACTTCCCAGAAATGTTGCCAAGCTTCAGTTTTCAGTAAAGCCTACTTGCTTTACTTTTTAAAAAGACAATAAATTTTTAACTGATGGGCAAAACTTGCCAAAACCTAGTGCATTCAATTTGTATGCCTCACAATTGCTTTTGGGAAATAAATGCAGGGCGAGAGGTAGGTTCTAGGAAATGTTGTGTCTCTTGGGGGTATTGGTATTATTTTCCTTGGTCATAAAATGCAAATCAGTCTATAAGAAAAATATAATTCATACAGAACTATCCACCTTTCTTGAAAGTTACAGGGAAACTTCAGGGAGTGAAATGAAGTTGGGTAGGCCCAAACTCCTTTGAAGATACTGTTAATGATGACATCGCTAAAGAACGTAAAGACCGTGGGACTGATCCTGTGCTGCTTGTGTGTTCTGAATTTGCTCATGTTTTTCCTGACCTTTATACAGTTATGGTGCATATATCTTGACTGGGGCACAAATAAGAGCACAGTGTTGGTTTTACAAGTAACTGCTGTGTCTAGAGCAGACTGTTGGGAGTTAACGTTCTAGATTCAGTAGCATTGGTATCTTCTGCTCCCACTTCTTGACATTCCGATGCTCACACATTTTGAAGAATTAAATGTGATGAATGTCATCATGCACTTAATATATATTTTTCCCTAGAGGCTTTGGAGGCTTTCTTTTAAGGGACATTTATCATTACCTGGTACACATTATTATAGTTATTTAACTTTCCATTTGATCAGTGAAAAGTAATCATGCTGAATAGATTGATATAGGTGTAGCTTAAGAGACAATTAATACATGTTTAATATAAGAATTTTCATAGTTTTAAGAATAGACTAGTTTAAGAGAAAGCTGTAACTGTGTAAGCTGCTTGTGAGAGCAGAGCAAAACTTAACCATAACAATACAACAGTAACAGCCTTGAAGATAAAGAAGTAAGAATTTGTGTGGTTTTAGGAAAAGATTCGTTTTGAATTTTAGCAGAATTTGGCTGTAATCACATAAGCTGTTTCATGAAAGCGGCTACAAAACTTAACCATAATAGTGCAACAGCCTTGAAACCAGAGGAAGTAGGAGATAGAGGAGTCATAAATAATAAGACTAACGACCAATTAAAAGTCAGAGTCTATCTTGTTTTCAGTGAAAAACTAACTAGTCGGTGCAGGTGTTGGGAGCCCAGATAAGCATGGAGCAACGGTAAAGAGCATGTGCTGAGAGAGAGGAAGACATCCAGCCTTCATACCTGAAGACCACCAGAAGACCCCCTGAGTGTCACTGAGCATGCTCTATCTGGGAGGAGTTAATGTAAATGACTTCCTAGAAATAATTTGCATAACCCTGCGTTTTCTTAGAAATTATAATGAATATGTATAATTAATCTGTATAAATACGAGAAATTTGCCTTTAATGGGCGCACACATTTGGGGGAGCGATCCCCTGTGTGCCCAGCGCTGCAATAAAGGATACCTGCTTAATAGTCACCAAAGGCTATTGAGGTTTGATTCCGGCTTTCCGAGGCATCACATTTTTCTACCTAAAATTTGCAACATTTTTCAGGACAATTTTCTACTTTTGGAGAAATTCCCAATTTACAAATTTCAGTAACACCGTACAAGGGATAAATATCTTGTTCTGTACATCATGTTCTTCCTTCAGTTATGGATAAGGAGGACTTGAAGGAGGATTTTCAAGCATATAAGGTTTAAAAGCAGGTAGAGATTCCAGAAGGAAGAGTCTTCTGCAGGAGTTTGAGGGCTGAAGACAGCTCCTGAAGCTGTTTGTTCTTCTACCAGAGGATAAGAGGCTTGAATTTCAGCTGGATTTCCTGGTGGCCGAGAAGATTGACATTTACATGTTAGCCAACCTGTTGTTCATGTGTCTAGCTGTGAGTTGTGGAGCCTTATATCTCTTGTCCAACAGAAAACAAATACAGGTACATAAGGAGAACTTGAAGGGTAGAGTTGCAAACCATGAGTGTGTGTGTTGGTGTTATGGTTCAGACATGAAAACCAGCTTTTTCAAGAAATACTGGATTGCAGCTAATCAGGTGTGCCACAAGTCTTAACCTCTGTTTTGTTAGTAAGTGCTATCTAATGTAGCTACAGTTAAAAATATAATCTCACAAGTTAAAGAAATTTAACATCAAAGAACTGTGGACTTCCATGCAGAGTCTCACAGTCATCTGAAATTTATTTGTAATTATTATAAATTCTGCTTAATATAGTAGAACTTTAAAATGCTGGAAGTCTTCAGGGAAGAATACATCCTCTGAAAACCCAAGGCACATCTGTATGGATGATGCAGCTTAAAATAGCTTATTTGATCTTTCTGGCAACCAGCCTCTAATCAGTCTCTGAGAGGGCCTTTCTATAGACCAGACTTCAGGAACTGCTGAAATCAGAAGAAATGTGAAAGCAGAAGTGAACTTGTTCATACTTCTTTTCCCATAGTGGTGAAGTAAAGGTCTAATACACAACTGCGGGGAAAGGTGTGGGTAGTGCTGTTTGAAATTCTGACCCTAGGGGCCTTGCTATTTTGGGGTTGGGTCATGATTGTAGCAAAAATGGCATTCCTTAAAAGGATGTATATGTTGCTAATGCAATCTCTTGGGTACATAAGTAGTTAGAGGAAAATGCTTGTCCTCCCTTTGGCAAAATATGTGTAGGAATCACAGCTGTACTGAAAATGTCTTCAATAGCTGTATACTCTGAGCTCAAATAAAAACTGACTGGCTGTAGCTATTGCTGCTGTAGAAGTTAAAATTTATTTTCATCTGCGTGTTGTTCTGCCCTGCCTGAGGATATTGGGATGTTGATTTTGAAACATTCACCCGTGCATGTAGGTACATAGTTTGATGATATCCCTTAATGAAAATGTTCAAGCTGATTTACACAATGTTGAAATAAATGGAGAGCACAATCTGCTTTTCATGGAAAAGCCCATAAGATGACTGGCTGCCTGTCGTGATACCAGAAGCTCGTGTGAAACAGCCCAAAGCAGAACATTTTGCAGGTAGTAGCGTCCCAGAGTTTACGATACACCTTAGCTTGTGAACCACAAAACACTAATAGTCTGTCTTAGAAGGTGGCTTCGTGTTTGCATGCATACTGCTAGCTGTTCCATCCCTTCATAATTTAATATGCTTCTAAGGTTTGGTAACAGAACTTCAGTTAAATGTTGCTTGGCGGCTCCTAAAACTGATGGTTTGGAAGGAAGGGATGGTTCCACATGCCGCCTTGTAAGCACAGACATGCCACTCAATTCACTAAAAAGAAGTTTACTTCTCCAGTTTTTAATCATACAGGGTTCAAATTAGCTTGGAATATGGTTCAGTATATTTGTATTTCAAATCTGACTGCTCAAAGCACAGTATATTTTCTATTTACACTAGTTACACTGAGATTGAGAGAGAAATGTATTTAGGCACCGGATCAAGAACCTTGCTGAAAGAGGAGCTGGCTCATTCGTTTTAATGGAACTACTCACTGAGCGAGTGTGAAGAAGACTGAGTAATGCACACTTCAGCACCTGAGCTCAAGTCAGATAGCTTTCATTACCAAGGAAGATCTGTCTACTTCTTACAGATCTTTTTAACAGAGTTGCAAAGGAGGAATAGCTAACTTCAGGGTATGTCAATTTAAGATTAAAATGTTCCTGATGCGTTTCAGATCACTTGAAAAAGAAAGGGAATTGTCTCATTGGTTGAGAGAAGAGAGCATGCAAAAACATTTTCCTCCAATAAGTACTTTTTTACTCACTATTATTTTACATTTTTTTGCCAGTTGCATTGATGCATAAACATCTTTGATCATGTCAGAAGGTGTAACCCTATTTGTAAGAATTTTTCATCTTGTGTGTGATTGATGATCACCTTTTGCTTTTATGTATCTTATATATGATTTTGCCATTGAAAGCAAACATACCAAATCGAAATGCAGTGTGACAAATGCAGAATGACAGATTTATTTCATCAATCCAAGCTGTTGATTTAGAAATCCACAGTTCCTGTAAAACAAAAAAAAAACAACCCAGAAATACTTGAGTCAGAAGCACTCACCAGTATTTCACAAAGCTCTTCAGAGCTCAGAAATAATGCAGTAGCTCTAACACCCTGTAAAACATTGCACCTTATGAGCATCTCATGTCCTAGAGGATACCAGCCCTTTAGTGCAGGGCTTAGGGCAAGCATCTGCAGAGTCTACCAGAAGTGGAATAACAGAAAGAAGACCTCAGAGATTCATTTTTCTCTCTAGTTCTGGAAGCTCTTTGACTTTGCTTGTCACATGTGTTTAGAAGTGACATATTTCTGAGTTTCAGGTCAGTGTATATCCTGGCACAGGTTAACCTTTTCCAAAGCAGCATTAATACCTGCCTCCTTCTCAGGGATTGTGGGGATGTGATTTTGAATTTAGCAGAATAGCTTTTACATGCTTCAAGTACAACTTAGATGCAATTTACAAAGGGAAATATAGGAGAATAATCTTGGATCAGATTTCATCACCCATCCTTTCTGAGTTTTAAGAGCTGTAATCACCTTAGCAGTTATTGGTTGTTGGCATTATCGCCATGGTGGCTTTTAGCAGTAAAAGAACACTGAATGACTGAATTCCAACAAGGCCTTGGTTCCTGAACTTGAGAAGTAGAGGTTGGCTCTGAAACCCAGTTTAATGTGCCACAGCATCCTCCTGAGTCTGACACTTTAAGTCTAACTTCTCTCAAAACAAGATTTTTAGACACTTTTTCTGATGTTACCATTGAGCCAGGAGGAGGATTTAATTCCAGGCCTATTTGTGTTAACGCAACTTTCAATGTAGCTTTGGTAATTGTTTCAGTAGGACAAAAAGTCAAATGACTGATCAGGTGCCCCCATTCTCTAGTCCTTCAGATCTTTCCAGACATCAGTAAGAACTTTGCCTTTAAACTGAAGGAACTAGTCCTTAGAGGCTTATGTTTAGAATTGTTCCTGACACAGAATGGTAACATTTCTGTAAATAAATAGTAAGTTGAGTAATTTGATTGACTGAAGTGCGGAGAATGCAGGTAAAGATTGTTTTAACCATTACTGGGTAGCTACAGACAAAGGCAGCATGCAGCATAGCTGGCTGAAATGGCAGCTTTCAGTTTGCTTTGCAAGTAAAATTACCTCATTTCCCCCTTTGTTTTAATCTACATTTCATTTTGCATTTTATTGTTCTGAGGAAGCATCATTAATCTTTCCAGTTATTATGCTATCATCCTTGCATCCCCTGTGGCTTAGGGATGCAGATCTTAGTTCTTTTATAAGTTCCTGGTGTCAGTACATCTGTGCAGGATTGAGTTTGGAAGGAGAGAAATCCATGATGTTGCCATGAGTTGTCCCTAAGAGAAAAGTTGGCAAAACCAAGCAGTTCTCGGAGATTTTGGGCTGCAAGTCCCATAAAACAGTTTGCCAAATGTACATAGCAAGACTGGAAACTTTGGTGAATTTTCATCAGCTGCACAGAAAAAACAAATTCTTTTTAATGGTCCTACATGCAACATGGACAGAAAGATTCATTGCAATGTACTGTAACTAAGCCTCCGTATCCTTAAACTTTTCTTTACACGGGTAGTTAAGCATTGTTGTCAGAAGTCTGGCATGGTTCAGGAGCAGGATTCCTTCTGTCGTCCACTCATCAGTTGCTAGCTCTTACGAGGTGCTGCTGGGAGAGAAGGAAATTACTTGTAGTCTCTACAAAAGCCCGTTGGCCCTGGCGCCTGGCCCACGCAGGCAGCCGTGGGAGCAGTACACCCGTGCAGGGGGACGGAGCTGCTCGGGTAGAGCTCCTCCATCCTCTTCTCAGTAACAGGTCTCTGTTTTCGCACAGATTTCTGTCAAGCTTTGAAATCAAACCAAGGTGTAGAGCTGAGAGCTCGCCCAACCCAGAAGGATATGGCTCCAGTAATTTGTGAAGCCTCTTTCAAAATCTGCTGGTGAAATCTTGACCGTGTTGCAATGCACAGGCAGGTTTGAAAGCAGGAGGTTACCGTTGAATTGAGCAGGATTAGACTTCTGCTTGTGAGCCTGTAATTGGCTTATAGTTAAAAGTTTCCAATTGTTTTTAAAGATACTGAAAATGTGCAATGCCCATTGACTTCTGTAGGACCTCAACTGAATGTTCACTCTTCAAAAGATAACCTTTTTTATCTGCTACCTTAGGTAAGAATTTAAGACCAATTTTAGACGTATAAACTTCATCTTTCTTGCTGTTAAGAAAAAGCTGAATATAAAAACAGAACAGTGAAAATCTGAACTGATATATGAATTTGAATTCAGTAATTCTTTTATTCTATGAACATGGCATTCAAGACTATTTTGGCTTTACTTTTAAAGAGAGGTAATGTTTGTTTGATATAACCTGCATGTATTATGGCTCTTTGGGCATAGATGCCAGTGAATGTTTCTGGGTCTTTTTACAATAAACAACATGATCATACTTCTAGCTCTTGCGATTCCAAAGTCTTAACACCACCCCCCAGCCAGTGACCCTGTAATGAATGTTACATCTATGTTACCAAATCTCATCACCATATGTCCATGCGTGCTGCGGGGCTCAGAGCAGTTGAAGGCTGCTGTAGTTAGGTCTGTAAAATAAAATGAAACACAACCCCAAATGTTAGGTGAGGAATTTCTGCAAAGGTGATGTTTAGCAGTAAAGGTGCCGAGGAGCAACGAGTTTGAACTGGGTTCTTCATAAGGAAATTAGTTTGCTCAATACTGACAGACTGAATACAGGGTATTTGCTTTTTTGCAAATGTTCATGCAGTGCACGCTGGCAGATAGCTGTACAAGTACAGAGAATTTTATTAACAGCCAGGGTGCACTCTGTTCAATAAAGCTATCCATATGTGCTTGGAGGAGATAGCTGAGATTATTTTTACCTCAGAATGATAAAGGACATAGAACCAGACACTCAGGTTGGCTTTGAGGATGAGCCATGCAGATACAAATGTTAAGTAAAACTGATTTTCTTGGTAATTCTTTGAAATGGTGGTTTAATAAACAGCCTGACAGGGACAAATTTTTGGTCTGACACCTACTGCATCCTTGGTAAGCCTTATGGCTTTCCATTCTGATAAAGTGACATTTTTTACTGAAGATTTTAATTTATAAACTCTTTTATATCTTTATAAGCTTTTGTGTATATGTATGCATATATATAATTGCTCACATGAAGAGAGATATGACAAGAAATCATTCCTGTATGTAGTCTAGCAACTCTGCTGAAAATATGTGATTTTTCACTATAAAAACACTTTGACTACAGGGTAATTTATTATCATATAATCACAGATGCTTTGTCATGTGATTCATGAGGTTTCAAAGGTTTTAAGGGATGACATATCCACCACCACCTTTGGAAGAGTATTGATAATCAAATAGGAACGTCAGTAAGACCCTTTTCCTTGATTCACAACTTACTTTCAACATGCCCATTTTCTTTTAAACTGTTTTTAGGACAAAAGGCAAATTACTTGATTATACTGCTCATCTGTTCCTCCATCTATCCAGCTGCCTAACAGTCCTCTAGTAATTTCTGAACCTGGTAGCCAATTTCAACCAAATTTGACTGAGGATTAGAGGTCTCAGAACTATTAAGGTCTTATACATTTCATGAAAATTGATACTAAAGGAGAGAGACTCAAGTCAGTGCCCCACTGAGTAAAGCTTAGTCGCAGCTTGCCACTGGGAATCAGCTTAACTGATTGCAAGCTCACAGTAGTGAATGTAAGTACTGGCTACCTAAAGCCTTAATTTTGTGGTGAACAACGTTGGTTTTCAGAGTTTTTGCAGAAAAAGTTTTTGTTCTCTTTGCTGTTGGCCCTCGCTTAACTTTCTTCTTGGCAGCTGAATTTGTTTCTTCTTCAGCAAGAAGCTCTGAAGGATTTTTTTAAACTGCATGGGAATAAATGTCTACTGAATTTCAGGCACTTTCAAAGTAGCAACATACATGTTAAGCTTACAGTTCAGGGGAAACTAGCAGAATGTATTTTTTGAGTATTTATGAAGAATCTGGAGAAGTTATGGCTTAGTTTGCTTTCATTTTTACATTGGTCATTAAAACTTTTATTTGATGACTGATATGATTTGTTTCAGAGGGGGTTAACAAAATCCCTCCTGGTAATGTGAAAGATTAATTATTGTTTGTTATTATGATACAAGAAAGACATGGAGCTGTTGGAGCAGGTCCAGAGGTGGGCCATGAAGATGATCAGAGGTCTGGAGCACCTCTCCAGCCTGAGACAGTTGAGCTTGTTCAGCCTGGAAAGAGAAGGGGAGACCTTACAGCAGCCTTCCAGTATGTGGAGGAGCTACATGAAATATGGAGAGGGACTGTTTATCAGGGTGTACAGTGACAGGAAAAGGGACAATGGGTTTAATCTGAAAGAGGGCAGATTTAGATTAGATTTGAGAAAAAATTTCTTCTCTGTGAGGGTGGTGAGGCCCTGGCACAGGCTGCCCAGTGAAGCAGCATCCAAGGCCAGGTTGGATGGGGCTTTGGGCAACCTGGTCTAGTGGAAGGTGTCCCTGCCCATGGCAGGGGGTTGGAAATAGATGAGCTTTGAGGTTCCTTCCGTCTCGAACCATTCTGTGGTTCTCTGATTCTACATATATATATTCATAAATATGCATAAGATATATGAAAATATTTTCAATATGCTTTAAGTTCATTTCTTGCCAAAGAACACTTTTATTTTCACAACAGCTGCCATTTTTATCTTTAAAAGTGCATGGTAGCTTGGAATCAATCTTTATTTATGCAGAAGTCCCACTCATTTCAGGATTAAACTTTTGTTATTAATAATAGTGGGTTTAATCACAGTTTTCAGAAGGAATGCAGATATAAATATTTGAATACATCTCTTTATTAAAGCGTTTATTCTGTCAGAGTTTAAACATGAAACACATTTTCACCCAACAGGTGCCAGGGAACCTGATGGATGCAGGCTTCCCACCTGCCATGGGAAAGTGGCATTCTTCATTCTGTATTGCCTGGCTTCCAGGCTGGTATCCTGGTGCCAGAGGTGGAAATGTATAGCTACCAGGTCCCACAATCACTGCCCTGCCATGTAGCTTACCTGCCTAGACCTTGTCACATCAGCATATGAATAAAGTTCCTCTCCATAGGAGACATCTCTATAGGAGCTACTGTCTATAGTAGCTCAGGTTTATTGGACCACATAAGTGGTACATTGACAGTCATCAGTTGCTTCACTAGGAATCTGTGCTAGCTTTTCTGGGAGTGGTTCAGCTGTCTCTCCTTCACACTGGACCTTTCCTCCACTGAGATTACAGATCCAAGAAGGAGCTTAATCTGTCCAGATCTTCTTAAATAACTTCTCAGGTATCCAGGATCTTCCTGTAAAGAAACTGAGATGCTCTGAGTACATCAATGTTGTTAAATGTGTCTGTTGTAGACCATGATGCCTGGCCCATAGACCATCTGGGACAGAATGGTCACCTCCATGTTTTTCCAGGCTACTGCACTCTAAAACAGACTGGTTATGTCCATAGCATTTGATTTTTATGAGCCTCATATGGTGGCCCTAGAGATTGCTAAATTGTATGTGTTTTTCTGATCAAAGTTTAATGTGTGGGTTGTACTTCAGTCTGCTAGAGTGGTGATTTCATTAGATGAATCTTAAGGTGTGTGCCTCAGGCTCCAGGGTATGACAGAGTGGAATGTGGGTTTATGTGCAGTGGTGTTGGAGGACTACACTAAGCAGGAAGAAAATAGAGTGCAGGCTACCCCGTGCTGTGTTTGGGGAACAGTTGCTAGTGAAATCTCCACTGAGCCGCCCGTGCGTTTTGATTTGAAGGGAGCTACCTGATTTTCTCCAAAGAAAAGCTGGAGGATAAGGTATTTATTCAGCTTGGGTAGCCAGGTGTCTGCTGCCTGGGAGTTTGTCAAGGAGCTAAGCACAATGTACACATGTTCACTGAGGTCCCCACATTATACAGTTGATTTGCTGGAAGATAGGATGTCATTATGGGGTATTGCATGATATGAAGCAGAATATCCAGCTCCTGGGGCAGTTTTCTGAAGTGGTTGGTGCTTTCACTATAAATCACCAGATTTCACCAGGTCTGGAAGCTTTGACCTTTGCTGTTTTCATGCCCTTGATCATGAGCCTACCCTTAAGGAAAATACTGCATGGCTTAAGGCACCACGAGAAAGTTAAAGAACATTTTCCTTAGCTAGATGTATTTAACATATTTTTATAGCATCTTTTTGCTTAAAGTCATCACTTTGGGTAATTTTCACACTTTTTCCACTTTTGTGAGTTGTAATATTCTACTGAATTGCCTTCACTGTTGATTTAAACCAAAACTCAGTTCATTTTTCTCACCATTGTTGAATGGAACTATTGTTTCAGATGGTAAAAATAAGATCCATTTGGTATTTAGATGCTTCTGGATACTAAAATATTTTCTGTCATCACTCCCTAAGCACAGGACTCATAACTAAGGAGCGCACCAAGGCCTGAGTCATAAAGGACTGTAAGTAATGTCTGAGTTCACATGCAGCGCTTCCTTGGAAGCATTTCCACAATTCTATCTTGAAGCTTTCCCAGCCAGAGGTGCATTAATCTGTCCACAGCATGGGAGAAGGGACAACTGGGTGTTTTTTCTAAGGTTTATTCCTTCACTTTGAGAAAAAATGTAGAAGGCATAGTTCATCATCTTCAGTCATCTTTCCTCTCCTTCACTGTGTGTACATATGTTGACATTTTAATGCAGATTAGGAGTGCATGTGTGAAACAACTCCTGATTGTCTCTGCTGTCTGTGCTTTGCTCCTTATTGGCAGGCAGTTTTGGAGCGTATGGGCTAGTATCCTGTGGATGAAGCTAAACTGGAGTATAGACTCCCAGTGGACGTCTAATGCCCTCTGGCCACAATAGGGCTTTTAGTCTGTGGGACCAGTCTAGAGTTAGTCCAGAATTCTGTAAAAAACCCAAAGGTAAAAAACCCACCATAATATGTGTGTACTGTGGGTTCTGTCTTCTTGGTCTTCTGTTAATGTAGAAGCCACAGCACACAGTGCAGATGTTACTTGCTTTTGAAGAAGAGAGTATCTTGGGCTTGTGAGAACAGCAAAAGCACTTGTCCACATTTCTTATTTATCGCTTTGGAAGTTGCTTTAGCTTCCTCATCTCCTTATAGAGTGAGAATGTATGGGCACTGTACCATCTTGTGCGAGATGTCTGGTTAACCACTGGAGCACCAGACACATACTTGTAATGTGTCTTGTCCTTCACAACGAACTAAAATCAGCAGCTTTTTTGTGTAGGCTGAAGATGGGGTAAGCAGTGAGGTTTTTCAGGTGGGTATAATTTTTTTCCTGCATTGATTTTACCTTTGTTTCAGAGGAGTTACTCTAGACTTGCATTGTTTTAAACAATGACAGAATTAAGGGCTATGGCTTGCTGTCCCCATTTTATTTATGTGCCCCAAAATACCTTGAAGGTTATTCAAATAAATGCACTCCATTCCATTTACTTGACTGTCTGATGGCTTAATCACGCAAATAGATGTGTGGATGATATTTATATGGCTGTCTGTCATGTGCTCTCTTTGACTGTATGGTAAAACATACTTTCTTTTTCCCCAAAGAAAAAAGTTAAATGCAAAAAAAAAAAAAAGAAAAAGCCAAGCCCACATTGTAATGCTACAGTTGAGATTTTAAACATACAAAAGTCAGGACATTCAGAGTTATGACTCCCTAGAGCTTGTAGCTCAGCCATGTTGTACATGTGGTGTAGATTAAAGCAGTGATTTCCTCTCCTTTCTCTACTCCTTTCTTTGCTGGGTCTTTTCTGGGTCTTTTCTCGGTCTTTTCCTCTTTTATACAATCTTTGCTATAGCTGATCTGCAGGATGGGCAGTTCTGTAAGGCTGCAGTGGACAGGCACAGGAGTAGATCCCATGCACGCGAGACTCGTGCCGCTCGCGGTGGAGAAGGAGCGTTATGAGGAAAAGAGTCGGGCTGTGGGGAGCCCAGCAGCTCCCTGCATGGCACCTGTGGGGCCAATCCTGTCTCTCCTCTGGACTTGTCTTGCACTGGCCATGTTGCAGCATTATCCAAATAGCACTTTTTCTTTGTGTACATGCACTTGAATCTCTTCCTTGATGTGCTCTATTCCTGTTGGTCTCTGTTACAGAGGGGTGGTGACATACATCATACCCATAGGTTCTCATTCACGGGCATTCTCTGGGTGCTTCTCTTGTGGATAGGTATTATCCAAAAAGAGTATGAGAGTTCCCACAACACTTTTATTTCCTGGGTCTTACTGTTTTTCCATGTTACTTTTTATATTCTGTACTCTTACGTAACCTGAAGTATTACATGCACTTTTATGTGGTTACTGTTTCTTTGCTGGTCTCGTAAAAAACTTGCAGTGTTTTCTGACTTGGCATGGGAAAACTCCCCAAGTTCCTCAACAATTTAAATTTCTGGAGGCCAATAGGTGTAAATTGCCCTGAAGAGAATGCTGGTTTGTTTACACTCCTGTAAGCCAAATCCTGTAATGGAAGAGCTCATCTGTCCAACTGCTTTCTGTTTTACAAGTGCATGTCGTTATACCAGCCCCTGGATTTTCCAAAGCAAATATAAGAGTATTTGAGACTCTAGTTATTAGTAGCTAAAAGTTCCTGCTTTTTCAATTCCATAAACATTGGTATAATTAAAATATTATTCTAAATCCTTTTGAAATAATAGTTTTGGTTTAGTTATTGCTTGTTAAGCACTTACTGTAGTAAAAATAAACACCTTTCTATTTCAGCTTATACAAGCAGGATATTATTTCCAAGCTCCTCAGGGCAGGGATTGTACTTGTCCTTGTATCTGCAAATTATTTATTGGAAGAGGGGCCCTATCCTCCATACGGCTTCAGTGTTAATATTAAGTGATGATCTTCATATGGAAAATGTTGAATGTGACTACATGGAATTTTGTAAATGCCAGCAACCTATTGTACAATCATGACAGCACTTTTCTGTTTAAACTGCTCGTATTTCTCTCCTTGGTTCTTCTACATCTCTTTGTTTAATTGGCTAGAGGAGAACAAAGCAGAAAAGTGAGACTCTAAAGTTAATATCTGAAATGCAGCTCCTCTGAAAAATCAATTTCTGGTTTTCTCTGAGTTGGATAAAGGATTTATGTCCATCACACATCGAGTGTGATGAGTGCATGCATTACTGGTTTAAGGAGGAATTCTGTCTCAGGTCTAAATCTTCCCACTGTTTCTTGGACAATCTGTACTGTGTGCCAGGCATGCTCATCCCTCTTCTCCAGTCCAGTGTCCTGGGACCACAGTGCCTGTGCCACACAGCCCACCATGTGGACAAAGGCCAGTCACGGTCAGGTCTAAAGTTGGTACACCTCTTTCTGATGGGTTCAGGTAATTGGGTCATGCTTTTGTGCAAGTAAAGATACTTCTTTCCTCAGACGCATCAGAGGAGTTCATCCAGACATAAAGTATATAACATGCTTCATCTTGTTGTGATACAGTTAGTAGACTAATACTGACTAGCTACTAGTCAGTAATGCTAGTCAAGTAATACCTGTTAAAGTAAACTCTAATTAGTACAGAGTAACTGCCTCTACACAGTGGCTTCATGCAGGCGTTGTGCTAGGATGCCTTCCATGACGGCACGCTCGGGGAGGAACTCATCATGTCCATGCTGACCTCTCAGGCAGTACGGTCGGAGCCTTCCCAATGAACTCTTCCTATTCCTGCAGGTTGATAGTTTTATCCCTTGCAAAATTCTTGCTTACTGGGTACATGGAGCTGAAATCTGACCAAGGTTGAAGAAGTCCAAGAAATAAAAGCAGATGTAAAGGAATTGGTTTGGATATGTGGTTTTACGCAGTGTTGCCAGTTCAGTTCTGTTTTACAACACGCTTTAACGATGGATAAGTGGTGTATTTTTAGAAAAAGAAAATACTTGCTAGTACAAAAGAAAGTGTATTCCAAGATTTAGTGGGAATTATACTACCTTTTCTTGCTTGGTCTGAAGAATGAAATAAGCCAAACTGATTCGGGCCTGGTTTTGATAAAATAAGAGGAGAAATTCAGAGGAATCACAAAATGGGAGAAAGTAACAGACATTGTAAGAAAATATTGGATGGAGCAGCAGTCATTGCCAGCATTATATTATAATTGAATGTACTAGGTTATTGGTTTTGGTTTTAATGAAATGCTGTATAGAGATCTGTAAAAGACAGTACCTTTTGTCCTTGCTTAAATATTTACAGATGATATTTGGAAGCTGTTATCAGAGTTAAATTAAAAGATCCTACTCTTTTGTATCTTGTATGTTTGTGTAAACCCCGTCAGTTCATGTTTAATAAGATTTGCTATCAAGAGAACCACAAACTGTTTATAACATCTGCAGCTTTTTCAGGTTTTTAGGGGATACACGTCTTGAGTAGATTTATTTAACTCAAGTAAGGAATTATGGAAAAAAATTAAATTTCTTCCATATTTTCCTGTCACTGACAGGCTTCCAGTTCAGCTTTACAATATGGTGTTTCTTTGCGAGCAGCTAAAACGAGACATTCCACAGGAACAGAAAATTTGCCTTTTCTGTTATCACCGCATGTGATATCCTCCATCAACACTTGGGAAGGTTTCCATTTAAATAAATACTAGAGAAAGAAATATTTCAAAACACTTTTAAACCAGGTCCCAGTAGGTGTATGTTGCAAGAGCACACACCAGTTTAACTCGGGATTACACCGATCTTTGTGGTTGCCACTCGCTGTGGTAAGTCTGCTGCAGCTCGTTTGTTTAAGCCCATTCACATATTTACAAGAAACTGCTCCAGTTATGCACAACGTGCCTGCCATGAAAAGTTCCTCCTTGGATTCGTGCTTATGAAAGAGAGAATAAAACCCAACATGCTTCAACCTCCAAAGAGTTGTCAGAGATGCACTTCACAGAGGGTTCCCCATTGACTCATTCTTTGTGGACTATTATTATAAATGTGAGGCTCTTCTGTCCCACAGCACGGACCTGTCTGGCAAGCCAGGTTATTTTCAAAAGCAATAAAAGACATGCATATTAAGAAAAATTACTTGATAGTTCACTGTGTCTTTCCTGCCCCTAATGAAAGATTGTTCAATACAGTGTATTTTGCATTACTTTGCCCAGTCCACTTTTTAATAACTCATGGGATACAATGCTCTCTGCTTTCCCGGTGAAGTTCACTCTTGTGTGCCTCCAGTTATTACAGTCTCATGTGTGGATTATTTTTTCCCCCTTCAGAGAATTCCTCTATGCTCTGTTACATGCTCTTGTATTGCCCTCCACAACTTTTCCCAGTGGTAGGGGCTTTGAGTGCTTGTCGCTGTCATGACACAAGAAGAATTTACATTCCTCTAATCTACCTAAGAGGAACTAGTCTTTCATAAGCTCTGTAGGATCCAGCTGGAACCAGTTAGACTTTTTAGAGCCTTGGTTTTGCACCCAGCTCAGATCTACTGATCTGTCCCCTTTTTCCCTCTCAGCAGCACAGGGCAGCATATTTGAAGTGTAACAAAGCAGAAATACTTGAAAGTTATGCATGAATCCTTCGATATAAGGTAATAAGGGCTCAATTATTCCTACCAATTATAAAATGCATGCTCTGCTTTCTTTCACAACTCATGGTTTGCTACTAACCTGAGGATTTTGGAGAGGACCAAAAGCAGCAACTGAGAGTGAGATTTGTACCTAAATGCAACACTACCAGCTCCTCCTCTACATCTCAGTCCAGGATATAGAATGGATAAAGAATGTAAAGAGAACAGGTATTTTGCATCAGTGTGAGTGTGATAGCAATAAGGTGTGCAACAGCAGAAATGCGTTCCTGTGCACATCTATATTGTACATTGCACAGCTGACTTGGGACATTCATGGTGGTGTGAGTTCCTTCCAGTACATTTCTCCAGTGATCATCCTGTAGACCTGGAGTACAAGATAAAGACTATAAAATAATGCCTATGACTAGGCAGCGAGGTAATGCAATTCAGAGGTGGCAAGTGATTCCAAGACCATGACAGAAGCCACCACAGGTGGTAAGATGCCAAACCTATCCAATCTACTTATTTACTGTCTTCAACACCACAGTCCTAGAATTAATGTGAACATCCAGCTTTGCCTTGTGGGCGGCACATGAATTTGAGAACAGCTAAAATTGGGGGGGGACGGGGGACAGACGGGCTGTCTCTGTTGTTTTGCACTGACTTGAAAACTACTGATAATCCTAAACTAAGGTAAGGTCTGTTCAGTGCTCTGGGACAGTAGGAGATACTATTCTGTGTGCCTGAGAATGTGCCAGTTTGAGCATTTTTTTGGAAGCTGGAGAAACTCAAGAGGTTTGGTCCATCTGCTCCCACTATTGAACCTGACAGATACAGGCTCCAGCACTGGGAAAATGCTGGAGGACTATTGGGTTGGGTTGGGTCGGGTTGGGTCAAGCTGGGTTGGGTCCGGTGCTCCCCTTGTCCGGTGTGGAAAAGGGAAGAGGCACATTCTGCATCAGACTGTTAAATGAGAACTTTTCTCTGGAGGGAAACATGCCTGAATTAAAACACAGTTGTTCCCACCTGTAAGAAATGAACTTATTTTGCTAAAGGAGCTTGTTGTAATCCTCTGTGTAGTCCTCTTTGTGCTGAGGGGAGGGCAGAGATCACAGAATCACAGAATTGTAGGGGTTGGAAGGGACCTCGAGAGATCATCAGGTCCAACCCCTCTGCCAAAGCAGGTTCCCTAGCTCATATTACATAGATAGGCGTCCAGATGAGTCTTGAATATCTCCAGAGAAGGAGACTCCACCACCTCCCTGGGCAGCCTACTCCACTGCTCTGTCACCCTCACTGTGAAAAAGTTCTTCCCCATGTTGGTGCGGAACTTCCTGTGCTCCAGTTTACAGCCATTGCCCCTAGTCCTGTCCCCACAGACCACTGAAAAGGGGCTGGCCAATTCCCCCTGCATCCCATGCCTAAGATATTTATAAACACTAATTAGGTCCCCCCTAAGTCTTCTTTTCTCCAAACTAAACAGTCCCAGTTCACTCAGCCTGTCCTCATACGGGAGATGTTCCAGGCCCTTAATCATCTTCGTAGCCCTTCTCTGGACTCTCTCCAGGAGGTCCCTGTCTTTTTTATACCAGGGAGCCCAGAACTGGACACAGTACTCCAGGTGGGGCCTGACCAAGGCAGAGTAGAGGGGGAGGATCACCTCCTTCGACTTGCTGGACACACTCTTCCTGATGCATCCCAGGATCCCATTGGCTCGCTTAGCCACCAGTGCACACTGCTGGCTCAAAGCCAGATGTGAGACAGGCTGCTGTGGCAGAGCTGTGGAAAATTGCCTGCACAGCTAAAACTAACAGTTGTCTCAGGTCAGGAGACCCCGCTTCAAAACTGACATCACAACAGCAACTATTGCATATACTCGCACAAGAAAGCATTCACTGTCATCAAGAGAGGCTGTGGAGGAGCTGCCACAGCTGGTGGGAAGTGCAGCACCCTCCTTACACGCTCTTGGGACATCAGTGCTTCTTTGAGTCCTCAGCAGCAAGTGAGAACAGGTTAAAAGAGCTTTGCATCCCATTTTTAGCCTAGAATATTTCCCTACTCATTTTTCTGAGTCTCTACTGAGAAGCAGCAGTTTTGGGAGTCCCAGACATGCGTCCTGCCAGCCACAGAGCCCCTGTGTGAGTGGTGTTGTACCTCCATTGTCTGCTCAAGCGATTAAGAGCTGTCATTTTGCTTCGGCGTGATGGAGTGGGGTTTTGTAACAGGACCAGTTCTGACAGCTCAGAGGAATACTTGGCACAGGCTCCCTATCTCTAAGTTTTCCACCCCTTCAGCCCACAATTTAGTTGTGATCAAAATCAAAGCTGATTTAGTGATGCTTAAAATAAGTTGTTCCTATCCCAATTAAAATCAATGAGACTTTTCTATTGATTTAGGTATTATATATCATTGTGGATAAACACTTTCCCAGCAGCTCAGATCAAAGTAGCAGCCAGGAGAATATAAATTTGCTATTTTTTTCTCAAGTCTGGGAGAAGGAGGAAGCCAGTATGTCGAAGCAGAGTATTTGAGCCTCTGGCATCACCCAGTCCCTTCCTGTCTCTTCAAACTAACCTTGATTTCCCTCAGTCTTGCATTGGGTTTTCAGGTATACATGGACTTGGGACTCAAAGCAACAGTGGAAGGACCAAACCTTAACATAGTGGATATTTCTTTTGCAAAGAGAAAGTGGTCTCCTAACCTTTAAAAAAAATCTTCATCAGGCTGCGTAATCTCTTGAAACGGAACTTGGAAGAGGTCATTATCAGTGTACATAATTACTAATTAGGAAGAATAATTTATAGAAATACAGTTTGTCTGTGGCTCTTAAACAGATATACTCTTGTATCAGTACATTTCCCAGATGTATGAAGGAGTCGTGCTCTTTCTACATGCAAATTTAACTCACGGCAGATGAGTTTCATGGAGATGAGTGGAAAGATGCAGAAAAGAAGGGAGTTTTCTGCCCTCCTACAGACCCAGAGGGGGATGACACTGTAACAGTCAGAGTGAGAAAAATTTGTAGTGGTTTTTAAAATATTTAATTTCAGGGGAAACAAGATCTTCCAAAAAATTTCTTTTTTTTTGTTAAGAACAAGAGTTTTGAGTGAGAAAAGTATCATCAGCAGTTGCTTCAGTATCAAAATAGACATCTATTTCAGAATAATTAGTAGAAAGACAGAAGGGATGTATTCCTGAAATGAAGATTCTGTATTTTAGTGTATGATAGACTTCAAAATGAGGGGAGGCTTTCAGCTTGCCAACTGTTTTGAGTTATTCCTGTCAATCGACCTATCTAATCTATTCAAATCTCTTCCTTGAACTTAAAGGACTGGAAATTGGATTTAACGTGCTCTGGCCAGACACTTCTCATTACAGAAGAAATGTTCTCAAAGCAAAACCTTACCTTGGTATATAGTTCTCCAGGATCCAGATCAGGACAGCATGGCTCATCCCTGCTCCAGAGGGATTCAGAACTGTCTTTTTGATTTTCCTCGCACAGTGAAGTGGGGACTAGAGTTTGTGGTGACCCAGGTTCAGAGCTGGATCCTAGCACACACACACACACACACACACACACCATGGTCTCATTTTCACTGGTCATTCTCTGAACCAATTCAAAGATGTCAGCACAAAGATTTTATGGAATATTTCCTGGCGTTGAGAAAGTTAACTTTTTTTCTTCCTTTCTCTTCCTTTCTATTCTTTTTTGAGGGGAAAATTTTCCCCCAGGCATCTGAAGAAAAAGTGATGATAACAATAAGAGAAATTGCAAGAGATTTTCCATACCTAGGGACAGTGGTGACATCCCCATAAATCATGGGTAACCCTAACACAGACAGTCTTAAGGAAGCTAAGTTGTCATTTATAGGTAGGACCGTTCCCATCGTATTTATCTTTCACTCCACAGCTTTTAGAAACCAAATTTCTGTCATCAACAATTATTAATCATCCATTTACCCTGCTGAGGCATCTAATAAAGCGTCAAGTACAGAGTTTGAACACAAGAGAGGAGAGAAAATGTAATCTTAGGTTTCAAAAGTAAAGGGAAGAAAAATCCCATGTAACATCTGTGTACCACATGTTCATACATTACAGTGGGCCTGTGAACATTTCTTCTCTCATCTATATGTCACGCAGATTTAAAAGTTCATAATTTCTCAAAAAACAGCGTTATTATGCACAACATTGTTATGGGGTGTGATCAGTGCTCCAGCAACACTGGTGCAAGCTGCTCTCCACTGAGGGGAAGCTGGTGGTGGTTCAGCACCTTGTCGTGTCCTGGTCCTTGTGTGCAAAGCCCATTCTTTATGGCAAGACCAAGAGAAGCACCATTGAGCCGCACCACAGGAGCCTGGGCCCAAATGTGATAATCTTTGACTCCCAGGGAAATTAACGGTTTGTGCTTAGACCAACAAAAAAAGGGTGCTGGAATGTGAGGGCTCACTGAGAAATGGCATGTCTCCCTGCAAACACAGCCTGTCCCCCGGCAGTGCTTTACAGAGCACGGCGGTTTTTAGTGTGAAGAAATGAAATGTTACAGTTAGCATGTTTTACAAAAGTTTTACCCACCAGTAAATTGCAGGTGTTAATCGAAATACACGTGCTTCCATCTCCTGAACTCAGACAAGCCAATGGTGTACAAAGGAATACACAGATGACCAGATAACCTTTTATTTCTAGTGAAATTTATCCATCTGCATAAAATCTACATGCACCATTAAACCCCCAGCCTTGGGCTGACTCTGCATGCCTGTAGGGAAGATCCAAGTGCTGCTATTGTAAGCATTTGTTCCAAGACGTGAAGGAAAGCCACGGTTTAGATGCAGAGTTCAGGGCAGAAGACTGGGGGAGAGAGGCAAGTTTGATGAAAGCAAATTGTACTTTTATGTTGTCTCCCATTAAGATGGGATGACAACAGATAAAGAAGAGATAGAGCTTATAAGCATTCAAGGAGGTTTCCCACATAGATATGCTTAATATCACAAAAAAGAAAAAGAAAAAAAAAAGAAGGAGCAGCCATGGATTCCAATATATAAGAAGCAAAACCAAAATCTTTAGGAACTACACTTGCAATAAACAATTTGGAGGCCACAGGCATTGCAGGAGCGGTGGGCTAAGCACACCGGTGACATTTAGACTCCTTACAGCCTAAAACATTTAAAACTTTACTTTATGTGTAATGTACAGCTTTAGAATCTTACTCAAGAAAAGCACAGCTTGGAAACAGTTCCCAGCACGAGGAATTCCCACGGTTTCTCCTTTTCTGCAGATGATAGTTCTGATTTAGGGAAAGGTATAAGAGATGTAAGGGGCTGCTAACCCAACTTAAAGCACTTCGGATTGCTATCCCAAAGAAGGCCACACAGACGCTGCCTTCCTCTGCCTAAGCCCTAATTTAACCAAGTGCTTAGGCACAAGACTACAGATTGATTGAAGCAGAAGTTCTGTCACACTCAGTAGGGAGTTTGGTTCCAGTTATGAAATCCAAGTGAAGGATTGATTTCTGAGTAATCATATTTCTGTGTTAAGGGAAAGACTCTCATTTCTCTTCCAAACTTTTGTGACAGCCCCTGAACATTACAAAAGGCCATTAAATGCCGTGCAGGGCCGGCAGTGCCTCGCTGGCAGGAAAGATGACTTTCCCCACTGATTTCTCCAAAGGAGGTCTGAACTGGCTGGGGAATTTAACTGGGTTCTGTGTGCAGTGATCCACCGAAGCAAGTGAAGCCCACATGTCTGTACAGGGGCTACCAGCTCATGATGTAACTCCTCCAAACCAGATAAAAACGAAAGTCAGGTGTTAGGACTGACTGGTTGGAAACTGCCATTGTCTTCAATTGCACAGTGGAGTAATTCCAGCTACTCCAAGTGCATTTTTGCATAGGAATTAAGAAAAATTGTGAAGCCAGAATACATTAGCAGCCCAAATTTCAGGTTTAAAAATAATTATAACTATCAGAAGAGATAACAACATTTTTCACACACAGAATCACAGAATGTTACGGCTTGGAAGGGATCTCAAAAGATCATCTAGTCCAATCCCACCCTTCCCTGCCAGAGCAGGATCACCTAGATTATGTCACACAAGGACATGTCCAGGCAGATTTTTAATGCCTCCAGAGAAGGAAACTCCACAACCTCTCTGGGCAGCCTGTCCCAGTGCTCTGTCACCCTCACAGTGAAAAAGTTTCTCCTTATATTAACATGGAACCTCCTCTGCTCCAGCTTGCATCCACTGCCCCTGTCCTGTCCTTGGACATCACTGAGAAGAGCCTGGTTCTGTCCTCTTGACACTCACCTTTTAAATATTTATAAACATTAATGAGGTCACCCCTCAGTCTCCTCTTCTCCAAGCTAAAGAGACCCAGCTCCCTCAGTCTACCCTCATAAGGAAGGTGTTCCGCTCCTTTAATCATCTCAGTGGCTCTGCGCTGGACTCTTTCAAGTAGTTCCCTGCCATGATATTGCTGCTTCTCCCTGGAAACCTGCAGCAGCTGCTGTGCTCTGTAAGAAACCCCTGCATTTCTTTATTTTTCAAAGACAGAAGAGACAGTGACCATGTTTCTGTAGTGAGCAAAGTAACACTGTAGTTTCTCTTTTCATAGGGAGAACAGTTTTCCTGGCTGTCCCTTTCCCATGTACCATTGATGGCTGCACTGGGATGCACTTGGCTTGCAGACCTGCTGTCTCCTCACCCTCTGAACTCAGTGTCAGTAGATGTTCTGTGAGTTGGCAAAGATAAACCAATTTTATTTTTTTTCTCCTGGGAAAAATAAAGAGTAGGAATCGCTCTGCAGCAAGCATGAAGAACTTCTGTCACATACTTAATTGGGCCTAATCTAAAATTAATGAGTTTAGGAGAATCCTACTGGGTTCCTTTTGGCTTTATTTCAGGGTGACGGCTTGGTAAGTGAAGTTGTTTTGCATCCATGAGTGCTTCCTATCTTTTTTTTTTTCCTTTTTTCATTGAATACTTGGTTTATCAATGTGGTGTGATATATTCCTAAACCACTAAACCACTTATCTTTATTGACTTTATTCTTTTGGATTTGAAATGAGCCCAGCCCTCTTGTCAGCATCGCAAGAAGGATGCGACTGGAACAGATATACTATAGAGGAGACAGTATCTGTGGGGAAAACCAGCAGCAGCTGAGCTGTGGTTCTGACTGCGGGTGGGGAAGCGCGGCGATACGTCTTGCGTGGGTAACACAGCTGAATGTACACAGGGATATCCCTGTGTGAAGCACGTGCTCACTGTGACTCTGTGAGCTGCCCATAAAATGCCTTTTTAAATGAAACATTGATTTCTTTATGCATTTTAGCTTAGGATGGTAACATTCAGGCCTTAATCGGATCCTTGTTTTCATTTCCATGGCTGCACGGTAACATTTTATCCTTTTAAAGGAGTGGAATAAATGCTTCTCTCACCCTGTTTTTTGTTCTGACCACTTGTGATTACATCTGTAATCTTTTAGTCTGGTGCACAGTCTTCCCCACGCAGCACAACCCAGGTGACAGCATGTTCTCCTGCCTGGGGCCTACAAAGTGCTTTGAGCAGAAGCCACCTTGCGAGGCCAGAACAACAAGGAGCAGGGGTTCCTCTGGAGTTACAGTGCTGGCAATATTTGGAATGACATTCAGAAAATGCATGAAGAAATCAATATTTCGTTGCACCTCTGTAAAACGAGACAGGGAGATGAGTGATTAGCACGGAGGTCTCAGTTCCTCAGGAGGGTGGAAATCAAAGAGCCTTCAAATACAAGTTAGACCTTTAATTGCCCACCAGTGGAAACCACTTTTTAGCATCTCAGTGGAATTTTCAGTTTGTCATCACACTGCAAGCAGGTAAAGGAAGTTTCCCAGATAATTATCCACATTTCTGTATTTCAGAAACCCCAGTAATTCCAGATTTTAAGGTTTAGGAAAAAAATTCTAGTAAATTGGGATCTTTCCTTCAGTTTTTATCTTATAACATTTTTAATTTTTACATATTTTGTCATTTTATATTGTCTTACAGGAAGTATAAGCAAATAACATGAATTTACAGAAATTTATATTTCCAGATAAGCAGTGAAAGAGAAGTGGATGCTTCTATCTCCAAATTCTTGGGATTAATAGTTAATCTTATTTCCCGACTAGTCCCTATATAAATCAGTAGAAATTTTTCTCAGAATAATTTTTTATTAAAATGTTGCTTTGGATTACATTGCCCTTCTTAAATGAAAAGTATACTGAAGGTATAATAAAATTCAATTTAAAGTCTAAAAATATTTTTGTATTGTATAAATTTTTGATTTTGTATAATTTTTACTTCTGCTTTATTCAGGTATAGTAATGATAATGTATATTATCACATTCAATAACAATGAGTCCAGCTGTTTTATTATCAAACAGAAGGTATTTTGACGTTGGAAGGAAATAAAAGATGTTGCAGTGAAAATTATACCTGAGCTTAATGATGTTAACTTTAAGGATTCTGAAAATGTAAAGTAACTCATCTGCCATTAACAAGGCATAATAAAGTAAAATAAAATGCCAAATATAACATCACAAAATACTATCCTGGTGCCCCCTAAGGGATGCACAAGGAGTTGGGAGGGGACACACTTGGGACAGCTCACCCCAACTGACCAAAGGGATAGTTCATACCGTATGATGTCATGCTCAGTTTGTAAGGGGCTGGGGAAGAGGAAGGCAGTGGTATTTGGAGTGATGGTGTCTGCCTTCCCAAGTCACGGTTACATGTGATGGAGCCCTGCTTTCCTGGAGGTAGCTGAATACTGGCCTGCCCATGGGAAGTGGGGAATTAATTCCTGCTCTTGCTTTGCTTGCACATGTGGCTTTTGCTTTACCTATTAAACTGTCTTTATCTCAACCCATGTGTTTTGTTGTGCCAGTGGGGAGTGAGAGAGTGGTTGTGTGGTTCTTAAGTGCTGGCTAGGGCTAAACCACAACAGCCATTGGAATCCACCTGGGAAATGGTGGATTTCCCAGCACTGGACACTTTTAATATTTGGATGGATGGATGCTGGACCATCTTGTCTAGACTGTGTTTTTGTTACAAAAGTATTGACCAGATGATTATGGTATTGTATGATTCTATGGTTCTCCAGTTACTGCCACAGGATAGTTTTGCCTCTTTTTGCTTGTTTTTTTTTCCTTTCAGATTAGGAAGATAGTGGAGCTTGCAATGCATAGATTATTAAATTTATGTAATTCAGAAGAATATAAATGTAGGTAAAATTATAAAAACTTGAGAAGGTGAGTGAGCAAAGATCTGCTTGCAAGGCTTCTGCCTTCAAGGCATGAGCATGCATGTCAGAGGAGTGAAAGGAATCCCATGGAGAAGGTGAGCATGGCAAGAGGCCCCCTTGAGCCCCTGGATATTCAGCACAGAAATCCCTAAAAAGGCCAGGATTTTGGTAGGAGAATGCTTTCTTCTACTCCTTTTTGCAGCAAGTAAAGGAGTTGTACATGGAAAGACGTGATAGAAGACACATGACTATGGTGCCAGGAACAGAAAACAGCCTGTAAGTTTGTTATGACGCTTTCCTTACTTTTTAGGTTTGTTCTGAGTATTTTTTAGCTAGTGAATAGAAAATAGGTGCAACAGAAAGAAGAGCAGGAAGCTTTCATGCCTAACATTGCAGAGTAAGACTTCGTTATCATTTACATTTAAAGTTGGATACTCAAATCTTTTTCTAGACTTTGACTGTATGGCAAGGAACTATATCAAGGGCAGGAAAATGAGCAGGCAAAACTCCATATCCAACGCATAAAAAGGATTCTGGATTTTGAGGTCTAGTAAATCAGGTGAGGTTTATTGCGGTGGTTTTTTGGGTTCATTTGTATGGGAGCAGAGCATGTATTAAATATAAAGACCATATATATATATAGGAAAATAATGATTTTATTCGTTACAAAAGCAATATAAGTATGCATTTCCCTAGTATTCCTCTAATCTGCTCATCCAGTGCTAGTGTAATGTCTTCTTTCTTTAACTAAACTTCTGAATGAATGGAAGTGCCAGTAAATTAATGAGGCCCCTTTGCCTACCTTATAAAATTTACGTTATCCAACAAAGACTAAAAATAATGATAGCTGACTCAGGTTGAAATGCAATTCTAAATTTCAAGTATTAAATTACTACCCTCATTCATGTAAATTGTTTCATAAATTGACTATTTAATCTTAAGACAAAAATGAATTCAAAAGAAATTTATAGCTTGGGCTCTGTAGAAAACTTGCAGTCAGGGAAAAGGGCTGACTTTATTGAATAAATAATACATCCAGACCCCTTAATACATAATACATTAGTGCAAGATACATTGATCTGCTGCCAAACAATCACAATGACTTATATATGCGTAGAGAGTAGAATTTTAAAATATCAGCTGATATTATTTTTCTCTATTGCAGGGATGGGCTGGACTGTGCTCAGTTACTATGTGCAGACATTAAATATTCAATTTAAATACACTGAAAGGACCTGTAAGAGCTTTCCAGATTTCCCAACTTTCAAAAACTCCCATCTCTCATTAAGGATGTGGTAAAGCAGACCCTTCGTGAATAGCCCTGAGTGATTTTTTTGTCACAGCAAGATTTTCATAGAAAAATTAATTAATAGAAACTTCAGACAAACTTTTCAGCAATTGGTATTTTTTACATTCAATGTTTAATGTCAATTTGATGTTGAGCTGCAGTTGTATGCTATACTGCCCATACGCTTTTCAGTTCCATCTTGGTTCCTATTGTTGTAGCATAGCTACTGGACAAGCTACAAGTCGTGGAGCTACCAGATGCTGTGTAACCAGTCTAGGAGAGGTGTGTATGTTCCCGTGGTTTTGCAAGTTCCTCAGAAACATGTTTGAAGAGTCTTTCAGTCACCAATGTGAACAGAGGCAGACTTCCCTAGGTCCTTCTCGTGGTTAGAGAAATGATCTGGAGATGTTCCCATGCAGGAATTCATAGGCAGGTGTGGGAATTGCACCTAAGACACTGGTGCCCACCTATCTCCTATACAAACATTGTGGATGGAGATCCACAATGTTGGTGTGAGAAGCAGCCAAAGGAGGGAGTCTTACGGCATCAGGACACCCCTGTTTTAGCCAGAGACTGTGGAATGAACAGAATGATGTTTTCTACACAAAATTCTGAAAACCACAGTGCCCGGAGTGAGACCATCTGCTTCATTAACTGTGAAATTACTATTAAAGTTAACACTCCTGAATATGCTAATGAGAAAAGAGCAGTACATACTTAACATGGATGATCACAGTACTTGACTCTCCACCAAATCATGTTAAACCTCATCCCTGGGATGGGACAGCTGACGTTGGGGTATAAAGAGTGTTGAAGCTGGGGGGAGCGGGGCGGGGGGAGGTGGAGAGAAGAAATTGAAGACCCCAAAGAGGCAGTCGATGGGCTGTGCTCCTTTTCTTCCACCCCAGACAGGGACATCTTCTTGGTAAGCAACTATGATTTCACCCTTCTGGTGAGAATACCCAGGCCAGTATTTTGCTGGCATTTTAATTATAATCAGTCATGTATTTGTGCTATTGCAGTGGGAGCATTTATCAACAACAATCCCAAACTCTTTCTGTCGCTTTAATAAACTGTCTGTAAGTTTCAGCTTTGTGAACCTGTCTCAGTGAAAGTCCTTTGGGGGCTCTGACAGGCAAATGCTGGTTCTGATATGTGGTTATGTGTAGAGTCCTTCAGACATTAACCACTGAGCAAGTCTGGGACTAAGACTGCACCTAGCCACACCTAGGCTCTTGTCTGAGAAAGAGTTTAGAGAGCAGGGGGGTCCTTTCTGACTATCATGACTCAACAAGAGGGCCTCCCTCAGCCACACATCAAACTCACACCCTTTATGTGACAGCAGGGACAGAGATTTGAGAGTCTACTGGGATGATGCTGCCAGCGTGGCTCCTGCGCCTGGGCCGACTGCATGCGGCAGATGAGGTGCAAAGACCTGCTCCCCGCGGTGCCATGCAGCGCCATGCGCATGGCCTACAGAGCATCCTGGCCATGGAGAAGGACCATGGGATGAAGTGGTGTTTTGTGCCAAGCCACACTGAGCTCTCAGTGACTTTGCCATGCATTTGGTTGATGTTGCGTACTCACAAATATTGCTGCTGTCTGTGCTGGGTTTAATTTTGGGGGGATTGAAAGAAAGTACCTTGGGAAGGATTGTACGAGGAGAAGACACATAAACCTTTCTTCCCGACTCAACTTTGTTATTTTTGCAAATGTGGAACACATTTGGGCTGACATGCCATTTGATTTGTTTACTGCTTTTGTGTCCCACATTTGAAGAAGCTTTCCAAACATAGATATTTCTCTCATCTGGTCTGGCTCTGTCTTCTGCACAGAAACCCCAGTAAAGGTGGGTGGAGTACATGTCCAGGGTGTTTGGGTGGGCCGTGAAGGGGAACACAGTGAACTTTTGGAATAACCTGGGCTGTACTTTCAGCCTGGCCCACGGTTCAAGTATAGAAATGACCAGATTTGTTTGGGAAATGATGTTAGGCAACAGCGACTATCAGCCCGTACCTTGGTTGCACACAGCTCGCTCTACGTGATCCACCCCTGGATGTGGAATATTACAGCACTGTTACGAATTATGCTGCCTGTGTGTTTTGGAAAGTATGTGCTATGGCTCATTTTCAAGCATCACTTTTTTTATAAAAATCAGTGGTTCCTACAGTGACCTGAAACTAGTCAGGTAGGATTTAAATAAGCAAGAGTGTCACAGATTTGTTACCTCATTGCAGTGTGTGTAGAGTCCTGCGTTTCAAAAAGTTATTCCCCCCTTGTGTTCTAGATAAGTCTTTTACTAGTTTATCGTGCAACCATAATTCCTAGGTTGGGTGGGAAGTATTTCAGGCAAGTCAAACTGGAAGAAAGAACAAAACCATCTCTCAGCCCAGCCCTTTTCCAGACAGAGCCCCCTTCCTGGAGTCTTCCTTCTAACCACCGCCCCAGCTGGCCTTGCCCTTTTCAAATATGCTGAGGAATTAAGTAAATACAAGTTCTGCCACCTTTGACACCTGCAATATCTGCTAGAAAGGTTAGGAAGTTTAAGATGGGTAATTTTTTTCTGTGCACACTGCAAGGCTCTGAGAATCGACCCCATCCTGCTGTCGTCTTTCAGAAATGCATTGACTTCACTTAAACTGCTCCGTGATGGCCCAAAAGAAGACACTTCTCCCCAGAAGCAGTCGCCTAGCATACATCATTCTTGGCAGTATCTGCAAATAAACTTCTTGTAATTGATTTAATAATTTTCAAATAAAAAAATTATGATAGCTGAGGACAGCTATAAATAACAGAAATGAAACACGTTATTTGCACTGCGCCTTCACATGCACTTGTTTAGCTCTTTTTGCTGTTAAGTTAAAACATCTGTTTCTATGGAAGTGGAGCATTCCATGCAACAAACACAGCACTGGAAGTGACCCACATATTAAATGACAACATTTGACAAATTCTAGCAGTTGATTACTGGGGAGGAGTAGACTGTGGTTATAATCAGAGTAAACCAAAAAAATGTGTACCTTTATAAACCTAGAGTTTAAATGAAACATCTGTACTAAATCATGTTTGTAGAACAGCACTGTAGCCAACTACCAGACCATATGATAATGGGGTGTTTTTAACAATCCCTATTTCCATCGCCATCCTCCAAATCAGACCCAGACTGTGCCCACTGGCATGCATTCTGCTGGAAACCCATTGGGATAGTGTCAGGCTACAGTGGATGCTGTCAATTCAGATACAGATACCCGAAAGTTAGGGATTCCAATACCTCGTAGAGATTACAAGCCCAGGAAGAAACTCAGGTGAATACTGGAGTACTTTGTAGGCTGCCATTTTTTCCAGGCACATTTGACCTGAGGCTTACACTCTGGAAAAGGTGGCTATGTCAGAGTGACTTGCGAAATCTTTTTCTTGAGGAAACGTGGTCATATAGCAAGGATGTCTTAGAATGGTGGCAGCATCAGGCCAGCTGCTGGGATAAACTGGGAGCTCTCAGGCTGGCACCAACCCCAGATTTGGCAGCTCACTGACTTGAGCACAATTCTTTGGTTCTGTGAAACTGGTATGCAAAAGTGATGTAAGTATGGTTTCCTTTGAGTGTTTCCTGTTGCTCTTAAATGGATACAAAGAAAAATAAAACAAGTCGATGTCATCTCTTTATGTAGATTCTTAAGCTGATACTCATTAGTGGTGTATGAACATACAATATTACTGTGGAATATTTCCTGAATTCATTAAAAAAACAAACAAACAAACAAACGCCCCAAACTTTGTATTAGGTTCATGTGGTCAGTCTTTCAAAAACAGATAAAAAGCAACACTACCCTGCAAATATATTGTTGGTTTTAGATGGCATATAAGAAAAATGTTGCTATTTTAATAGGAAAACTTGTTCAGAATTCCTCAACCAACACGAGGGATACTCAATAAAACCAGAAATATTGAAATATTATTTGAGTGACACTTGAGAAATAGTAGTTGACTGGCACATGGAAAGTTCTTATTCTGAGCAAGTAGAGGAGTGCCATTTGGCAGGAATAAAAAAACAGGCTACATTAACGGTGAACAATTAATATCATGAGTTTTGGTGTCTACATTTACATTTATCAGTTACCAGGGAATACCTAAAACACTATAATAATAGTCAAATTATCTCCTTGCTTAGAGCTAACCCGGCAGGGCATTATGTCCAGAAGGAAATAATGGGATTCTTAGTAAGAATAATTATCTTGTTAAAATAACATGCAAATTGTGCAATGAGGAGGTAGGGGAAAATTTATACACTATTAATTTAAAATACAATTTTGATGGATTGTGCTGATCCAATACTTTGTTTTAAACATTCTACTTAAGTTTGTAAATAGTGTATATAGAAGAAGCTTAAATACTTGGACCACCACTGTAGTAGAAAATGTGACTGGTAGATTACTGAATTCAGAAATAACACAGAAAGTGGGCAACCAGTGCAACCAGTGTGCTTAAATATACAAGAAAAGCTGAAATAAAAAGCTGAATTACTTTGAGATAAACACAAAATAGGGGGGAGGAATGTTAAAGCTCAAAAAACTTAGAAATACAAGAACATCTTTGGTCTTATATTTTATTAAAATTTTTCATAAATTTATAAATGTTATTGTCATGAGGGACTATTAGATCATCTGGCCTGACTTGATCTTGTATAAAAACAAAATCTAGAGAGTCCTCTGAGATGGCTCTTCCGCAATTTATTTGATTCTATGTAACTAATAACATATAGTGCTATTACACAAAATGAAACGCTTTGTCATGTAGATCTTCAATGAAATAATTCTCACAACACATTTCTCAAATACCCATTTTTAACATGGAGTTTATTTCAAAACCCAATGAAAAACTGAATTCCTAGTTTTTACCTTAGTTTCAGTTCAAGTTGTTAGCTTTTGGCGTCGTAGCATCTGACAAATAAAACCATTTGATTGGGAACATCTAAGTTTTCCTTATTCTTTGGCCTCTTTCAGTGTCAGGGCCATCAGAATATATTTCAGTATATTACTTTCAGAGTCATTTATAATGGCACAGATGAACCGTTGTATAAAGTTGAAAAAATATCCCCAAACCCGCCAACATCAGTGTCTAGTTTCTTAAGACTAACCTTTTGGTTTGGAAGATTTTTACAATGGTTGAATGTCTGACTAATGAAAGTTGTCAGCTTAATATGCCTCATCAAATGCTCTACTAACTAAAATCCTACTTATGTTTAGGAAGAGTGTTAGTAATTGATGAAATTTGAAATGATTCCAAACTCTGTGTAGAGATGGTTTCAGGGGTTTTTTTTACACCACAATGTGAAGGACGCTAGTTATATGCTATGCCTCATCACTTGTGAACAGAAGAGCTTTATATACACAGTAAATAACTGCCAAATTAAATACAATGAGTATTTTAGGGTCCAGATAAATTTTGGAATGCTTTTTCTTAAAATACATTAGGCAGGTATAATTCTCTCCACAGACGCTGCTACAGCTTAACCTCGTGATTTTTAGGACTGCCTGGTATTAAACCAACTCCAGCAGAGAAATTCTGAGTTTTGTAAAGTCAGTGAGCATGACCACTACCATTTTGTAACTCTATTGCATTTTTCATCTGGTATCATGTACCATTATTTAATTCTATTTTGCCATTTGTATGTCGTGTGGGATCCTGCCTGCATGGCATGACAGTTGAAGGTCTGGCACACATTCTTGACAGCTGTTTTGAAGTGAAGGCTGCAATGCGTGCTACATCTGGAGGTGCTGAAGTTTGAGTGCAGACAGTGGAAAAGTCCGATTTCTCTTTAGGGATGACTGGGATAGATTTACAATATCTAAGCTCTCATTCAGGAAGGGGACTCCATAAGGATCTACTCAGGCAGATGCCTTTGCAAAATCAAAGCCAAAGACTCTATGGCACATGATGGGATACTACAAAATAAGTTAAAAACAAGCTAAATATTCAATTAGGGGACTCATGGACATTGCCTATATTATCCTGAAATAACAGCCAAAAGGTATGTATTCTGTCTGAATTACTTCAAAATTTTAAGTTTTGTTTACTTATTGTAAGGTTGGATCTAAACTTCATAGCAGGCATAATAAATGATGGGAGAATTTCTAAAATGGTAACGCTATCAATCTCAAGAAACTCAAACCTAATTAATGAAGATGCAGCATGTCTTAAAATGGGGGACTGGTAGAGAAGAGGGTTAGCTAGATATTTCTTTAAACTTGATCTGTTGACATTTTTGTTCTCTGAAAAGAAACATGTCCTGTCCAGTCAGAAACTTAATTCACACGTTTGTGAATACATACAACCAGTACATCCTTATGGTTGGAAGAACTCTTCAGTTTTTAGGGGCTTAGCGATTCTTGATAAAGAAGTACCTTATAAATATATAGTTGATTTTGCTTAATTTTGAAAGTTAAGAAATTTACTTTATATACTTAAGCTGGCCAAGTTGTACTACACACTGTAGCATTCAAAGAGTGACGCATTTTTGGAACTGTAGGCTTTCCTCCTGCAACACTTATTCCTAGGAGTAGTACTTTCCAAATATTTCAGGTTTTTACTTACCGATCCAAAATGTTCCTCCTAAAATAAGAGTATCCTGGGTATTTTTTAATGCATAAGGAGGTGACAGGATTGGCTGGGAAGGTGATTGGATTGGTTTAGTTATTGGCATTTTCTGCATTTTTTTTCTAAGGCTTCACAAACATTTTCATCCTTCTGGCTTTTTAAGACATGATGCTTCCAATGAACTGAGCACCAGCCATGAATACTGGACACATCTCTGAAACTAAGGTAGGGTCTATATCCTTCTTCAAGGCTGTGTTGTTCCTCATGGCAACAGTTTGTCGACTCTGTATGACATTATTAGGAGCTTGGATGGAGCATTTCCAGCTCTGCCCAGTTCCACAAATCCCCTTTGTCGTGGAGGAACTGGCAAGGTGTCAAGATGCCCCTTTCTTCTCAAGCATCTGTTCAGTGCTCACCAGTGTCTTCACCAGACCTGGAAGGAAGAACAGAATATTTGACAAAGCTGATTTGGGATGCAGTTTGGATGCTTTAGTGATGGCTGTTATAGAAAATCCAGACTTGTCTTCACCCTCATGCTTAAGATTCCTACTGAGTACTTCATTCTGCGACTGCCTCAGAGCATATTCTTGTTCAAGACTTGCATCGTACTCATTGTTCACTTCCAATTTCAAGGCTATATTTTCCCTTGAAGCCGGTGGCGTTGTTTCATGGAATTGCAGGAATCCTTGCCAAAATCAGCCAGCTAAGAATAAGGCGGTCATCAAAATAAAATTCCACGCTGGTCATATTTCAAAAAAAATCAGTACAGCCTAGGATAGCCTGACAGCACTACAACTCCTTGTTGAAGGCCCTGTAGCACATAGAAGTACAGAATACGAGTGCTCAGACTTTCAGTGTGAAATTCTATCTAAATCGTTCCAATATACAGAAATGTGCAACCTCAACAGAAAGACTTTCTCCATCTGAAATGAAATATTAGTGTTTCTATTGATGTACTCGATTTCCCCAGGCAAGCTCCATCATCAGATGGTCTTAATCGAGTTGTGACACTCAGTCTAATCAATCTGTAATAAAGAAATAGCAAAAGAACTTGACTTTAGTTTGGGGGAAAGTACATATTTAAAGGATTTGAGTATCAGCCACAGAGTGATTTCACATTAAATTAAAGCTCCTGTTTGGAAAATGAAGTCGAGAAAATCTCAAAGCTACTCAGTCAGCTCCATTCGCTGCATGTTTTAAGAAGAGAAACCTTGCTATCATAAGTAAGATACTGTTTGTTAAATGAGAACCTGATATTCCTGATAAGTTATTTTTAGGAAACCTCAGTGCTTATCTACATAAGTATCAGGGATAGTTCAAAATTACTTTTTTACCTCTCTGACATGTTCATTTTCCGTTTTTCTACATCCAGAAGAGCTTTGAAAGTCTAAATACCACTTCTAGAAGCTAGTGAGGTTTAACCTGCAGAACCAATGGCCAAATGATGGTTGGGTGGTCTTCAGTTTACTCAGCACCCAGATGTTACATGGTTTCCAGAACTTCTGTGGTTGAATTTGGATATTTCCATTTTTTATTCTGAACATTAAATCATTATTATATATTATTCAAGGAGTAATGGAAAAATGTTAGGTTCAGCATGGTATAATGATATAACAAAAGCCTGAATTATAATTTCTTTGACATTTAAAATTTCACTATGTACATCTTTAATTATTTATACCTTATGCGCTCATAAATGTATGCATTCATTTGTGGCAACCAGATGGTTTCAAAACAATTGGTTTTTCATCATGGATGTACACATGGACACCCTGAGTCCCTATAGGAAAATAAGTAAATCTTTTGTCCTTTACTTTTTACCAACAATGGGCCTTCACAGTGGTTGGTTGTTTTTAAGCATTCCACTACAGCTATATATTCCATACATCTTAGCTTTGTGTTGCCCTAGTTTATCTGAATTACATGAAAATTTAAAAGGTGGGAGGCAGACTGCAAAGAAAAAGCTAAATCCTTACATTATTTAGAACTGAACTGCCAGCTATGTTTGCTTGGAAATATGCAGTTCCAGGAGGCCCCAGTGGTACAATCCATCTGCACCAGAGGCTTTACTGTCTTAGGGACTCAAAGTTTCAAAAACATCCAAGGATTTCTTTCTACTTGATACTGTTGGCTTTTAATGTACTGTTACTTCTCTTCTACACACTTCTTTTCTATACTTCTTTTTCTATACAGAAACAATGACAGAGAAATAGTTTTCTGTTCTGGCTTAGTTTCATATATCTGGTAGGAAAAATTAGTGAATTGCAATGGAATCTTGCATGGTGAATGACTCTGGCCAAGATACATTTCACTTCCTATCTCACCTAGCCATTTGTCTAAGTTAGACAGCTGTGTTGGCCACACTTAGAAAATTAGATTGACTGTAGTATCATCAATCCTAACCATGCCATCTGTCTTACCTCAGTGTAATACACAAAAGCATCAGGAGACTAGGAAAGGATTCATAGCAATCAGGAAAATGAACAGAAAAACCAATGAGAAACTCCAGAGCCAAGATGGAGCTGAGGTTTTTCCTGTCTCCCAGACTCAGTTGTCTAATTCGGTGCTCTGAGGAGAATTACAGTCCAAGCACACCTAGTAAGGCATCCCTTAGGTTCTGACAAACAGTTTGCTGTCACACTGCAGGAAAAAAAAAATGCCATTTTTGCATATAATAGTTGTAAGTTTGGAATACTCATCTTGAAAGTGGGAGACCTAAATTTGGGTCCGGGCCTGCCTACTTACATCAAGTCTACATCTCACATCTCCAAGGATTCCTTGGTTTAGGTTGGAAAGGACTGGAGAGGACAAGCAGGGGGAAGGGGGAAGCTGCATGCTTCCTCTGCTCCTGTGCATTCAGTCTCTGAAATTAAAATAGCTGATTTGGAAATGTTGATGTCAACAGCTCTTCCTCTCCTCTCCTCTCCTCTCCTCTCTGATTACTGTGCATCAAATTGAAAAATAAAGGCTCTGAGAATTTCTTAGGCAAATGGTAAACTGAAGCAGAAAGAGACAGCAGTATTCTAAATTTTTTAAAGATTACCCTCTTCTGGGTCAGGGATGGCTTTGAAACAGACTGCTCTCACTAGATGTTACTATCTTCTATAGGCATTCCTTGGTTTTGCCTTGTGCCTTCTTTTCTAGAGGGAGGAAAAAAGAAGAAAAAACAAACCAATATTATCTGGATTTTTTGTCAATGTGGATGTGCTTATTTGCTTACTTGTGAAACCAAATGACTGGAGTACAACCGAAAAAAAGAAACCCAACCTAACTCTCCTGTCCAGATTATTTTCAGCACTCTCAGTTGCTCTTACTGAGTAGATTGCTCTATGTGTACCACAATTAAGTCAAACTGAATTACAAGGCTTGTGAAAAACCTGCCATTTTAACCTTAATTTGAAAGGAAAATTTTTGTCTGAATTAATAGATGACCTCATGATTTATCAAGTTCCTCATTAGATTCCCATAAACACTGATGGTACATCTTCTGAGTGCTGAGCACCCACCTATATTGAAGTTCTCAGATTTGATTGATCATTTTGAATCAGGTCAGGAACCCAGAGTATCTTCACTGTGTTTGACACACCCATTCCACATTCTGACACCTCCACTCTGCTTAAAATAAAAGGAAAAAGGAAACACATCCTTTCATAGGTTCCAAGTCAGTTGTCTTCTCTAGTTTAGTCTTTCTGTCTAGGGATGACTTTTCTCTTGTAAAACCACAAAACCAAGAGGACAGTAGATCAGTGCAGATACCCAGATCACTCACATTTGTACATGTACACAGACCAAAATCACCTGTTAAGAATAGTTGGGGCTGGAGTTAGCAGAGACAACATGGCTCACCTGGCTGTTATGCTCTGAACGTTCTAAAGCACATCATTTGTGCTTTTACACTATTTTACTCTTTTGCTCAGTCAGTACTGCCTACAAAGTTAGCCCAAAACCAACAATCCCCTGATTATTCATTGGAGCTTCCAAGAGGCCAGCTGACACTTCTGCCACTGAGTCATAGGTATTAGACTTTATTAGTCTTGAGTACATATGATGCCTTGCTTGGCATGGCCACATCTGTGTCGTCAAAATTAATGAAAAATATTTTTAGATTCACTGATTTAACTCATTCACTCATTCAAGCATTTCTCTCCTTTAGTGTTCTGTGTTACTTTTCCTAGTTACAGAGAACAAACCAGCTTTGCAGAAATACTTGAATCAATCTTTGGCTCTGACTTTTCAAGAGTATCTGTGTGGGTATCTAAAGCACCTTTACTGAATGAGGGACTTAGATTCTTTAAGTCATTCCCAGCAGTCCCAAAAGAGAAATTGTACTTTTCCACTCCAACCTCACCAGATGTAGTACACATAATATTCATGCTCTCAAACAGCTGTCAACAGTGTGGGCCAAAATCTCACTTGCCTTGGCGTTCAAATGGTATTTCACATGACAGACAAGTGGCACCCTCAAACTAAACGAATAAAGGCACACAGTGCTACAGAAATATCTAATGGATTGATGGAACAGTAAACCAGATTGTAGGCATCTTCTCTTTTCCATTTACCACCTCAGGTGAAGTACTCATGTCTAGGACTATCTTTCCCATAAATGTCTTTCTCATCCCTGTATAATTTTTGTAGTGGTATATACTCCCTTTCTCTCAATTCTGGTATCAGATTATGTTTATTCTTTCAATTCCTGTTGCAGAAATCTTATCCAAGGTAGCATAATTTCTTCAGTCAACTACTAAAATCATCTTTCTGCCTCCACAGAAACTTATCTCATTGTTCAAAACTAACATTGAGATCACCTGGCTTGTTTGTTACACATCTGTAGGAAGACATTTACAATCAATGAT
This sequence comes from Zapornia atra, assembly GCA_013400835.1. Lineage (NCBI taxonomy): Eukaryota > Metazoa > Chordata > Aves > Gruiformes > Rallidae > Zapornia > Zapornia atra. The sequence goes on along the minus strand of VZTU01003069.1, from coordinate 38,613 downwards.
GTGAAGTTCCAGAACAGCCTGCTAGCAGGAAGCAAAAAGCCAATTCAGGTCTAATGTAGGTTTAGCTACTGAACAGGAGTTATTTCCAATACGAAGAGTCAGGAGGCTTCTTTGAAGCGTGTTTGCTGTTTCTGCATTATTCCTACCTATACAGGAGCAAAATCTATCTTGATGGAACAGTTTCTTTCTGTTCAGCATCTGAATATGGACTAATGTATCAAACACAGAGCTGACTAGCCAAACTTAACAGCTAGAGTCTATATTGAAAGGCTGCACTTACATCACACCTATGCAGATACTGCAGGACAGGCCCTAGGATGTTTTACTGAATATCCTGCGAATCCTGCATTATGTAAATTGAAAATTCTTTGGTAATCTCAGACCATGGAAATATAAACCAACAATCTGGTGGTGATCATGCTAGTGATTAAACTCCTCCAGAGAGCAGCCACTCACACAGCTTTCTCTGGTCCTCCTGCTTCATGGCTCTTATGTGTCGTGGGTAGTCTGCTTTCAGTCTGTTGTCCCTCTCCCTCTCATCGCTCTTTTGGTGTCAATCAGAAGCCAGCTGGCTGGTCCATCCTCTTTCAGTTCGAAGTTACTTTGGCGAGTACTGGAATAACAGGGTACTCCCTCCAAGAGGCCCAGTGCCTGCCTTTCTCCAGTCAGGCTTAAAGGCCCTGCCAAAGAATTTAAAGAACATCTTGTTTTACAACCACAGAAAGTAATACAAAAAAATTCTCCCCCTTCACATGCCAGAGCTGATATTTTTTATCTACAAAGCCTGTCAGATGGCACCGCCTGTTGCCCACCTCCCCTTTGCCTTCCCCCACTGGCTCTTCGCTGTGTGCACACCATGCAGGGTGAAGTTTATGCAGATCTGTACAATGCCATTTTAATGTACTTCAGTTTGTCTGAGCACTCCTTGAGGCAGAGACTGAGGCTAAGAGCTTAGATTTGTCAAAGCTGCCCATGCCAGCCTGGGGCTCACCCTTTGGTGAGCCAGACCCTAACCAGAGGTGCAGGAGCTGCTGGTGGTTCTGAGCAGTTCATCACGGCTCAAGTGGGCAGAGGTGGGTTGAGTGATGGCTTCCCAGTGAAACTCTTAGGAACAAGGAAAATACTATTCTCAATGGAAGGACCAACCATCTTCGTATCAGGGAATTCTCATGATTGAAGCAGCAATGGATTCTGAATTACTCATTGACCAGTTTCCAATATTGTTTAGTATGATTTTTGGGATGGACAGGCTAGGTTATGGCCCAGTAGAGCTCAGTGTGGCTGCTGTGCCCATGAAGGTCTGGTCTTTTCCATATAGTATAATAATATTATAATAATAATATAATATAATGCTGTTCTGTTACAACTGCAAATGGGGGTTGCTACTTTATGATTTCTGGTTGTATTTACTTGGAAAAAAACATGTCTAAGATAGTTGTACTGCAGCAGATGCACTGTTGATATGGTTTGTGAGAAGAGAGAGAAGGACATTCTCAGCTGAGGGCTATGGGCCAGAAAACTCCTCACCCCAAAACTTCAAGATGAGGATGAACAGCAGCATCAGATGAAATGAGCACACACTCAGAAAAGTGCTTTAAAACACCTTCTGCACCTTCTTCCAAGTTAGGCCTACTGTGAAAAAATTTAGATTTCTTTGTCATTTCCCCTCCACCCTGAGAAAAGATTTTAAGTAATGATAAATAGTATGGTTGCCATAATGCCTTAGTCTTGATTGATTGCTATGTGTATTGTATGGGTTATGTTATACGCTGTTTTTCTGACCCTGGTTTCCTGTCATTAGTCAAACATCATCACATGTGGAGCAATGGTTGAATTTCCAGATGAAAGGTAAAGGCCCTAAGAAAAACCCTGGCCATTCATGTTTCCACATTGGTGAAAATCAGTAGGAACTTACTTTCAGTATAGTGGTTTTGTATTTATCTACATCAGTGTCGCTTACTTGTGGTAGAATTTAATGGTTGTTTAAATTCAGTGCTTCTTGCCCAATATAGTGACTGTCAGAGCACACAGAAATGTGCTTGCTTGGAGCACACTGGGGTGATAGCCCTGACAGACTCATCTTCCTGTCCGGCACAAGGATCAAAGGGGTTAAATGCTTCTCTCTGCTAAGGACAGATCTACTCTCTTCTGTGACAGTAACAGTTTTGATCTGATCAGACTGTCAGTGGTTGTGGTGTCATGATCACATTCCAATGGTGTCATCCCGCACTCAAGAGCAAACTGTTCACAGAAGTCACAGGAGAAAGAAGTATGAGAGGATTGTGTGTCTGACTTAACTGAAGGGACTTCCTGTTTGGTTGTTCTTTATCTCATTTTAAATCTTCCCATGTTACAGAAAAGATGCTGAAAAGCATAAGAGCAAATCAGATTCTGTGCATGAACTATTTACTGGGGAGACTGAAATCACACATGCTGGGATTACCTGTTCCAACAGGTGGAGCTACTGCAGTAAGCCTCCTCAAACACTACCTGAGCATAGGCATCTCAGGGATCGTGGCAGCATATGTCCTTAGTGAGGGTTAATATAGTTTGGCACAGCTAGAATGGTAATTAAAGAAGTCGACATCACAGGCTGCAGCTCCTTATGAGCCTTTCCTGGGGTGTGCTGGAAGTCACAAGGCCAAAGGCCAAGTGACTTCATGTTTCTCAGAAGAGGCCATGACACACATCCTGGAATGGCACATGGAAATTTTAAAAACATCATTCACAGGGGCAGAGGCCTCCTACAAACCCCAGAGTGAGCTCCAGAACATTCTTCACTTATGATTATTAATTTAATAACCCGGCACATCTCTCTGAACAACTAGGGACAGGTATTCAGCTATTACTTGCAGATTATCGTAGAATCATAGAATACTTAGAGCTGGAAGGGACCTTAAGTTCCAACCCCCTGCCATGGGCAGGGACACCTCTCACCAGACCAGGCTGCTCAAGGCCCCATCCAACCTGGCCTTGAACACTGCCAGGGAGGGGGCATCCACCACATTTGCCCCAGTACAATCGGATACTTTCATGCCTATCTTTCTGCAGCCTTTTTAGATCTTCTAAACAGGCTTTTTTACCCACTGAAAGAATTCTAAGTGACAGCCTGTAGAAGCTGAAGTCTGATTCTTGATAACCTTGATAGACATGCACATCTCTCTTACATGAAGGAGGATCCTTTCTTAGAACTGATGGTTTAAGGATTAAGTTACAGAAAAGCTGCACTCCATATGGGCAGCACAAAGTAAGTAAAACCAAACAAAGCTCACAGTGTAATAATATCAGAAGAGCAATAATTTGAAATGAGGTGGCTTGTTACAAAATGCAGCCTGTGTGGAACAGAAGTCCAATCCGATTTCTTTCTCCCCTAGCCCTGGAAGGTTTGAGGCTTGATTAACTGTGCTCCTTACAGTGCTGTGAGATCCTCAGGTAGTGTTTTGTAAAACAGCAACCACATTTAATTTTCTGTCACAAAACAATATGTTAATGCTTGGCTGAAACATAGAAATTAGGAGCCAATTGCAAAGGTGAGACGGACAATATTTGACACCATCTCCCACAGTATCCTTGTGGCTGAACTGTGGAAGTTTGGTCTGGAGGGTTGGGTAGTGAGGTGGACTGTGAACTGGTTGAAAGAAAGAAGTCAGAGAGTTTTGATCAATGGGACAGAGTCTAGCTGGAGGCCTGTATCTAGTGAAGTCCTTCAAGGGCCGGTACTGGGACCAGTACTATTCAATATATTCATCAGTGACCTGGATGAGGGAATAGAGTGTACAGTCAGCAAGTTTGCTGATGACACAAAATTGGGAGGAGTGGCCGACACATCAGAAGGCTGTGCTGCCACCCAGTGAGATCTGGACAGGTTGGAGAGTTGAGCTGGGAGAAGTTTAATGAGATTTAACAAGAGCAAGTGTAGAGTTTTGCGTCTGGGGAAGAACAACCCCAGGTACCAGTAGAAGTTGAAGATGGATCTGTTGGAGAGTAGCATAGGGAAAAGGGACCTGGGGGTCCTGGTGAACAGCAGGACGACCATGAGCCAGCAATGTGCCCTTGTGGCTAAGAAGGCCAATGGCACCCTGGGGTGTATTAGAAGGGGTGTGGTTAGTAGGTCAAGAGAGGTCCTTCTTCCCCCTCTACTCTACCCTGGTAAGACCACACCTGGAATATTGTGTCCAGTTCTGGACCCCTCAGTTCAAGAAGGACATAGAACTCATTTAAAGAACCCAGCGCAGAGCCACTGGGATGATTAAGGGAGTGAAACATCTTCCTTATGAGGACAGGCTGAGGGAGCTGGGCCTCTTTAGCTTGGAGGAGACTGAGGGGTGACCTCATTAATGTTTATAAATATGTAAAAGGGTGAATGTCAGGAGGACAGAGCCAGGTTCTTCTCAGTGATGTCCCATGATGGAACAAGGGGCAATGAGTGCAAGCTGGAGCAGAGGAGGTTCCATGTGAACATAAGGAGAAACTTTTTCACTGTGAGGGTGACAGAGCACTGGAACAGACTTCCTCCAGGTTGTAGAGTCTCCTCTGGAGACATTCAAAACCTTCCTGGATGTGTTCCTGTGTGATCTAATCTAGGTGATCCTGCTCTGGCGGGTGGGGTTGGACTAGATGATCTTTCCAGGTCCCTTCCAATCCCTAACATTCTGTGTGATTCTGCATATGATCTAGGAATTTGGGCATTAGTTATGTTCAATAAGTAATGAGTATATAGTTATATCTTTCATAGCATGCCTCCACTTTCCATGAGAACAAGGTATAGTAGCAAATCATTAACATTAGTGGAGTTTTGCCACTTTGTGCCAATAGAGGATGATGGCCATTCTCCCTTCTTAATAAAAAGACACACTTCCTTGTAAATTCAAAATGTCATGATTGCTAGGAGAAATAAATGTGTTTGGCTTTTCAGTCTTTTTGTCAGTAGTATGACAATCACAGAACACACACACAAAAAAATCTGAACAGTGAGTTGTTAGAATTGAATTCATATAAATCTACATGAAAAAAATAAAGGAAAACAGAGACCCATCAAGTCCATGAGGATCTTCATTATAAAGGACTGCAGTCCATGCAAATGAAAAGGTCTCTGTTGGCTAAATTGCTGCACTTTTTTACAAAACTTCATGAAAAAGATACAGCCTAGCTCTTCTTCTGATTAGTAGGCTGCTAATGGCTAGTTCATGTAAATCCATTTTCTGTTCTGCCAGTGCCAAGTGAATTCATTTGCCGGTGAGTGCCCTGAATCTATCAATCATCCACGTTGTTCAGGGAAGCTCCCTTTCTGGAGGATGGGCAGCTTTGAATTAGGAGCCATCTCCATGAAGGTTCACTGCAAATTTCAGAGCCCCTCTAGGTTTTTGGTCTGGAAACAGTTTCATCCATGCAGGGATGTGACTTTGGGGTGCACCATAGCAGGGAGCCAGGCACTAGCTGTGTAGGAACAGGGACCCATTTTCCTGGCTGAATGGTAGAAGGACATACAGCTTTCACTGAGAAAGTATTTAGCTCTAGAGAGCCCTTTTTATTTTACGCCTATTTAGCTGTATATGCAGCCACATTCTTCAGAAACACAATCCCTTCTAAGCAGAACAATCATCATGTCTTTTTGTGTTGTATAGATCTTGATGTTGTGTGAGACTTGCATTAAGATAGGAAAATAGGGTGAGAAAAATACCTGCGAGCGTTTGCTCACCTAGAAGAAAAGCTCTGCCAATGTTTCTGGAAATACCCAAACTATTTTGCCTTGCTACTGGAGAGGGAGCCCAGAAGTGAAGAGCTAAGGAGAACCCTCGACTACTGTCAGCTGTTATGCTCCAGTGCCTTCAGTAACAATACAATGCAGCTGTGGGTTTCCCAGATGGGTCCTTGCTCCCTGCTCTGCTACCGACTCACTGCATTGATAGTCTCGGTGTACTCTTCTGTGAGGAAATAGCTGCAGCAGCAGTGTTGACCAACTTGCAGTGCTTTCTTTTTTTTTTTTCATGATTAATCCGCAGTTTGCAAAATATTTGAAGACCGTAGTGGAATAAAGCACTAATAGTTTGGAGCAGTTTGTATGTGGTATGAAAATCAGGATGTTAATGCTTCTGTTTCAGATCAGCCTTAACAGTTAAAATGAAAAGAATGTGCGCTACCATCCCTCCTCTTAGGACAGTCAAATGTATTCACCTCTACTTAGAGAAAAAAGCCATGAAATAACCATAAATTGCTTCAGCAAATTACAGTCTAGACTTGCTGATTTGTTTTAACAACACAAGATATCAAACCCATATGCAAGCATTATTGTAAACTGCTGTTCCTAAACGCATTGTCCTGTAGACCAAGTATCACTGCAGCCAAGTAATTACTTCGATTTAATGTGGAATTTGTAACAGGAAAGGAGTATTCGCCATGTCGCTTGTAGTAGTCTGGTTTTCCTCTTCCCCTGACATCTTTAGACAGAGCGACTGGGTCATCACTATCATTTGACAGCAATGCAGCTTGCAGAAGATGAGAAGGCTATTTGTGGTTAGGTAACACTGACACAGACAGTGAGCTGTGCAACTCTGAAGGGAAAATGAAACAGGAGTCAGGCTGCATTTAATTTTTAATGCTTTTTTGTGGTTGTCCAAGTTTATCTTTATAATTCATAGTACCCACAAGATGTACTCATTTCCTTCACAACAACAGCTGTGGAACGCATGGAGGATTACCTTTGTGGTTTCCCCAAGGAGCTTTGCCTCCTCATAGAAGATCGTGAAAGCTTCCATTGACTACAGTGGTCCCTTTTCCTTTGGCAGGCTGTGGTGTTCAGCCAAGCACATGCATATCAACTCCAGGGCAGTCACAAGCTCATAACAGTTTCCAACAAAAAGAAAATGTGTATGGAACCTTTGAGTTTTGTAGGGTAAAGGTTTTTACCAACCGCTCATTATAAACCAGCTATCCAAGGTTTTCAAACCTAGGAATCTAAACCTGCGGGCAAAGTCATCGTACCTGTGGCAGCAGCTTCTTGGGCTGACTTAGTGGTTGCATCAACCAATTAAGTGATGACATTAATTTTGGGAACTGGAACTATTAAATGCACAGAGTATTTACAGATGCAGTATACTATAGATACTGAATTTCTGCAGAAAGTTACTGGCATGTAGAATTCAAAATGAAACCAAAAAAACTCACAAAAAGAAAAATACAGAGTAAATCCGTTCCCTACTAATGAAGCACTGCAAAAGCACATTCATGGCAAACATGGAGAAACTGAAGCTGAAACCAAGGCCTGGCCATTCCCCCCTCCACTGCAGTGCTGATTTTGTGGCATGTGTTTGCTCCCCTGTGCTCCACACACACTGCTCATGTGGAACACACAGGCAGAGGAAGGAGGCTGAGGAGGCACTGTGACCGCACTGCTTCTTGTGCATACTGACCTTGGAAAATGTAGCCCAGCATCTCACTGACGGCATTTAGCTCCTGCAGGATGTTCCACCCTCTCCCTCTGGATAAGGCAACGGTTTTGGGAAGAAATTGTTCTGAACATAGCAACAAGGCATTTGCAGTCTTCTTTACACAATTGCTTTTTCAGCCCCAGTTTTATCAGACTCAGCAGATAAATAATATATACCCTTCCCATTTCCTATGTGAGATCATGAGCAAGTAGGTGCTTCTTGACAGATGTCCAGTGAGTATATTCAGAAGTAATTTTTCAGTCAAATGTAACCGTTATAGCTGTCTAGTCAATTTAGCAGTAGCATCTCAGTTTTCGAACTTCAGCCAAGTTTTCTCATAGCTGTGACTAGAGAACTTCAGTTAGAACTCCCTATCAGGACAAAAGAGCTCTTTTTCTCTGCTTAAAATTACTTCAACACCATTTTTTCACTCTCAGAAAACTAAAAGGAGATGTCTCTCAACCAGAGAAGGAAATAAAGTCAAGACACTTTAATAATCTGAAAAGAGGAATGTAAAATTAAAGTAAGTATGGCACAAATCCTAACATCTTTGCTTAGAAGTATAAAAGGCATTTAGGTACAACTTCTTTTGGCATGCATGGGACGTCACTACTCCTTTAGTTTTCCAAAGGATTTTGGGCAGATCCTGTCCTACAGAAACAAAAGGCATTTGCATTACTGAATAAAGATGGAAAATGAGAGCAGTAAAAAGGCAGTGGTAGAATATCCATGCATAGTGAGTTTGACCTAGATTATGAAAGTTTTAGTTACATTTGCTAAGAACTCGTATCATTAACTGTATGTAAAAATGCTAGCAATAAATCCATACAAATTGCAAACTAAGAGCTACAAACAGCTCTTGTACCACCTCTAGCACCCTAAGCGGTAATTTCTAAGGAATTTAGAAATTCCTTGATTTTACAGTTATGAAAAAGTTAAATTTCTTGTTTACTAGCAGGAAGTATCTAAAAATTTGCTACTTTAATATCGTTGGACCTTTTAATGTCTGCAAATGCCTAAATATACTGTTCCATTGTTTTATTAGGATGTAAACTGTGCTTGATGCATCAGGATCACAGAAGACCAAAGTGTGACCCGTAGGATGACCTAAGAAACTCTATGTTGGTAATAAAACTGTAATAAAAATATGGAATAGAAATTGTCTGAGAAGTAAGAAGAGCACACTGTACAGCTTTAGATTACTTAATATTAACACTTTAAGCAGCATTACATATTGGTTCTTGCTTTTGATTTACTGGGAAAAGATATTGCAGTGTATTGCAAACTCTTGCCATTTATAATAATAACTGTAGGATCAAGTCCAATAAATTAATGGCCAAATAAATCCTACACATTATCTGTGGACCTCTTCAATACACTGGTGAACATCAACTATTTAATGAGATCATACTTACTAGTTTGTAATCAGTTTGTAAAACATTTTACCTAAACTGTCAGTAAATGTGAACTAAAATAAATGCTGAGTAAAAGAAAAGATGGTGAAGCTAGTGATAAACTCTCTTCATCAGTAGAGACCTTTTCTTTCATTCTCATTTTCAGTAAAATATTTTTCGAGCAGCAGCCTGAACTACTCAGCCAAGAAGTGATCCAGTTACAACACTTCATGTATGGTGTGGTTCACAGTAGCTGCTTTTTTGACAACTTTTGCACATTTTTATTTCAGAAAGAGTTTGTGGTTCATGTAGTGGAATAAGTTCTTGTTCCTTTCCACTTAATGGCCCTGGGGTTTCTAGCAGTGATACCTTTGAGAAGAACATTGTGGTTGAAAGTTTCAACTGCTGTACTAATGCATCTCTGGTACTCATTGTAGAACTACTGTGCAATTGAGTGGAAGACAGTAACAACTATTATTTTTAGCAGTCATCTCTTTGCAAAGCAAAGTGCTGATGACTAAATAATTTGTTACACATGTACTGGTCCAGATTCTGCTTGTCTTTTGCAATCAAAGCTCTCCTTGATGCATCTAGGAGAACTGAGAGTGCAAGCACAGCCAATTCATTCCTCTAAACATTGAAGGACATGTTTTTCTACTTTTCTACCCATTGAGTATGAACATACCCTGGAAATAATATTTGTAGAATCAGTCACAGAGTAAAAAAAACATTTACTGAAAGTGAAAATTTTTTCCTTAGATTTATAGCATGCTTTTACAGGCAGAGAAAATATTAAAACTATGAATACTCAAAAGAATACACAAGATATAACAGTGATGATCAATTTTATTATCTAAAAGCAAGAATGTCAAAAACTCGCTGCCAGTCACTGGTCAGAATCTGAGCTCAGTAACTGCCTTTCATTTGATCTCTGCCATATCTCTCAGTTTACACGTGCTGGTGGTCTCATTCCCTCTTCTCAATGGTATCCAATGGTTACATCTAGGTTAATAAATCAAGCAGTGTTCCCAGGAGCAGGAAATCCACTGCCTTTACTGTTAAATTGCCAAAATAGTCCCTGGGATAGCCATGTCCAAGGCTAGCTAGCAATCTCTCAAGTAATTCCGGAACGCAATTCAGGAAGAGGTACAGGTTGGAGGTCCAGCATGGAAACAGACAGCATATTTTGGAGGACAAGAGAGTTTAACAGCATGTTAACATATGCTGACCATTCAATGCCAGTTTGCTCCAGTACCAAAGAATGATCCTGAGACAATGGATTTACTTGTATGGGCATAGCCAGTGAGGACCCCATAAGAGCAAGGCCTCTGAGACGTCACCCATGGTAAATGTAGTTTTCCCATCAGGAATTTCAGGGTACAGAATATGACAGTACAAACAGCATCTCCCAGAAGCATGTACTTTTTTTGTATAAGCAGAGAAGCATGTGACACTTCAGTAACCCTCTCAGTTCTCACCGGAAGGTGTCCTTCACCAGAAAGCCCTTACACCCTGGGATCTGGTTTTGGGTTCAGATCCTGTGATTTATTCATTACAGGCCACTCCATTTTAGGAGTATCGTGGAGATTTTTCTCTTCTAACCTCTGGAAGGTTGGTGTTATAGTTAAGGGTGATCTAGCCATCATGTCTCACTTGTTTCTATGATGCCAGTTCTTCAAGAGATGTAGGAGTGTACATGCCAACACAGTATGGTTTCTTATGCTTGTGAGGGGCTGTTAAAATGAATATACTCACCATTTTTTTTCCTCTTGCCTGTGGAACTAGGCAAAAAACATACGCATGGTTTATTTGGGTTTCCACAATAAGTAATTTCAGCACATACACTGTGTTCTTCTGGTCAAAGTTTCCATCTGTGGCTTAACTTTCAGAGGCCGGAAGAGGAGCAGTTATGCAAGGAACAGCTGTTGACGTCAAAGCTGAGTTTGAGGCAGATCTGGAGTGCAGCTTGAGATTGAAACTTCCCTTATACTTTGGTCCTTCTGAGAAATGTTGTAGTTAGACAAAAGGCAGTTGATTATTTTATGTGGTTATAGGAGTGTTTGGAGTTCCCTGGTAAGTCTGGATGCATGCCCACTTGCATTCATATGGTGATATTAAGATTTAAGACCTGGAGATGAGTGAAGCAGAAATTTTTAAAAATTACCATATGCAATTTATTTTTATGTCCTTCAACGATGTTAATTTTTACAGATCCTACACCAGTGTCCTACTTATCCATCTCTAAGAACACAACAGGCATTTTTACTGCTGCCTTTTGCAAAAATTGCTGTTCTATGGAATAGCAAATAAGTAATTTTTTAAAAAAATACAGAAGAAATAGAGTTCATCACTGGACTTAAAGGAGAAACAATGCATTTTTTAATTCATGTTTCCAGCACAATCTCATTAAAACCTAGGTAGGCCTTGGTTGTGCATTTGCTCAATCTGCTCACAATGGTATTAATGTAACTAATATGTTATTACACTACAAGACAAAACAAGAGCAGCAGATGTGTGAGAATATCTGGTCAGAGAGTATGCCCTTAAATTTCCAAGAAAGCTGGAGGTAGGTTTATGTAGTTTTGGAACCGCACAGTATTCACTTCAACTCCATACTACTGGCCTTTACCAAAAAGCTAGCAAGATGTGACAAAAGATCCAAGAAGTGTTTGACAATAGATCCAAGAAGTGTTTGCAGGTGTTATTTTAGAATAAAAAGTAGCTTGTTAGGGAATCTAGGAAATACTTCCTCATACTTATCAGTCTCTATATGGAAAATGAAAAAAAACCCCAGAAAACAACACATCAATTTCAGCAGTAGTTTGCAAAGGAGGTTATACTAAAGTGCATTATATCAGCACCTCGTGCAGTCTGTTATTATTGCAACTGAGCTGTTACAAAGCTGGGACTGTTTAAGCATGGTGAGAAGGGTAAAGAGCGCAGACACCTCTCATATCTGGCTGTTCACACGTGGCAATCAATCCAGTGGCTAGTCAGGCTGCGCTTGGAAGCGTATATGATCTCCTCCACAGGTGAGTAGGGGATTCAACTGCCCTGAGGATTTGATGTTGGCAAACTCTCTGATGGACACTTGAGTGGACCTTGATAGATGGAAGTCCCTATCTTGTAAAGCTAGGGACTCAACATAGAACAGGCAGGAAATTCAGATTTTCAGTGGTTCATTTTCATTCTGAAGTGGTGTATATCATTGTTACTGTTTCTGTGGCAGGAAAACCTCTGCCACTTTTAGATTTGTTATTGTCAAATGTTTTATTTCCAAAGCAAAACATTTATTTTGAACTGAGAAAACTTAAAGCTTTAATTTGCCAATAGCTGAGAGTCCTTTAATGAAGGACAACGGCAGGCAGACAGCTCAAGGAGGGAAAGGTTGGGGGCAGAGAGGGCAGGTCTGGTCTTTGGTGGATGTTATGGCAGGTGTTTTTTTCTTTTTTCCCCCTTTTTTGGCAAAAGCAAGAGAAGAGAAGACAGTTGCTGCTACAGAAGTGGAGGAGATCTGGAAAATTGCAGAGATAATGATGATTATCTGTATGCAACCGTTGTGGGTTCAATGTTATCCTTGAGCATTCAACAGCAGTTTGAGCCGTATCAGGTCATCTGATAGATCCTAAGAGAAAATCCAAATATTTAAAGTCCATAGGGAAGTCAGGAGAAAAACATAATGGAAAAGAGGGGAAAACCAAGATTTTCAGATACATATTGATGAGAAGACCTGAAAAAATAATCTGTAAATGGTAACAGTAACCCATAATATAACCAGAAGGACAACACAGAAGAAAAAGAAGTATTATTGTGTATTTGCTTTATATGAGAATGGAAAGAAGAAACAAAACATGGAAAAGGACATTCTGGATCAGGAAGACGAGAAGAAATATGGTGAACATGGTCAGAGGTTACACAAAAATCACGAAGATATTTAGAGCATCAGAAAGAACAACAGGTAGAATAATACTCAGTAATTTGGGAAAATAGAAAAAATGAGATTTGAGATCCACCCTAAGAAAAGACGGGTCTGCCTTACAGAGTAGCACTTATTAAAGACCAGTAGATGTGATGGCAGAGAGCAGAAGGGTAGAACAGAAAGGTATGCACAGTGTTAGTTTCAAGTCTTGGAAGAATAGGCCAGCAGACAAAAGGATCCTTGTGGGACCACAAAAGTCCACAACCCATTCTTCACTTTAGGTTGAATGCCATTTCAAAATTCCTGTTACAATAGATGTCAAATGACTGCAACATCTTAAAGAAAATATTCACAGAAGTGCTGTAAATCAAAGGACATAAACTAGTCATGTGGTATGAGGCAACAACCACAGACCCATCAGAACTTCCTAGTGTCAGTTTGTGAGGCAGACAGATGGTCAGAGAGAAGCTGAATGACTTTGGCGAATTTTCCAAGATGTTCCAGGCCAGAAGATCTGGAGCACAGTCACAAAACAGGACAAATTTGGAAAACCCATGGTCCCAAATGGTCTCTTATCCTTCAGTCAACCTACAAAGTCTACCTATCACTCTAGTACTGAGGCACACAAAGAAGAGGGCTCATGTCAGCAGAGGAACATACCTGAAAGCCCCACAAGACTAGTATCTGTTCTTGAAAAACCCTTGCTTGTACTAACAGAGTTTTGTGATGCTACTTTAAAAGTTGCTGAACTGTGAGCGATAAATCCTGGAGTCTGGCTTTCAGAGAATAGGGCTTAAAAACTGTACTGAGGTCATAGATGGTACAAACATACTCAGTATTTGCCCTTTCACCAAAGGAACCAGTAAATAAATGAACCTAAGATGTTCTTTTAGAGCCCTGAGGACCATAGAGCAAGCTCATGAGCACCAGCCTGGGAGGCATTGGCAAGATACATGACATCTGTGTTTGGAGCACGTAAGACACACAGACCCTTGGACAAGCTGAGATCTTTACTGTCTCCCACTAATAACATTCTCAATAGGGTGCAGGTGCCTCCTGTTATTTTGCGGAATTCCATCTAGCTCCTCCTGCCAGGACTTAAGAAGCTAAATATACACAAAGTGCATCCACCCAGTGCATACTCTTACAGCCTGTAATCATTGCAGAATGGTGGTGGAATATTCAGTGGGAAGGCTGGAGGCAAGAACGCATGGTTTCCAGAGTCACTTGAATGCCAATAATAGAAAAACTATACCTATGATGATGACCTTTTAGCAAACACATGGGAAATTTGAGGGGTTTTTTATTATTAGAATAATATGTGGATACTGATGAACTCATTAGCTGATCTGAAAATCTGGAAAGGGCTCCCAAAGGTAATGCAGGTCTTAGTTCAAGAGACTAGGGAAATTAGGAAAGTCACAGTGGAACTTTAGTGTGTAACAATTACAAATTTTTCAGGATCACTTTATGGTCAATAGTGTTTTTATAGCACCTTTGTTATTGAAATTCTTCACTTTTTTTTTTTCCTATTTACTTTTTCTGCCTTCACAGAAAAGCATGAGGACAAAGTGTTTTACAAAAAGCAACAACACCTGTTTTATTATATGAAATCTAACACATATACTTCTTTCTCCTCTACATATATACAGCAAATAAATATAGCCCATATGGCACTCTGAGTATGTACGTATGTGTTCACATTCATGCCACACATAGTTATCCTTTCAAGAAGTCACCTGCTAACTCATGTGCTATTCTGCAGACTGGAAGTGCTCCTACTGTTGCAGTACTACACTGAAGAAGATGCTGATCTGTAGGGCAGATGTTATCCCTGATAAATTCTAAGTCTGATAGTGTATAAAACATTGATTTTTTTTTTCTGCTGAATTAAGTATTGATTTAATTGGGTTTTTTCTGCCTGCAATTTTGAGATCATGGAACACTATTTCTGAAGCTTGTACATATTCCTTGGTGGTTTGTATTATTTCAGTAATATCTTGAGGCTTTCTGTTTCATTGCAATTGCCTTTACAGCAATAAATTGTTCAGCAAACACTAAATTTTATTAAACTGGCAAAATATGTGATAAGGGAAGTTAAACAAGCCCAGAGTCAGCTGTGCCAAAAGCAAACAAGTGTTTTCTTTTAAATGCTAAAATAATGTGCAAATGAGGCTCGGCAAAACTAAAATGCAGAATAATTCTGAAACTGAAGTGTGTGTAAAATTAAAGTTCAAGAGCAGAACAGTCACACCATCTGGCTGCAGTTCCATAACAGAAGGGATTCATCATTCCAGCTGTAAGGAAATCCTTAGCCATTTTTTGCTGTCCTTGGCCACAGTATATTGTTCCTTCCATATGGTTAACGTGACCAAGAGACTAGATTCCTGCCCTGAGTTGGAGCAAATGATCCTTCTTTTTTAAGAGCTCTTTTTGGGTTAATCAGTGAGAGACCTACTATTCCACCTGGACTGTCGAAAGTCCATGGGGCCAGATGGGATCCACCCAAGGGTACAGTCTACCCAAGAAGTCATTTACAGCACTTACTTATCTTTACCAACTCTTGCTTGGTGTCCTGTATTGGTGGATAGCAATTTCCCTGCAAGCAGGACAGGGTTATGACTGATACAAAAGATCTCTTTCACTAGCTAGGGCTCCCTTTCTCTCTTTCAAGCTGATCATCTTGTTAGGAACATAAATATTTCACAGGTTCCTGGCTGGAAAAGCATGCTGGCACTTTACCAGTGAAAAACTTTCTTCAAAGACTCTCTTTTACAAGCCTTCTGACAGCAAAATGCATACATGAACAAATAAGAATGACTATTTCCTTAATACAACAATTAGTAGATGTATAAAAACTTGTGAATGTCACTTCTTTACAGTGGTGAAAGCTCAGGAGCTTTGTGTTGAGAACTTTAATGACTCATTCCCTAAGAGAGAGATGTTTTCTAGAAGCATTGTTTTCTCTTACCCATTTTCAGTTGCTGTAGCAAGACTCAAGCAAGGACAGCAGATACTCCTCTAGGGAGAATTCATCAACTAAACATAGACATTGGCAATGAAGACATCTGCAGCTGAGCTGAGCCAGTCCTCTCGATTCCCTTTACAGTTAAAGAAAGAGTTGCCTGTAGGTTGTGATTTAGCTTATGCCTTGGACACCTCTTTTAGGATGAGATGCACTCCACAAATGCATAATTTGTTCCACAGACTATAAACTATAAACTTGAGATAAACGGCTTGTATATAGACAACTAGACTGTATGCATTTAAAGTGAAGTGCAATGAACGCTTCTGCTGCTGACTTTTAACATGAACAGCTCCCATGGAAGGAGTCATAGCATTTGCAGGCAAAATCACAGCCTTGTTTTGATTAACTTCTTTTTTTCTGAAGCTGCAGTCCATTAACACTCACTCATGCAGATTGTAATGATGTATTGTATATTCTTTTTTAAATCTTATGTAACAGCTCTAGTGTGTAACAATGTCATGGTAATTAGAATCGCAGTTTAAATTATCATGATGCATTTTCTGCTTGGCTTGTGCTTTTAAAATGTTATTTCTCTCATTTGGCAATCATACTGCCAAGGATGTGGCAAAGCAGGGGAGATGTGCAAATTATCCACTAAAGTGTCTATCCCAAATCAAAGCTAGTGACACCCAGGAAATTCAGAATCCTATTTAACTCTTTTGATTATTAATCTGTGAAACTCTGTTTTCATTATCGATCCATGAGAAAACTTCCTCCTTTTCTTGAATTTTTTCTTCCAAAATCAAGAGAAAGAAAAAAGAAAAAAAAAAAAAGACTGCCCAATATCTTGGAGCATGCCTGAGGGCCATTACCAAAAGCATCTGCAGAGAACCTTCCCAGGACATCTTGTGGAGCAGGTTCAGAGCACATGGTTCTGCATTTGCCAAGGGACAGCTGCTGCTATTGCAGTGCCCGTGGTCTACTACAGCTCTTCTACAGTCTACATTTGCCTCTGAAAAGAAGCCTCAAGATGAAGAAGAACTAGATGAAGCAATGAGCAGATTAGCATTCAGAGAACTGGCAGGTATCTAATAGAGTTTTTTGTAGTAGGTTATGTAGTCACAGCAGTCTTGGTCTTCTAATGAATCTCTTTTGATTCCCAGTTGAGCTGTTTCATGTTTGGTGTGTTCATGGCTCTGGTAGAATAAAAAACAGCTGAGGAGGCTGCTGCTAATACTGATGTGCATTACTACTGCTCTGACCGCATTGCTGATGTTCACTGTAGCTCTGCCAGACACGTGCCATTCTTTCGATAAGGACATTACTTTTCTAACAGGGACTCTGAGTGTGAGAGTAATTGGTTGGACTGGTAAAACAGCATTTAGCTAGCAGTGTTGAATCTCATAAAGGTTGGCCAAGCAGCCTGAAACAGTTTGTAAGGAAAATGAAGGGTTAAATGACAAATAAAGTGTACATTGCCACTGAGCTTCTAAAAAGTCAGGGAAGAAGAAGGGATGGAATACCTAGAATTAATATGGAAGTTTTGAACCTCACAAACCTACCCTAGTCACAGCAGGAACTGGCAGCTTGAAGTTGTAAGCAGCACATGAAACACACGTGTGAATACTGAACCATCTTATAGTGAAATGGTTCAAAACAGGAATAAGGTCTTTCAAGTTGGCCATTTAGATTGTGCATGAATGGGAGCACAATGGGAGTCTGTTTCGCTTCAGGAGTTTAGGAAAGCTACATAAGCTTCCTATATTTTGATTTTCTCATCTCTAATGCTGAGTTCTGTACACCTATCCATGGGTTCGGAAGGATATAGACAGAGAACTCCTATTCCATATCACTCCAGAAATGGAAGTAATTTCTGCCTCTGCTGAAGCAAGAATGGATTAATTATAACTGACAAGGTACCATCGTCATTTTGCCTTGGCAGGTATGATAAGCAGTCTGACCTTCTTTTTAAGGATAGAAACACAAACAACTGTATCCATGAATGAAACATGCTGCCTCACAAAGACATAATTTCCCATCCAAATCCAGTGATTGTCCTGACAAAAGCACCTCAGAAACATCACAAAAATAATGAGATGAACACAAGGAGAAAACTTGGAAAAAGGAACAAAATTAATAAATAAGGATTGGGGGAAAGCACAGGAGAATTCTTTGTGAGACAGGCATGAGATTCAGAAATAAGAAGATTTTTAAATGGTCAGGATGTCAGGAGGGTGTTAAAAAAACATTCTGAGAGCAGACTTCAGCCCAGGGAGAGTGCTCTAATTCCCTTAACTTCAGTACAATTTATTTCAAGTCAGTCAAAAATGACCCCAAATGTATATGACACACTACTGAAGCTATGAGGAGATGAGTAACCGGGCTGGGAGCTGGAGAGGTGCATGCAGGAGGGAACATCCGACCCTCTGGGCCACAGGCCTAGAGGCATACAGCTGCCCGCGGTGGCCCCCACCACCCTCAAAGGAAGTCCATGGGACCAGCTCAGCTGCAGACACCAGCCCCCAGCCCTCCCGCTGCCTCTTCCCCATCCACTTCCCCTACAGCCACTGGCTGGGAAGCGCTGGCACGTCTGCTGCCCCAGGCAAGGGGCTCTCTGCAGTCCTCCTGCTTTTCATCCTTGTTTCTTGTACAAGGGAGATGTACTCATCCTGGCAGGCACGCAGGCAAGGCATTTAGTTCCGCTTTGCCCTTAGTGGGGTAGCAATGCTTGCTGCCAGCAAGCACAAGGCTGCAGAGCCCTGCAGGCCTGCTTATGGAGAGCAGCGCATTCATGCTGCCTGGGGAGCAAAAGAGAAATTGGATGGAAACTACAGCATTAGGTCGGTGGGTATTTGAATGCATTGCTCCCTCCTATACCTGGCACTGCTGGCAAGGAGGGCTGGGGTGGCAGAGCCTGACTCCGACCATCTCCCAGCTGAGCTGGCTCTGTTCTTGGCACCCACCAGGAGGAAAAGGAGGGCAGCCCATGCTGGCCCCCGGCTATGCCTGATGCGCCCTCCCTACCTCCCCACTTGCCCCTGGAAAAGGCTAGTCCTTACTGCAAATTCGTTCACTTTAGCTATAGGAAATCACAGCTCCCAAAGCTAAATTTAAGCTTCTGCAACATATCACTATTAATAGATTCTTATAAATGTTAGTGCCCACAGGATCTAGTTAAGACTGTACAAAAATTCTTAATGAAGCACACAGAGAGCTGTCTTTGGGACAGATATGTCAAGCTTATATATACTTATACTTGCTTGAAAATGCAAAAAATTAAACACATATAACCTATCGTATGAACTCAGAAACTTGGATCTCTGCTATTTGTTCACTTTCCTGCCCTTTTAAAATCAATCTTAGGAGACTCTCAGGATACAGAATATCATGCTGTAGAGGAAGTACTTCTCCACCTGCTTAAGGATTGTTAACATTGTCAATTCATCAAGTTGATTTATATGTCTTGTTTTCCCCAGCTTTCCAAAAGTGTCTCCTCTTTGCTTTTACTTGTGGCATGCTGAATGACGTAATTCTGGCAGTGTTCTCCATTTGTGAGTGTCAATAGCAAGAAGATTTATGGATTAAGGATAAAAAACTCCTCTGGCTATGGTCTCCTCTTGTCCTTTAGTTTAGGAGTCAGAAAGAGGGAATTCATTTTAAATTGACTGTAAATACTAATGCTGAATTATAAATTCAAAATGTTACTGCTATGCTACATATGTTCCAATATATAACAGTTTGGGCTAGTCAAAATGATAAGGAAAAAAGTTCAAACTTTTCAAGATGACTTACAAAATATCTGCTTGTCTTCTCTTATTTGTGGTGATGCTGTGATAAAACTTAGAAGCATGTTAAATCATTTTCCTCTCTAAAACAGGTTCTAGATCCTACTAGGTGATTAGCCCAAATCTCTCTATATGCCCTTTATCTCATGCACAGAAGAGAGACGTCCATGCTTTGCTGTACTAGTAAGCTGTAAAAGCATTCTGCTTCCTTGGTAGGTGTCACTTCTCTGAACTGTCATTCTGAATAACTTATTGAACTGACTGATGGGCTTCGTAATAGAAGAGAAAGGACTTTTAACAGGCAACTGAGCAAAAAAGTGTATTTGGTAACTTCTAAGTTTCATTTTAATTTGGTAGTATGTAGAGCTAGCTGTGATACCTGCAGAAAGCAGGTATCTGCATTTGTAAATAGTCCCCTGAAAACACCTTGCATTTACCACTGTTACATGAGATTTGGATCACTACCTTCCTGGTTGGTTCCTGCAGAATTGGCACAAGAGCAGAACACGACAGATCCTGAAAAGAGATTTCATATGGCTATTGCCTTTTTAGTTTTATTAGCAAAACACTTTAAACTTTGAATGAAGTGATGGAGTCCTTGGCATTATAAAAAAGCTTTTGAAACAACTGGTTTAGTTTCCAGGAAGAAAAAGCTTAATACCAAAACCATTTCTGTTTTTAACTATAACAGTATCTGGCATAACGGGATATTGTAACAATAATTCCCAGCTCTTGGTGAGTGTGGATGGTTTTCTCTTCCACAGTAAGAGCAGAGGAATGCAGTGGAAGGGTCGGTTTTGAGCTCTGCAGAACAGGGCGTGTGTGATTTTAGGCAAGTTGTTCAAGACTACATCCAAAAAAAGGCAGCAGGCAACACTTAGAGTACATAACTTGAGGATCAAGTCTCCTCTTACAGTGCAGGTGGAAGGCTGCACGTCTTAGGAGGCAATCCAGCATAACCGGGGAGCTGTCTAAACCTAGCTAG
Source organism: Zapornia atra (assembly GCA_013400835.1). Classification (NCBI taxonomy): domain Eukaryota; kingdom Metazoa; phylum Chordata; class Aves; order Gruiformes; family Rallidae; genus Zapornia; species Zapornia atra. The sequence goes on along the minus strand of VZTU01003069.1, from coordinate 18,135 downwards.
CAGAGATCAGTTATCTCTGAGAACTGTAACTGGACCAAGCGCCTGTGAGGTACCGTCTCCTGCCTCCTGCTGAGACAGAAAGTTGCAGAAGCACAGAGCAGGATGTCTGGGGACCTGGAAGTCTGAACCCCTCCCAAACACCTCAGAACACACATTTATCAAATTTCAGTTTCTTCAGCATTGAGTGGGAGCTGACAGGACTTTTAAAAGGATCAAAATTTTGAATTTATATGTTTAAAAGTTCTGTCTGCATCCCACATTAGGCATTACAGCCAGCTCACTAATCCAACAGCACTGAACTCTGCAAGCTAATTTCTCATTTTACCTCAGCTATTCCAGTGCTATCCTGTAATGTGCCAAGCAGGTGTGTGCTAGATCCGTTACGGGTCTGGCACGTAACCTTTCTGCGTTCATTCAGTCACCTGTAAAACAGGAATAATAATTCCCTACCCAAGGAATACCACAGGAATAAATATATAAATGCTTTAGAAGTGTTCATATAATAGATACTGACATTGTAAAATTAGGGGGATATATGGCTGTGCTATACAAGGTCTAAACAACTCCATGACTTAGAAGTTCAAAACTCACTTCCAAGGGAAGAAAAATTAGGCATACACTGTCTTCATAGACCATCATTTGAATTACAGTTGAGCCCTTTTAGCTGTTACAGTCCTTACATCTAATTGCACTATAGATTGCATTAAAAATTAGTAGTTTGTTCCAGTACAGAGGAAGCAACACAATAAATACAGAAAAAGTTTTCTTGATATTAGCATACATTTGTTGATAGATATAGGGGATTAATTTTGAGTGTGGAGTCTAAAGAATTTCACAGAAGAAATTGTCAGAGTTGAATGTCAGACAAGTACGTTTCCAGTAATATTTTCTAAAAACTAGTTCCTTTGGCATACATGAAGTTAAAAATCCATTGCCATTTTTGAAACATGTTCAGGAAAGATACATTTATTTTTTAACAACATAGCATTGAAATCAGGAGGTTTCTTTACTAAGAAACCCATCATCTCCATGCCTGGCGCTCAGCAGAAGCCACAGCGTCAGAAAATAAATGTGGGAGAGCATACAGAGGTGGGCACAGCCAGTGTCCCCAGGCCCCACTCCTAGCTGAGGGCCTCCTCAGGGCTTCTCCCACTCATAGCCAGAAATGAGTTGCTGGGGTGGTTCACGGTACAGGGGGTGGCTGGGGCAAACACAGACATACAGAATGTTCATCCTTGTCTCCAGAAGCCAGGGGCATCAAACACGCTGCCAGTTCACCTGCTTAAAAGAAACCACACTGGGTATCTCACCAAGCTACCATGCACACAGCACAGGGCCACCAAGATGATTAAAGGAGCGGAACACCTTCCTTATGAGTGGGGAAAGGCTGAGGGAGCTGGGCCTCTTTAGCTTGGAGGAGACTGAGGGGTGACCTTATTAATATTTATAAATATGTAAAAGGTGAGAGTCAGGAGGATGGAGCCAGGCTCTTCTCAGTGATGGCCAGCGATAGGACAAGGGGTAACAGGTACAAGCTGGAGCAGAGGAAGTTCCATGCAAATATAAGGAGGAACTTTTTTACTGTGAGGGTGACAGAGCACTGGGACAGGCTGCCCAGAGAGGCTGTGGAGTCTCCTTCTCTGGAGACATTTAAAACCTGCCTGGATGCATTCCTGTGCAGTTTAGTCTAGGTGATCCTGCTCTGGTGGGAGGTTGGACTAGATGATCTTTAAAGGTCCCTCACAACTCCTAATGTCTGTGACTCTGTGATCTGAGGTGTATAGCTCTGTACCATGGGAACTGGCTGCATAAGGTTTACGTGGATTATAAAATGACATTAATGAGCAGCCCTTAGCGCCATGTCCAGTTCAGACTAACCCAGCAGCGGGCATGGTTTTATTCAGCTA
>VZTU01003067.1:42659-58546 GCA_013400835.1 Zapornia atra | reverse complement strand
CAGACCATTCTGTGATTCATTCTTAAAGTACTTGCTTCTCTCCAATGCCTATATAGACACATGAAGCACATGCACACATATATATGCATATACATATACAAGTTAAGGCTAGACAAGATAAATATATCTTTTCTGCCTTGGGGACCATAAATAAGGCTCATGATTCTGAATTTTACTTGGTGTTTAATGACAAGCAGTAATAAAACCAGACAACTACATTTGTTATGTCTCCTGGACACGCCAGACCCAATACAGACAGTATCTGCTATTAATGATTTAACTCCAAGATATATTTAATGGCTTTAACTCAGACAAGAAATGAGAAAAAACAGGAATATCACCATCATTGCAAGTCTAGTGTTAGGTGTATTTGGGCAGCTGATGACAAATACAAGGCATTGCTCAGCAGTGTGGGTCAGTATGAATCTGAAATCAGCAAGGGATGCAGGAACAGTAATAAACTATAGACCGCGTTGGCCAAAGATAGATATACATTCCTCAGCCAACATCTGTTTCTTAGTAGCAACATTTTAAAGAGCTTTTCTTTGCTTGTCAGCATGAGCACTGACCTTTTTGGCTTTAATTTCAACAAACTACTTTTCACACCTGGACCTGTTTTCTAAGTGTTCCATAATGTATACCAAAGTGCTGTAGTATATATGGTGAATATATAGTAGTATATACATATGGTGAAAGGTTGCTGGTGTGTGTATATATAATTTTAAAACTCCATTTAAATACCATGCAGGAGCAGAGAGATGGTTGATCTTTGGTACCATTTTCCATCACATTCTTTGGATGTACCTCAACATTAAAACGTTCCCTTGGAAATACAACAGATGTGTCAAATGACTCAGGAGGTCTAAGATAACAATGTCTTTGTTAATCATCCCTGATGGTAGCAAACCATCTATCATGCCACAAAGATTTTTCATATGCTGGGATGAAGCTGGGATATATCAAGTCTAGGACATTACATATAATTTTGCAAGTTTAAGATTGACCTTGAACTTGCTTTTATGTGAAATTCCAGTGTAAAAAAATATATATTTGATATTAGCAGACAAAATAAGTTTTTCCTGAATAAAGTTTTTCTTGAATACAATTATTTGTGTCCTCATCTATTGTTTTAAAGGAGACTTTGAATGACATTTTACAAATAATGTGTAGTATTTAAAAAAACACACAAGGAAAAGAAAAAACCACAACAAGCAATCATAAATTCTTAGGGAAAAGTGAGGGAAAATAAAAAAAGTGCTATCATGGTGAGATTGTGAGTTGTGAGGAACCAGCTGCTTAAAGTCAAGGTACTTTATGGATCTCCCCTCCCACCTTTAGTATCATTGTGATTTCTTTAGCATCTTAATGCAGAAGGTAATGTACATTCAGATTTCAATAACAAGCATGAAAAGTCTATTTATTCCTGAAATGGAAATTACAGCTTACAGTAAATAGATTTCCATTTAGGCTGGACTAGCAGCAGTGCAAAGTACGTTTCTTTCCTTTTTTAATATTTTTTTCTCCTTTTTTTTTTTGTTTTTTTTTTCTTCTCTCCAATCTAAGAGTCCTGGCAAAAAAGTAAAAAATAGAAAGAAAGAAAATAGGAATGCTTTTAAAAGTTTACCAAGATAAAATACATAAGTATACTAGAAAAAAAAAGAGATAACTGGGTCACAGTCTCCTTATAAATTCTTTTCCAGGCTATCCTTTTCCCCCTCAGAAGTCAGCATGACACTCTTACTGTTTGAGATCAGAAATAAGACGTATGTTCATAGAAGTTGGCATCTCAGTGCTTCCATTTTGCTGTCATGTGATGATGCTGGGGATGGCACATTGAGAAAATACATGAAATATCTTCAGGTTTTTTTGTCTTTCCAAACCTTTTGAAGAAAAAAAAAACCAGTTGTAGTTCCTCAAAAATGCTGTCAGGCTAGATTGCCTTACCTTTGAATTCTTCTCAAGTGACCAGAGGACAGAGACCTTAGTACCCCCATTATAGTAATGTGTAAGACCAAAAGTTAAATGGCACTGTCCTAGTTTCAGCTAGAATAGAGTTAATTTTCTTTTTAGCAGTTGGTGTAATGTTGTTTGGGAGTTAGGATGAGAGCAGTGCTGATAACACATTGATGTCATGGCATCATGAACAACAGAAAGAGGTCATGAAACTCTGAAGAGACAGGAATCTCTAGCAGGTAGCTACTGCACAGCTGCATCGTATTTTGAAAAGAAATACGATGGCCAACTTAAGCATACATTGTATTTACACCCGGGCAAAGGTTTAAAGACAAATTTCCCTTCTTTTCTTTTTGCAGCTCTGATACCTGTGGTGCAAGTCTGTTAGACTTCAATAGCCAGCTAAAGCTGGATTCCATTCAGGAGTGTGTGCTAGAAGAGGAGGGAGGACTAGCACACAGCTGCTAATGTCCCTGTAGAGAAGAATAACATCACATGTAATGCTTAAAGTTCTTTTTTGAAAATAAAATCCAAAGGACTGTTTTACTTAGCCAGTGCTCCTTGTGCTGGAGAATGTTTGCTTAGTCACAGAAATAATATTCTACTTCAAAATGGAGCTGAGAAATAAATAAATTACAATACAGCATGTTTTTATCAAGGAACGAGTGCCACTCGTATACACCTGAGTCAAGGATACACTGCAACTTTAAATTAATCTTTGGCAAAATGGTCAGGAAGCAGGAGCAACCTACTTTCCTCAGAACAAGTTGACTGTGACCAACCTTCTGAGGTGCTTTGTTGTACTTAATCCTATAAGATCTGGTTCATCCAGGAAGGGGTTCTTTAATTTATATTTATACTTCTGAAATAAATTACTATTAACAAACAAGAACAGCTCTGAACCTTTAACGCTGCATATGAGAGTGGAATTTGCTACGTTCGATTTTTGAAATATAATTTCTACAAGTAAATGCAAATTGCAAAATGTTTCCGCACAAATGATTACCACACTTATCATTTCATTGATTCTAAAACCAGAATGCACTATAAGGACAAAAAGGCCACTGATGTAATTTACAAGGGAAAAAAGAAAAGCCTGAAACTTACTTGCCTGACCAGCTCCAGTAACAATACCCAGTACCATTTCATGAAGCAAGATGTTTATAGTAATGTTTTGCATCTCTTCTTCTAGGTGATTGATTTCCATTTTTCCACCATTAGTCTGTGAGAAAGAAGAGATAAAAAGGACCTCAAATCTGTTCTTCTGTCCTTTCTGCTGGCACAAAATACCTTTCCTTTGTTAGCCTTGAAAGTGGAAAAATCAATAGATTCAGGGAAATTCTATAGCTTTTGTGGAGAGCAGCAAACCCCAAAATAAATAAAACAAAAAACAAAAAAAATCAACAAAAACAGAACCCCAACCCTCCTATGCTTTACTAAGGTGTTGAGGGAATAAGAAGTAAAATGGAAGACATTTTTTTATCTCAAGGAATACTTCATGCTTCTGCAGCTGACATAGAACATTTTGCAATTTGACAAACTGGCAACACATTTATCTGATGAACATCAGAATGTACGATACATAGTAGGCAACACAGAACACACTGATATACCAGCTCTAATGCTTTTCTTCTTGGTTTCCTACACTGTATATATTTATGAGGTAGCTGTCAGGACTAATTTGCATAGAGCTGACCCTGCCTGGGTGGATGATGTTTTGAGATCCAATTCAGCATCTGAGAGCAACAAGAGATAGCTGCTCCCTGAAGTAGGGTGGTTGGGAACATGGGAGTGATCCCAGCATAGGCAATGCCCTCACAGAGCAGGGCTGTGTTGAATTAAATGTTAACATATTTATAAAGGTCTGAGCCAGGGAAGAATTAACAAGTGATGTGCTTTCTAACATGAAAGTGGGTCCCTTATAAATTCCTCCCATTTTTTACTTTGGTAGTAATGGATCTTTGTCATAAAATACTAAAAAAAAAAACCCCAAACAAACAAACAGTTAAATTAGAAACCTGAATAAGTGTATCAGGTGCCTGATACAGATTCACAAATCTGTTTTATGGTTAACCTTTAAAAACATTGCATTTCTAATACCTTGTTTCATGCATCCTTCTATTGGTTGTCATGTCACATATCAGTCATGTCTCTTTTAATTGTCAATTTTTACCTACACAATGAGCTTGTACACAACATTGTGATTTCCAGCACTCTATGTTCCTTTCATGTCATGCGTTTTGAAATGCTATATTTAGGTATTTTCTGGTTTTCATATTCTCCTCCAGAAACTGAGAGAGGTATCTTATGTAGATCTTCATTAGTTCTTTGATGAATTGCAATCATCCTGCTCATCAGTCTAGTACCAGCTGCTCATCAGTTAAACTGCTGAGTTTTGCTAATGTTGACATTAGCATCTGCAGTTCTTGTAAAATCAATAGTTGCCCTGGAAGTCAGTGCCAAAGAAATGTATTTTTAAGTTGGGCATACAGTGTAAGCTTGACTTGTTTTATAACTGATTGAAATGTTTACCCCAAACAAGATATTTAATGTAAGGTGAACGCTAATTTTGAAAGATAGCCACTGTTCAGACTCTGTGGCCTATAGAGGGAACCTAGATGATTAGCTTAGGTTTGACTTTCAGGTTAGGTTTAGTTAGGTAATATAAATCCCATCCTGCATGCCTGGAGTTTATTGCTAGTTCATCAACAGATCTTATTTATATGCAGCTTTACATTTTTAAACAAATGAAATCTATTTAATGAAAAAAAGCTGAGACAAAAGGAAATATGAGACTTGTGCTAGCTCCAATGAAATCAATGGAAATTTGCACTACCTACCTACAATAAGACTTTACTTTCAGTTCCAGCTCCTCATGCAGAAGTATTGATTGCATATATGAGGAATGGGCATCATATATTAATCTGTGTTATTGAGATGCTTGAATACTCTTAAGGATTTGGAATTTATCTTTTATCCTAATTCAACAGTTAAATAATGAGGAAACATTGAAACATGTGGTAAGATACAACTGTTAGATACTATAATAAGAGAAGGGGGTATACATACCTGAAAAAAACAAACCACCAATGATAATAATAAAAAGATATGCATCAAAAACAATCTTTCATATATATCAATTTGGGCTGTTGACAGCTCTCTGCAAATTGGTATCTACCATAACCTTATATTTGATCATTTTGTTCATGACATTACATGAGCTTTGCAGCCCATTAAGATAAACTGTGTTCATTGACCAATTTTATCTTTGTAAGTAGAAATCAAAATCCGTTTTAGTTGGAAAATGAAACTGCTAGCAGTTAACATTATTGAAGAATAGGCAACAATAATTAAGCAGAATAATCGAATCTGTGGAATGGCCATCTCATACTTGGAATGTTAATCATCTGTGCTGGTTTTGGTTGAGGTAGAGTTAATTTTCTTCATAGTAGCTAGCATGGGGCTATGCTTTTGATTTGTACTGAAAACAGTATTGATAATATAGAGATGTTTTTGTTACTGCTGAGCAGTGCTTACACAGAGTCAAAGCCTTTTCTGCTTCACTCACAGTGAGTATGCTGGGGGTGCACAAGAACTTCGAGGGGAAGCAGCTGGGACAGCTGATCCCAACTGACCAAAGAGATATTCTATACCATATGATGTCATGCACAGCAAATAAACCTGGGGAAAGAAGGAGGGGATGACATTCAAAGTGATGGCATTTTGTCTTTCCAAATCACTGTTACACATGAGGGAGCTTTCCCCGAGATGGCTGAACACCTGCCTGCCCATGGAAAGTGTTGAATTAATTCCTTGTTTTCCTTTGCTTGTGTTTTTACTTGTCAAACTGTCTTTATCTCACCCAGTGAGCTTTCTCACATTCACCCTTCTGATTCTTTCCACATCCTGCTGGGGGGAAGTGTAGTTTATCTGCCAGCTGGGGCAAATCCATGACACAACACATTTAAGCATAACAAAATTGGTCTAGGCACAGCATTCCCTGGGAGAGGCTGTGATTTTCTGAAATTCCCACCTTGAGACCTTCTGAAACAAGTACTTCATGTGAAGAGGGTTAGGAGGTCAGTAAACCACCTAATTTCAGGTCAGTTTACTGTCTTAAACCAGCCCATTACCTCATCTATGCTGAGAAGACAATAAGAGGCTGACAAGGAATTCAAGCCGAGGAGCATCTGGGTCACTCTAGGTGTTAATGATATAAGTGTGCTGAGAGTGTATACAAGATATCCCATAATTATAAGGGATACTTAAGGTTCATATTTATAGCTAGAATTCCATAGCTCGTACCACAGTGGTAGGTTTTTTGTTTGCATTTGAAGGCCAGATGAATGGGACTTCAAATGGCTTTTTGCTTTACTGGTCCATAGTATTCAGATATAATTTCTTGTCCAAAGTTAGAAGAAAGATTATTATTTAGTATCACTTCAAGCATAAATGAATTAGAAACTTTATTTTCAAACTGATTAATTTGGAAGGTGACCCTCACTTCTAATTCATTAATTAAAAAATGAAAAAAAAGTAAAATATGGACTGTCGTTTCTCTCCCTTTTAATTAAACTTCTGGAAACCTTTTAACAAAGGATTTTTTTTTTTCCTTGGCCTCTTACCAGCTGTGCTAGGTTCTATACAATATGCTTTTAGTGAATACTAAATGGAATAGTAATAAAGAGAGTTCATACTCATTGTCTACATCTGGAACTAGCTTAGTATATTATCAGTCATTAAAAAATTCTAAGGTGCAATATCAGCTTTCAAGTATAGCGTACTCTGTTTAGGACCAAACTAAACAAGCTATTTTCATTAGCTAAGCACAGAATGTATTAAAGCAATATAATAATTAATAAGTGCAACTTGGCAGTTATAGGCAATGTAAAACATGACTTTTTTTGTTCATGTTGGTAGAGCTAAATGAGTAGCAAATGAAAACAGTAGCCAAAATAGTGAAAAGAAATATCTATATTTTTGTCTGAAAATTAAGAACAAGTGTTCAAACTTAATGAGAAACATGGAAAAACCCAAGACCAAGTGTTCTCCATTTCCACTCCATGTTTGATTCAGACTTGCTCCTCTTGAAATCAGTGGAAGCAAGCTCAACACTTGCCAGTTAGAAGACAGTTTGAGTTCTCAGTAATTTATATAGACAAAAGTTCTGACTGCAGCTCAAGAGAACTAAATGGAATGACTAAGTTGAGATTTACTCATAAAACATGTATATGCATGTGTGGTGGGTTGAATCTGGATGGATGATAGGTGCCACTCTATCACTCTCACTTCTCAACTCTACAGGAGGAGAAAATTACAATGAAAGGCTTGTGAATTTGAAATAAGAATAGGGAGAGATCACTGATGAATTACTGTCATGGACAAAACAGACTCAAGTTGTGTAAATTCATTTCTTTTGCCAATCAAATCACAGTAGTGTAATGACAAATAAGTCCAAATCTTAAAAACGTATTCCACCCATCCCTCCCCTCTTCCCAGGTTCAACTTCACCCAGTTCACCACACACTGTCTACAACTTTTCCCTCCTCACTCTTCCTCTGCCCCAACGTGGGTTCTCTCCTATGGCAGACAGTACTCCACAAAGTTATCCAATATGAATCCTTCCCACAGGCTTCAGTTCTTCTCAAAGTTCTCCAACATGTCTCTTTTCCATGGGGTGCAGCCCTTCAGGACCAGACTGCTCCAGCTTGGGTCCCTTACAGGGTCACAAGTCCTACCAGCAAATCTGCTGCAGCGTGGGCTCCTCTCTCCACCGGACTACAGGCCCTGCCAGGAGCCTGTTCCAGCGTGAGCTTCCCATGGGGTCACAGCCTCCTTCAGGTATCATCTACTCCAGCGTGGGGTCCTCCACAGGCTGCAGGTGGATATCTGCTCAAGCACCTGGAGCACCTCCTCCCCCTCCATCTTCATTGACCTTGGTGCCTGCAGAGTTGTTTCTCTCACATATTCTCAGTCCTTTCTTCTGGCTGCTGTTGCACAGCATGTTTGGGTTTTTTTTTCCTTTCTTAAATAAGTTATCCCAGAGGCACTATCACCATCACTGATGGGGTTGGCCTTGGCCAGCAGCAGGTCCATCTTGGAGCTGCCTGGTATTGACTCTGTTGGTCATGGGGGAAGATTCTAGAATCTTTCAACAGAAGCCACCCTCATAGCTCCCCTGTGATCAAAACCCAATACATCAAATTTAATTTGAAATGCATTTTTTTGGGGGTGTTTTGGATTTTTTCTTTAAATAATTTTATTCTTAAACACATTGTTGAACAAGGTTGAGCCATTAACTTTTTATCTAAAACTATGTTAGATCCTGCAAGTCATACCTGAATGAGTAAAGAAATGTATTTCATTACTAATAACTTGTTAAAATACTCACAGGACAAAAGCTCACATACACTTAACTTGAGCATTTATTTTGGAAGTGCTACAATCCCAGTTTCAAGAGGGTTAAAGAAACAACTTTCCCAGAATAAGAAGAGCCTTTTTAGTGCTGTGTTTTGTTTTCTTGTTTGTTGTTGGGTTTTTTTTTATCCCTCTGACATTTATAGATGAAAGAGTAAAAAAAGATTAATGCAGTTGCTGTTTTTTTTTTCCAGGTTATAGGCCTTTTCCAAAAACAACTGACTGCTATGATCAACATGTTTTGCTCAAAATATCTCTGACTTATTTTGTGAAATGTCAGAACAATAAAGCATTTGTCCTCTGGTAGCTGGCCTGAAATGATGAAAAAAATACTGATAACCCCAGGCTCTTCAGGTCTAGCCAAAGTACCCCATCTGGAAGATACTGTTTCAAGAATCTAACACTTACTGGCATTTTCTAGAATCACAGATTTTAACTGATACTGCCAAAGCTGCAAGCATCCTTAACACAAAGCAAGACTGGGTTGCATCACAACACAAAACTGGGAGGGGTGTTTTGTACAACAGATAGTTTCGCTGCCATTCAGAAAGACTTTGTCAGGCTGGAGAAATGGGATGACTGAACTCTCATGAAGGTCAACAAAGGGAAAACCCAAGCCCTGAACCAAAGGAGGAATAACCCCATACACCAGTACAGGCTGGAGACCAGGTTTGCAGAGAAGGAGACGGAGGTCCTGGTGGACATGAAGTTGCACATGGCCAGCAATCTGCCCTCGTGGTAAAGAATGTCAGCAGCCTTTTGGTGTGCATTAGCCAGAGCATCAACAGATCAAACTGCCTAAGTTGGTTCTGTAGCACCATGAATGGACTTCAGTGTATACTTTTAAATGTATACCATGTAGATATTTATCTCTTCACCCTACAGTCAATACAAAGCAACCATCAACAGAAAGAAATAAATGCTATTACTAAACAATTTATCTAACCAGTTTTAGATTCATGCCTTAAAGTAATTTCACTGAGAAGTACCTATTTATCTCCATGACTATATCAGATGAAGACACACACGCTTATTGAAACGAGTACTATCTCTAGAGAAATTATTAAAAAAGAAAGTGGGTTAGCTTGGGTAAAGTACTGAACAACTGGAATTAATACGCTGCCACAACTTAATCTCCACATGGTGCTGCACTGAACTTTATAGGTATACTACTTTGAGCTGCTCTAACTCATGGTCTCTGAAATCTAGGCATCGTTATACAAACATGTATATTCCCCGTGATAATTCCCCAAATTTGTTACAAATTGATATTTTGGTATTTCTTTATTTTTATTTTAAACAAACATGCCAGAGTTAATAGTGAAGACATTTTGAAGAAAAAAAAACCCACAACAGTCTAGAGGTACAGTGGTTTCTGGATCACCTTGTATCAGTTGCTGTGTTTGTACAAGATCCAAGTTCCCAGGTCCTTGGCTTTCCTTTGTTGATGCCTTGGCTTCCCTTTGTTGATGCCTTGGCTTCTGATGGACATAAATTCTGCACAAGGCAGGAGAGGGACATTGTCTTTCTTGGATAAGCAATACATATGTATATCCAAGAAATGAATAAAAAAATTAGGACCTCAGGACTCCAGTTCACTTTCCCAACTACCTACTGTGGATTTGCGGATTTCACTGATTTTTTAATTATTTATTTTTTAAATATCAAGTTTATCCAAGGTCACATGGATCTCAAGGACTGTGATTTCCAGATCCTTACTACATGTTCTTGATTTCAGTTACCCTGGTTTTCCCTTATAAACAGCTGGCATTCTGCTTTTGCCATCACTCTTCTCTCCTGCTTGTATCTCCTGAACTCTCTAAGAAGAGGGAAGAGAAATGAGTCCAGAATATTTAAAAGGTTAAAGTCTCTGTTTGTAAGTCCATTAAGAGTTTATAGTTTTCAAACAGACTGTACTGGACATTAAAATTCTGATGCCTTTGTCTGACAAAGATTGTAATGAGAATAGAAAATGGCATTAAATGGAATCCATTCTGAAGATGATTGCAAAAGACACGTGCCTAACTCATTCTCATTATAGCTTTCTGTTGGTATAATTGTGAGTGTTACTCAGATACCTGAAATACTTGGAGAGAATTTTATGGTGATTGTAAAAAGGAGCTACTTAATTTGATTTAAAATTGGAACTGTAGTTGCCTACTTTTGCTGTACTGAAAATGGGCATAGGAGCAGCTGACTGATTTTGTATAGGCCTGCAGGAATATTTTTTCCCTTGCTTAAGCCAAGCTACTGACAGTCAAGAAAACTATATATGGTTTTAAAACTCATTTTCCTGATCATTCACAAGGCTGACATGTCAGCTGCTCCAGTCATGTAGTTTAGGGTGAAACCAGATTGGAGAAAAAGTACATTTTTATATTGTATTGAAATATGTCCTTGACTCTGTGTGGATGACCTTGAGGACACAGCCTTTGTATTTGCTTCCAGGTAGTTTGGACGGTCTCTTCACAACTAATCAATACTTTTTTTTTCTATTTACATCCATAAAATATGATTTCTTCTTTTGGTGTTGATCTCACAACTCAAGGCTGCTAATGGATACTCAGGTGCTAAGAATACCTTTCTGTCCTAGTGCAGATCCAAAATGCTGTTAATATTGCATAAGAAGAACAATAAGAACAAATCCTTTTAAATCACCTTTCTTGATTCCTTTTACCCCAGTGTATTATTGATGAATGCCAGTATCAGCTTTTTCTGAATGGCTATATACTATACACTGCAAGAACAAATGAATCCCATGAAAGAGGAAAAAGGAAAATGTGGAAGAATCAAAGCTGAAAAGCAATTGAGGAGCAAAAAAGTTTCAGTTTACAGCATTGCATTTGTCACTTGTCCTTATCAAAGCATAAAACTTAATCCACCAAAGTCATACAAGGTAGAATGCCACAGATTTCAACACTGGTGCTCCCTTTCTGCAATCTTGATAATTTCTATAATACCAAACCAGATGGCTGGGAAAAGAAGAAAAAGAAAAGGAATACATTGTTGTTGAAAGCAGACTCTGCTTTTGTAACAAAGAAAACCACTTCTCATGGAGAACAACTGCAGTTAAGTCTAATAATAGACACAGAATCTTCCACTGTGGCTCAGAAGCCAAAGGAAACATAAACATTATTTATGTGTCACAACATAAATATGTTCAAGTGTATTGCCACTGGTTAAAATTGGTTAGGGACACTTTTTTATCCTTCTCAAGAAAATATTCCACCACTATATAATGGTGTATATGTATGTACATATAATATATATGGCAAATGTAGATAGAAAGCCTGCCTTGTTATACAATCTGAGAAGGAAAAAAAAAAAAAGTATTTGTGGACTGTAACAATAATCTGAGGCCCATATTCACTTTAAATTGATTATTAATACCCCATACAGACAGTATTGGTACTAAATCCAAGAGAAAGATAGCTCAGCCAAATAACCATTGATCTCCTTGTCAAATGCATGGTGTTTATGCAACACTCTGTATGTTTTGCATGTGCACATGTATCTTTCTGTATAAACACATTTGTGTATATTACTTCCCAAGAAATCAATGTAATGCCATGTTTTTGCTTAAACTTTTGTTTTGTAATATGGATTCCTAGAAAGGGAGATTCATGGCCTGCTAATGTAGTGCAAATTGACTTACAAGATTCATAGTAGTGGTCAATATGTTTATTGTTTTAGAGAATAAAGCATTACCCTTGAGAGATATGGCTCATATCCTAAATAACAAAGAAATGCTTAGTGGAAAGAAAGCAGGGAATGCAAATAGAGCATGCACTAAATATATTAATTTTAAAAGATGTGGCCACATTCTTCATATTTGCTCACAGCAGTGTTTCCTTGATGTTGTAGAAATGCATCTGATTTACGTCATGTAAATAATAGGAGAATCTATGCTGTCATTTAAATATGCTTTGTTGGAAAACAATGAAAAGAATTCTAAAGGCATGCATTTTTGAACAGTATAAGCAGTTTGACTGCACAAGAAAGATACCTATATCAATCCTAGCAAAGTCACTTTAGACTTATTGGGGAGAAAATACGAGAAAAGCAACTGGTTCTCTTCTTGTCTAATTCAGTGAATTTTTACTACTGTCACTTTTTTATTCCCTTCAACATCTAGGCAAAGTGAGGGCAATTAGGTCAAAGAAGCCTTTGCGGTTTTTTCTGGGTTTATTTTTTTTGGGGGGGAGGGATGGTTATTTGGTTGTTGGGGTATTTTTAAGCTAATATTTGGTTTTATCATTGCTTGCATAGGCTTTGTATTGACCTGATCTTGCGAGAATCTATGGCTTGTCAGGACTTGTCCTAGCCTGTGCTAATTTTAGCTTCTTCTTTCCTTTGTGACAAAAATCATCTAGCCATCAAGTAAGTGTCATCTAAATTTGTTTAGCTTTGTGGAATTGTATGCTGTACTGCCTATTGTTCATGGATAAGTAGTAAAGCAAGTTCTCTGCACAAGGTGATCTATCTTATGACCCTAGAATAAAATGTAGGGTTTAGTTGAGGGCACATACAAGATGACACAAGATGTACTAGGACTCTACACACAAATCACTGTGGACAGATACTGGTGACTAAAGCAAAACAAACAAATACAAGTAAGTCAGTAATAGAAAAACAAGTATACTGTGGCATTGGAAACCAATGAAGTACTGGTTGAGTCACAGCAAGAATGAGAGAGAATATCCTTCTAGAAGAGGACTGAAGCCGATGACCTTCAAAGACAGGTGAACATTGGACTGGAGAACCTAACACCAGAGAAGACTGTTTTTGTTTATCCGTCTTACGGTGTTATTACCTAGAAGTCTTAGTATGATCGTAACAGGGTTGAAATAACTGTTGTAATAACTCTTTGATTAAACTACCTTGAATTTAACTGCAGTAACTATAGATTTAACTATAGATTCTGAGATCTTTATGTAAAGTGTGTTTCCTTTGATCCAGAAGAATAATTTAAATACAATATTTTGTACATGTAAATTACACAGATACTTGCAGCTGAAGCCTAGTTGTTCCAAATGTAACATCTCTTATGCTGGGCCATGCCAGAAATGTGACCTAAGCCCTCTTTAGAAGAGGCTGGTAGAAACTGGTTAAGAGAAGAATACAGGACATGGGGAAATAGGGACCAAATCCTGTCCCCAAATGCCATGCCAATCTTTATCAGCCTGAAATTTTGGAAATTCCTGTGCCAGATAAGTTTAATAGCTTCCAATGAACTAGCCCTCAGTACAAGAGGGACACAAAACTACTGGAGTGTCCAGAGGAGGGCAACAAGGATGGTGAAGGGTCTGGAGGGAAAGCCTTACGAGGAGAGGTTGAAGTCTCTTGGTTTATACAGCCCGGAGAAGAGATTGAGGGGAGATCTCATTGTGGTCTATGGCTTCCTTACAAGGGGGAGCAAAGGGGCAGGTGCCAATCTCCTGGTCACCAGTCATTGAACCTGAGGGAACAGCATGAAGCTGCAACAGGGGAGGTTTAGGTTGGATGTTAGGAAGAGGTTCTTTACTGGGTGGTCAGGCACTGGCACAGGCTCCCCAGGGAAGCAGTCATAGCACTGAGCTTGACTGACTTCAAGAAACATCTGGATGATGCACTCAGTCCCATACTCTGACTTGGCTGGACCTGTGTGGAGCCGGAAGTTGGACTAAATGATCCTGATGGGTCCCTTCCAACTCAGGATATTCTATGATTCCATGAATTTGTCAATTCTATGATTCCATGAATTGATAAGCCTTATCTGAAGTAACATGGTGTCTTTTGCACATAGATGTCACAATTAAATTATGCATTTGGGTAAAAAGATAAGCAAAATAAAACAATGCGCTACTTGCTGCTTTTGAATGCCTGGAATTCTTCTTTATATCAGCATAACTGACAGTGTATCTTATCCTGTATATTGTTTTTTTAAATAAGCATCATCTGAGCTGTGCTTTATGGTTATAAATATGATGTCACTATTTTGCATGTAAATAAGAGTTAATGAATGGTACAGGAATGGTATTAATTGAGATTGCTTAGGAATAAATTTTAAAAAACCAACCAAACAGAAATGCTTACACTACAGAGCCATTGTTCTGTCTTGTTACTTCCAGCTGAACACATTTGCTTCTTCCTTGGGGCTTCCAGGATTGTAGGCTTTATTCCAACGTAAACACAAGAAAAGGACAGCCTGGTTTAAACATTACATGCTACTACTTCGTGACCTGTTAAACCTAATTGCATACGGGATAATTTCTAGATTTAAACTTAAACTCCTTACCCTATCTGCACTCAAAATTCTAAGGAAATGAATCTATTTTCATTATTAAGAAATAAAACAGAAACTACAGATTCATTCCTTACATTCGCAATTAGAACAGTTTTCCAAATAGGTCCCTCTATCAAAACATCGAATATTAACACATAAATTATTTTTGATTATGAACATGTTTTTGATTCTGAACAACCTTACTTTAGCTCTATCCCAAAGGCATCCCTAATAGCTTTAGTTTTATGACTGACATTCATCCTGGGTCAAAGCAATTGATAACAAAGGATTTATAAGATATGTAATAAACAGGTCTTGGCATTTCCAAATTCGTTTCATTGACCTAGTACATAGACATAATCATTAGCTCAGGTCTTCTTGCAAGATAATTTCCCCATTCCCACTAGTGCTGAAACAAGTACTAGTATGGTTTACACTGCCATTCACACCGGAGAAAATTTTGGATTAACTCATTTGGCAACCCTTCTCTGTTCTCAGGTCCAAACTCATTCCTGAGCCCTTGCTTATGTCTATGACAAAGGGGTGTAACAAGTACAGTAGTGTCGGTGCTTTTAGAATAGTTCGGATTTCTGCCTTTCTGGTATTTATTATCTTTCAAATCATTATGTGAGTGACTGCCTTCCACTGCAGTGTAGTGTAGTGGAGTATATATAAATGATTTTCCTGCAATCAGGGACATGGTAGCTAGTTTGGCTGTGGCAAGCAGAAGCTTATTGTTAAAGAGCATCAGATCCCATATCCAGAAATGCCTTCTAAAGCTGCGAACGGCTGAGTGGCTTCCCCAGTACCTTTGTATACATGGCCACAGATCATCATAATTGACTCTCTCTGCTCTGTTGGTTTAATTACCAGGAAGAGTTTGCTTATAAAACAAGTAGTCAGGGTTTTTACCTTATTAACTTTGCTACATTACAGTGTCAGTGTTGCACAACGCTATTTAATGTATTGTCTGTCTTTTGTGACCTCTCTAACTTTTTTTCCACTCCTCCTTCCAGAATTTATTAATTTTATCAACAATTCAATCAGAAGATTGCATGTGATGTATTAGTTGGCCAAAAATGACAGCAAAGAGGTCTGGAAATAAAACACAAGAACTGGAAGATCAGATGACACAGCAGATGTTGCGCATTCAGGGCATCTCCTGAGGACTGCAGGTACTCAAGAGAGGACCTGAGTAATCTCAGTCAGTCACAGCCATAGGATGATGTTATTAAAAATAATTTACATATGA
>VZTU01003067.1:7659-37659 GCA_013400835.1 Zapornia atra | reverse complement strand
GAAAATATTATTTCTCCTCCCTGTTCTTTTAAAGTTAAGAAAATAACAAAAAAAAGTTTTGTTTCATTACTTGCAGACTCAAGTGTTGCAAAAAACAGAAACAAAATGTGGTATTTTTTTTTTTCATTTAATCACTCTCCAGACAGGGCACTAAGTTTCACTCACCCATGGACAGAGTCTAACGGTTAGTATTGGACTAATGGAAAAAAGATGTGTGGATAAAGACTAACTTCCAGCCAGCACTCCACTCTTGCTTGAAGGCATCAGCAGGTAGAGAATAAACACTAGGCTGTTCTTTCTGCCACTTAATCACCTTTCTGTGTTAACAGCTTAGATCTGGATTTCTATTTTTGATTTGTCTGCCTCCAACTTCCAGCCATGAATTTATTTCAAGTTTTTCTATGTTAGAAGGAAAAAAAAAAAAAAAAGTGGACTGTAGAGTGCATGTCCCTGTCCAGGCAATGTCTGCAGGGCAGTCTGTGTGAACAGAGGCTGAATGCCAGACACAGTCGCTCTCAGCAAGTCCCAGCTGGCTCCAACAGCCCCACCACAGGACACAGCTGAGCCCCTTAGCCAAGCGGGGGCGCCGAGAGGGGAGAGAGGGGGAAAACAGGTTTCAGCAAGGCCCAAAGGCAACACAGGCAGAGCAGGAGGAATCCCACCACGGAGGAACCCCGAGGCCACAGCAGCAGGAGGAGGGGGGCAGGAGGTGCTGCAGGCCTGGAGCAGGGATCCACTGCAGAACCCCCGCTGGAGCAGAGACCCATGGCCTCATCTTTTTCTTCTCACCCTCTGATCAGGGTGAAGGTATACAAGTGAGAGTGTATATCTACACACATACAATGCTGATCCCTACAACAGTTGGCCTCAGACACGCAGTCTGCCCATTACCTGCCCCTGGATCTCAGTATTCCCTGTTGCTGGCACCTGGGCATTCAAGCACTGGAGCCTCACCCCAGCTGTTCCAATAGATCCCCCTTGTGCACAGCAAAACAACAGACACACAGTGGGTCCCTCCAGTAACTGAATTTACACAAATAATCCATCCAGTAGCTGGTCCTGGATCCTCATTGCCCCTTGGTACCTTGAGCATAGACACACACACACAAATGGGTCTCTGACTTAACATTTCTAAAAGGTACAATCTCTCCAGGAGCTCTCCTGGACCACTTGTCCGTCAGGTAGCCAGGTCCTCCAGGTGCCTCACCCTGATACATGCAGACTTAACCCTGGACCCCAGGTCTGCCTCGATACACAACAAAGCTCAAACACTCACACAACTGTGGGCACCATGAGAGCAAAATGAACACACATATTGAGATATAGTGTACAGAGGGTCTGTGCCCAGGTCTTGGCAGCAGGGGCTGCAGGGAGACCTCTGTGGGAAGAATAGAAAGATAGATCTTTAAGATCATCAAATCCAACTGTTAGCATAACACTACCAATTCCACCACTAAACCATGTTCCTAAGCACCACATCTGCATGTCCTTTAACTACCTCGAGGGATGGTGATTCAAACACTTCCCTGGGTAGCCTGTTCCAATGCTTGCCAACCCCTTCTGTGAAGAATGTTTCCTAATATTGAATGTAAACCATCCCTGGCATAACTTGATGCCATTTCCTCTTGTCATATCACTTTACACTAGCAGTTTATTTAGCAGAGCACTCACTCCAGGTGCTGCAGCATGGACACATGGGTGCCATGAAAGCAGATACTGAGAGACACAACTGTACAGGGTGTCTATGCCCAGGTGCTGTCAGGGGCTGCAGGGCAGCCTTTATGGGGAGAGGCTAGGGCTGACCCATGCCAAACACAGCTGGTCACAGCTGGCTCTGATGACCAGGAGGTATTATCTGTATCAACCACCATTATCTGTGTAGATTTTTTCATAAAACTTATATTCTTGAAGGCTGGTTTTACTGATAGTAATGACATTTCTCTTTTAATAGTCTACAACATGAAAGTTGGGTGGTAGCTTTCCTTACTTTAACAGGCTTATAGTCACCAATCACCCACATACTCTTTTTTTGTTTTTGTTGTTGTTTGTTTTGAATGCTAGGCAAATGTTTGTGTCTTCAAGCTTTTGTAATGTTCTGTTATTATATTCCTTATTAAATAGCTAACTCTATATCCAGAAAACTGCTCAACAAACTCCCTAAGTAGCTTGGGCATGATTTTGGCTGCCTCCTATATTAATTAAGACAGATAGTGACTTTTTCAATTACTAGTAATTCAAAACTATCTAAGTAGTTTGTTGGGTTTTTTTCCCAAATATAGAAGAAAACTTCTGGGTTTTCTTAACAGCTATTTATAATGTCATCTGTAACTAGTAGACTTATACACTGAACTTGTTTCTTATATGCATATTCTTTATTATTTACTTGAGCCATTAATTTTACTTTATGTGTTTGTCTTTTCTTACGATATTTTACTCTTAGCTTCTAATTTTTATTGATTATCATCTGTTTCCCTTTTCTTCCTTTTGATAGATATTGATTTTTATTTCCCAATTATTGCCCTCATTTTTCCACTAGGACAGATTAAGTGCTAGGAAAATATGTCTTCTTTATAAATATGGAATCATTACTTCTCAAGTAAATAGCAAAATAATAGCAGAAATTCTTTTCATAAACCTCCATTTTTCAAAAAGACTGTCGCTCCCCTTTTTATTTTCTGTCTTCCCTTTCTCATTTAATTCTCCTTAGCTTGGAAACTGAGCTTGTCTGAAATGCCATATATAATTCATACAGACAAGCTAATCACCAGCTTGGAAGCTTGTGGTTTCCTAGGAAGTGATGGTCAAGACCATCTTGAAATCAATGAAACAAAATAAAAGTGGTTGGGACTATCTTTTATCTGCTTATATTAAATATAAGCAGGTTATAATCACCGGTTTCTAAGCAACAGCCAGATACTAATCCAGCAATTAATTCATCTTTATCCATATAATGAGGTCCAAAATAGAGCTAGCTTGTGTTAAGCTTGATGCCTCTAGTGTGATGGAAAAAAAGAAAAAAAAAAATAACCCACCCATATATGCATGTATTCAAGAACTCTAATAATGCTGCCTTTGTGAAACCTTTAATATGCCTCCAAAATTGAAATCCTCATCAGTAACACAGTTGTTCTTTCTCTTATATACATATATTACAAAGTGAATCCTCTGTTCTCTGCTTTAATTTAGGAATCATGTATGGACTCTGTTTCCTTTATCGGTTATTTAGCTCTTTGGACCCTCAACACAGGTCCTTGGACCTATAAACTCTAAAACTGGTACTGACATTGCTACTACTGAGTGCCAGTGTTTCTTCTCTTCACCCTTACTTTTCACTTGTTCAACTTTCTCTGTCCTTGATAAACATATTATGAGCAGAGCTGGCAATTTTGGTCATGTAAGTTAGCCCAACATCAGTCTTAGAGTGACTCGCTTATACCTCTCTTTTCTCAGAGTGAGACAGTCAAGTTTGGCCCCCAGTTTTGTACCACAGATACATAAGCAACTAGAGGAAAGTGGGAAACTTTGTTCCACTGTCTTTGTTAGAGATATTTAGTAATTTTCTATGCAATTTTAGTATAAATTCAATCTGTTCATTCTTGACTATTCTAGTCATGCTCCGGGATGAGCTGTCCATATTTTTCTCCCTGAAAGATTTAAGCTATCCCATACACATAATGTATTAGCTATTAGCCAAAAGGTTCTTGCCTTCTTGCCAGGTTCATTGGTCCTGTTGAACCACTAGCATAAACTAGCAACCAACAGTGCTTAAGAGACCCACATTCAACAAAATGAGACTTCCACAATAATACAAAAAAGGGACTTTTAGTCTTAAGCGCACAAGGCTAGCTATCCCTTTGCTCCATGAGGATGTTGTAAATGCCCTATGGCATGGCAGCAGACACCTGTGGTGATAGAGTCAGTATACAACTTCACAGATTTGTAGAACTGTAGGGGTTGGAAGGGACCTCCAGAGACCATTGAGTCCAACCCCCCAGCCAAAGCAGGTTCCCTAAGAGAGATAGCACAGGTAGGCATCCAGACAGGTCTTGAATATCTCCAGAAAAGGAGACTCCACAACCCCCCTGGGCAGCCTGTCCTGGGGCTCTGTCACCCTCACTGTGAAAAAGTTCCTCATATTGGTGCCGAACTTCCTGTTCTCCAACTTGAGCCATTGCCCCTTGTCCTTTCTCCAAAGACCACTGAAAAGAGGCTGGCCATTTCCCCCTGTGTCCAACACTTAAGATATTTATGAACAGTAATCAGATCCCCTCTCAGTCTTCTTTTCTCAAGGCTGAACACCCCCAGTTCATTCAGCCTTTCCTTGTAGGGGAGATGCTTCAGACACTTAATCATCTTTGTAGCCTCCTCTGGACTCTCTCCAGGAGATCCCTGTCTTTTTATACCAGGGAGCCCAGAACTGGATACAGTACTCCAGGTGGGGTCTGACAAGGGCAGAGGAGAGAGGGAAATTACTTATTTACATTTAGGTCACTGCTTACACATTACTACTTCACAGAATCACAGAATCGTAGGGGTTGGAAGGGACCTCAAGAGATCATCAGGTCCAACCACCCTGCCAAAGCAGGCTCCCTAGCTCATATCTTCTAATAAAGAGTGGTTGGGGGTTTTTTATAATTTTTCCCCCCCCATCCCCAGGGATTATAAAGTTACTTAATATAGCATATATAGTGAGTGTGTGTGTGTGTGTGCGTATAGCATAGCATTGTGTGTGTGTGTGTGTATGTGTATGCTTTTTGTTAGTGGAATGTTTTTTCTTAATAGTACAACTGAAAGGAATATATGAATATCCTGAGAAGACACTCATATTGCCTGTAACTTTGTTAACTTGATGGAGTATTCATTTTGGTGGAAGACAGCTGTCCTTTTCTGGACACAGCTGTGACATAAAAAAAGGCTGTAATTCTTGACCGCTCATTACTGCTCAATTAATTGAGACTATAACCCTCCAAAATTTATGGAATATTTTTTTAAGTGCTTCTAATTAATTTCTGGTAAAACTACCAGTTTTGTTGAGACTTAGAAACTTGCCCTTAGCCTAGGTTATTTTGCCTGAATTTAATAAAATATTGCTCATGAAAAATTTTGAAGGTTAAGTGAAATGGTTGGTTAGTAAGCAGGGAAAGGTAGTAAAGGAGGAGCCAAGACAGTAATCTCTTTTAGTCTGACACATCTGGAAGTGAATGTCTGTCAAGAGCTTCAGTTACCAAGAAATAAACTGCAAACTTTACATATAATCCCCACACAGACTACATTGGAAATTACAAACCACCTTGTAACAAAAAAAAAGAGAAATGTGCCAAGTAAGCAGAGCTGCAAGCTCCTTTGCTTCTGTGCCAAACAGCAGATCCCTCTCAACACTCATTTCTCCTACCTGTTTCTTAGATACCTTCAGCTAGAATTTAAACTTGCCTTGCAAACTCATTAGGATGGAGCAATGGTAGAAGGTCAAAACCTATCAGAGAATTTTCTGAAGTGAAGATTTTTATCTGGTTCCATTGGTACCGAACTATTGTTCTTCAATCTGTACTGCCACCATTACAGATTCCATATTTTTGCTTCAGAGACACATTGCGAGTTCTCTCTGTGTTGTCTTCTGGATAGCCTGAGCACTTTGATACTTTTTACTGATAATATTTAGATCTGTCTGAAACCAGGAAGAGTTTAGAAGATTCATCATCTAATTCTTCAGAGTATAAAGGTTTGGTTTTGACCTATCATTACAAATCCAAGCAATGTGGGTGGGCAGTTAATTCAGCTTGTCAAAAGCGGAATTTAGGGGTTCAAAAATCCTAAAATTAGGAATTATTTCGAACAGTCTTAGGCAACTGAAAAATAGGTTTCTAACTGAATCAACTATAATGGATCCTTCTGCAGGTAATGCAGAGAGCAACTAATTCATTTTATCTTACATATTTTAGAACGGAGTCATCCTATAGATCTACCCACCTCCAGTCACTATAGAGGAATCCTAGCTGTCCATGTTAGATACATCACCTTTAGATAGATACCGTGAACCCAAACCTGAGTTGCCTTGCAGATCATCTAGGTGGAAAAGCCTGGTGGTATGATAATTGCTTAGGAGAGAATCTGCTCAACCACATATTGGTTGAGTTTGACACTGGCAGACACTTCTGTGCTGTGATCAGCATTCATAGTAGATATCTCCAAGAAAAATTAAAAATAAATACATTATAATACACTATTTCACTGGTTTTTAGGGTGAATGTAACTATTTAAACACTGATAGAAATGCACCTTTATTTTGAGCACACAAACGGGATTTTTCTTCAATGGACTTCTTAAATTTTATTTTTCAGTGAAAGTAGTACAAGAATGTGGTGTGTGGGTCTAATAAAATATAACCCCATACAGAACTACTCTACATGCCTCTTTAGAATGTTAAACTACTTCTATTTTTTATGTGCTATTTAAACTGACATGGAGATTTGTGGATATTCAAAGCCCCAAAACTATAACAGAACATTCATAGGCATGTGGGATGAGTGATTAGTTTGTTATTTGTTTACTTTTTAAGTTTAAAATATATTTTTGAGCTAACTTGACCTCCATCACTTACAAGGTACATGAATTTTTTACCTATGTTTGAAAATACTTCAGTTCCAATTTAGCTACTTCATTTATGTGCAGAGATTTAGCACTGTGCTCTGCAGTTCTTCCTTTTGTCAGGTTCTGATTTAGAACATAAAAGGTTTCTGAAGATTCCCATTCCTCACATGTAATTGAGTGAACACTAAAGTCTTTTAGATGTGTCCTAAAATACTAGATTCTAAGCAAAAGCTTATGCAAATTTCATACCTTATACTTTTTTTTTTTAAATGTAAGGAAATTTTATAGTTTAGTGTGTTAGACCAAAATTCCAGACTTTGTAAACACTAATAATTACTGATTAGTTACTAAATTTTAAGGACTAATCATTTCAACTCAGTGTGAAATGACATCAGGTATCTTTACCTGAAATAAAATATGTGACTCATAGAATCATAGAATCATAGAATCATAGAATCATAGAATCATAGAATCATAGAATGGTCTGGGTTGGAAGTGACCCCAAGGATCATAGAGCTCCAACCCCCCTGCCACAGGCTGGGCCACCAACCTCAGGCCTGGATCTACACAAGGTTGCCCAGGGCCCCATCCAACCTGGCCTTCAACACTTCCAGGGACGGGGCATCCACTACTTCTCTGGGCAGCCTGTTCCAGCACCTCACCACTCCTATTTTATTCCCTTTAAATTTAAATTCCCAAAATGTCAGTGATTAACTAATGCTGCCTTTGTTCATTGAATATAAATAAACTCTACTTAGAAGTTTTAAAATATACTGTGGTTCAATTGGAGGGCAAGCATGTCATAGTTAAAATGTCCCAAGTGTATTTACGTGACTCTCCACTTTTTCTTCTGTTTTAAAAAAGTAGCAACATAACTGCCTATCAGTTCACATTCTTCTGAAAGTGAAGAAAACATTTTCAATCTTCCACGTTAATCCATAATTTTACCAGTTGTCGCTTCTACACACGTGGCTGTTAGGGAACTATGAAATGGTGCTACAAGAAAGGAATCACTAGACTTTTGTGAAACTTCTGCAATATAGCTGGGAAACAAAATTTTCTGATGTAGAGTTTGAATCAGATCTGAAAACCACAATCAGTTGATTGTCATTTAATAGTTCCAGAACTACTGGGCATTTTTAGGGAGCAAGCCAACTGCCCTCCTCTAGTTGTTCATTATACAGTGAAATAGAACAAACATTCTAAGTTCAATTTTCTTCCTTGACTGTATTATGAATTTAGATGGTAAACTTAGATACCCATTTTACAGCTGATTGCTTGTCTGTGGGTGGGATTTATCCCATCAGTTTCAAGCTCTTAATTTTATATACATTTCAACACAATTCTGCAGAACTTTGCTCTCTCCATTCCTAGTAGACAGGACCAAATGTTCGGCTTTTCCTAGGATCTTAAATTTTTGCCTATTTAAATCTACAGAGAATTAATCCCATCCATAGTGTCAAGTTATCATCTATCTGGGTTCAGCCAACTTTTTATCTAAACTGAGTCTGAACCTGAAATGCAAAGAAAGGAGAAAAAAAAGAATGAGGTAGATCTAAGCAACAAAAACATCACACTGAAAATTATTTTCCAAAATTCTTTGAATATAGGCATTTGCTTTGGGCTTTATTAAAAAAGTCACACTATCATTCACCTGATGTAAATTGGGATTAGAAGAACTTTACAGAAATCAGCAAAAATTACATCAATTTACATTGTCTGTGTTATATCACAGAATAAATTCAAAAATAGCAAATAAATTATTGGGGATTTAAAATGGATTGCATGGCTGATTTTTCCTCTCTACCCAAAGCCTGTGAATATTTTTATTATGCAGATCACTATCAGACAATTATCTCCTATTTATTGTATTTGACTGTCCCTTGAGTTATACCTTTTGTGTTTCTCCCTGGAAGGATTGTATTTAATTCAAGACATGTAAATTAGTTTTATAGGCTTGGAGGTTCACTGCTCTTCTTTGCAAGTCAGTAGAAACATACCTTGAGAAGCAAATAAAATACAAAGTTAATTTGATTTTTTTGAGAATTCTCTACAATGACAGGAAAAGAATTACACCAACAAAGATCCTATCTCTTGGTTTTGAGTCAACTACATATAGTTTGGAGGACCTAAATTCAGTCTTTGTAGTGCCATAATAGTAGTTCCAGTTTGGAGGCTAACAGCACAGAACAGAATAAATCTGTTCACAGGCAGTTCATATGAACTATCACCTTTTAAAAATATTCTTTTACCTGATGCTGCTCTGTTGTGAGACTTAGATTGGTAGTCTCATTTTTCAGTCATGCACAGTTCCATTTCCTGTTGACTTCTTTTGGAGTTGAATGCACTCTGGTTGCACGTACTATTAGGGATTATTATATGTTATCACTCAAGCCAGAATGGAATAGCTCTGCTCAAAAATGTGGAAGCTTATTTTCCAGTGACTCAGTTTACCCTTCTTGTTAACAGAACTGAGCACTAACATTTCTTCTTTCACATAAATGATAAATGCTTGAATTCACTCATCCTTGCAGCTGTGCATAGAGGCCATCTGCTGGAAGCTGTTTCTTACACAAAGGCAAACTTTTTCACAGTTGATAATTTTTTCCTTCTATGGTGTGAATAAAAAAAAATAAATACATGTTCTACGCAGAGATTTGAGTGCCAGCCACTGATTCTTTCATCTGATTTTGCTGGGAGGCGGGGGGGGGGGAATACACTGAAGTAGTCACCAATTAAATCTTTTCATTTGTAAATAAAAGTAAAAAATAAATTATCATTAAAAAGCAAGCAGAAAGTAGTCGGAGAGTAATTAATTACCACTATGAATCTCAGACATTTATTCAATTATGCACAATTTATGATAATAAAAGTATGCACTGTTTCACTGTTATACCACCTTACCTACACATATTCAACAAAAATCAAGAACAATAATGAAGAACAGAGCAATACAATTAGTGAAATGGTATTTGAGAAATAATAATGTCAGTGGTCACTATATCACTGAAACACAGAAAGAAAAATTGTTGAGCCTGAAGAGGCCATTCCAACAATCTGGTGTGCTGAAGGAAGAGCCAAACATCTTTTATAAGAGTCTTTGTTTGTTATTGAAATTTTGTTGCAGGGACTTCACTGGTACCTGATACTAGAAAATTCACGGGGGGTGTGTTTAAATAAGAATCCCTCGTCTTAAAGTATACAAAAGTTTTCACCTGTGTAGGTGTTTGTTTTTCTATTCCCACAGGATACAGACAAAGATTAATTAGGATCTTGCCAATACAGAACCTCTTTTCATATTAGAAAATGTTCATCAACTCTTTCTTCAGTAATTTCTTCTGTAGATTTAGTAAATTCAGTACTTTCATCCTCTTTTTAATGAAGTGAATTGTTACACTTAAGGGAGAATTTAAGAAGCTATCACAATATAATCATTTGTCCTTCCAAGGTTGTTGTCATGTGCACATGTGGACATCTGGAAGGAGGAGTTATTTGCAACATAATCCAGTTTCAAGAAATACTATATTACTTTTTGTTTTACAAATGACAGGGTTTCCCCCCCCCAATCCTTCTCTTTATAGGGAAAGAAGCATACGTTAGCCATCCAACTTCTTGTGTCCTGACATAGTCGCTCTCTGTGCAAAAAGGAGGTCCAGATTCTTTGGGAGCACTGCTCCTGCACTTTCCAGCTGGACACATATTTCCCTGAACTTCTTACACATTTTGCCCAGTTACAGGATAATAAGAATCTTGGTTCTCTGACTTGGGTGACTTCTAATTTTTGTGGATTTTTGTTGTTGTCGTTGTTTGCATTACCATTAGGTTTTACTGTAGGTATTCATAAACAGAGAAACCCTGGCTCTAAAAATCCTGAATTAAAATACATACCTGCGTTGCAAACAGATTGAGTAATATTTTAAATCTCTTCATGACATGACCAATATAGCATTGCAGAGTTTTAGACACTGTCAGGTAACATATCCTGCTGTTAACCTGTGGGCATGTTCTGAAATTTCCCACTGCGCATGCTATATAATTTTCAATCTTGTTTGCCAGGATTCAGTTTTCCTATATGCTGTTATAGACACTGGGTTTTGAGTCCTTATGTAAGGAAAAAGGTTTATACAGTTTATCAATATAAACTCCAAATTCTTGGTTCTTTACTTATGCTAATAACAAAGGTTTAGCTAGCTTTGCTGGATATGAAATTAAGCCTTCATTGCCCTAGAGTAATGAAGTAAATGTTTCCTTCATCATGAACATGTCTGATTGAATTAATTAGAAATAGCTTGCTTTGGGATTTGATCTGGGTTCACTTTCATGTTTTAAATTAATTATTTGTGATCTGATCCTCTTTTTTTCTAGTTTTAGGGGTTTTATTTTTTAATTGGTTTGTGTTCAACTAATGTCCATTAAAATGTAAACTTCAGTTTGCTTATATTTGATGTGTCTTTTCTGCATGCTTTTTAAAATATTCTGCCCTGTTTGAGAATTTACTTTGATTTTTATTCCTTGCATAGTTTTGTTTATAGGGTTTTTGTTCTTTCAACTCACAACTATTTTCACAATTTTTGGTGTATCATCTTACAATTCAAGATGCACTTTTTAAAAGAGTGATTAAGGACGTATGTTTTGCTAGGGTTTTTTCTGTCATTCATGGGATGAATGAGAACGTATTAACGAGAAAATAAGTATCTAATTATGAACAACTCACTTTCTGTTATGATATTTTAGATGAATAATCACTTGTTCTAAATCTCTGCAATATTTCTGAGCTTCCTGAAGCTTAACATGAGCACTCAGCAGGTGCTCGGGAAACAAGGTTTGTTTGTTGGTTTGGGATCTTTTGAAGCCAGTTCCATCATAAAGCAGATCTTCCATTTCTGTGCAAATCACCTCATAAAACTCTTAATTGCACTAGTGAAGTTAACACAGAGAGTAATTTATTTTCCGTGACATACTAGTAATTACATTACACTAACTGCAGTGAGCAAGGAGGTTCTAATTTTGTCGTATTACACCACGAAGGTTTTACCTCCACAGTCATGAAACTACTAGGTACCATGGTGGGGGAGAGTGTGGAAAATGATCATCAGAGAGATTATGACTGATGCAATCATAATAAATGGGAGAAAGGACAGGCCTGAAATAGAAATAGTATCCATTACCCTAGTAATATGTTCTAAAACTGCTAAGTGCCAGACTGAGCCAAATACACTATGAAAGACTCAAATGACCAATAAGGAAATAAATCCCATAATTTAGTATTTGCAGATTATTTTTAAAACCTAGTTTGAAGGATATTAAGGGCTGCTAAGGAAGATTTCAGCCCTTCAAATCAATGGCCAAAGGTGCCTTAAAATTCTAATAAGGTCAGGCAAATTTTCCTTGGATTTCTAACAGCGTCTTGAAGTACTTTATAGTTTACTTTCACTTACAGTTTGCATCACATGCAATGAGAATACAGTGGTGGGGCAATTACAGCACATTGATGAACACAGGCTGTGAGTTTCAGTATTCAATCAGA
The DNA here is from genome assembly GCA_013400835.1 of Zapornia atra. Classification (NCBI taxonomy): domain Eukaryota; kingdom Metazoa; phylum Chordata; class Aves; order Gruiformes; family Rallidae; genus Zapornia; species Zapornia atra. The sequence goes on along the minus strand of VZTU01003067.1, from coordinate 25,544 downwards.
AATTATTTGCAGTTAAGAGAATTATTTGTAAACATCTGTCAAAGAGCAAAGAACTTAGAAAAAACAAAGACAAAAATAAATTATGTTGATGCATTTTAATCTAAATATTTTAGTGGCCTTTTGTTCCAACCAGTACATTAAAAGGAAATGCTGAATATTCAAATTAACATATCTTTGTGATTTATCCCTTTCATGCACATTCATTAAAATATTACCAGTTTGGAAAGCAACTGACCATTCTAGAGATAGTATGTCATATCCTGAAGAGGTTTAAGTTATTTACATTTGCCTAAAACCTATGCCACTTGATATCAGCTGGAAATTTGGTGGCAAGGAAAGTTTCCATTCAGGTTGAGTTCTGAGTTTGGCAAAGGCTATCTGATTCTCTGATGATGATCTCTGGAAGGAAGTCATTAATTGAGACAATAGATGTGGTGCTTGGTTTTTATTTGGGGGTGAGTGTGGTTTGCCATGAAAGATAATCAACACTGGATTTTCTCCCATTGCTGCTTACCACAGCATCTTAGTTGGGCAAAAGGCACCTTGAAAGAGTAAGAAGAAACCATTACTGACAGATGCCACAGTCATCTGAATCAAGTTCCCAGACTTTGCCTTGCTTGTCTCTGATACATTACATTCCGAATGTTGCCTTTCCCTCATTTCCAGCATCATGTTTCTCTTTCTTCTTTTCTTGAAAGACTGAAATTGCTCATTATCTGCAATAAATTGGCTTCAGAGGAGTTATCTCAATTCATACCAGCTGGAACAAAGCAGTGAATGGCTATAAAGTGCTATTCTATTTTATGATAGAGTTGGATTGGATTTAACATGTTATTTTTATTTCACTGGCAGGTTTTCTCTGTCTCCATCATCTTTCAATAAAAAGTATTTAGTAAATAAACATATCAAGCTGTAACAGTTCTTCTTAACTTAACCCCCCATCCATTTACTGTACCAAGTCCATATCAGCCAGACTGGGTAAAGTATATTTTTAAACTTATCAAAGCAAAGAATGTCCGATTTTATGTTATGGGATAAAAGCATATATGAAAACCCACAGAAGAGCTCAGTCAGAGCAGGAAAGAGCAACCATGTAATACCCTGCCCTCCACTACTCCCCAGCCTAGCTCAGGAGTCTTCAGTTCATCAAAGGCCCGTCTGCAAAAACCCAAAGCAGCACTGGAACACAAATTAATGACTTAGCAGGAAAGACACTCGGTTGGAGCCCATCCAAGGGCTGTCCAAGAGCACCCTCAACCTCACTGTCCAGGTGTGAAACACATCATAGAATGTTTTGAGTTGGAAGAGACGCTACAGGGCATCTAGTTACAACCCCTACCATGGGCAGGAATACCTTCCACTAGACCAGGTTGCACAAAGTCCATCCAAACTGACCTTGAACACTTCCAGGGACGTGGCATCCATAACTTAACTGCACAACCTGTTCCAGTGCTCCACCACTCACATAGTAAAGATTTTTTTCCTAGTATCTAATCCAAATCTACACTCTTTTAGTTTAAAACCATTGACCCTTGTCCTATCACTATAATCTCTGATAAACAGTCCCTCTCCAGTTTTTCTATAGGCTCCTTTAGGAATGAGAAGGCTGATCTAAGTTCTCTCCAGAGCCTTCTCTTCTCCAGGCTGAACAAGCACAACTCTCTCAGCCTGTCTTCACAGGAGAGGTGCTCCAGCCCTCTGATCATCTTTGTGGTCTCCTCTGGACTTGCTCCAACAGCTCCATGTCCTTTTTTATTGGGGACCCCAGAGCTGGACATAGTACTTCATGTGTGGTCTCAGGAGAGCAGAATCATTTCCCTTTACCTGCTGTTCATGCTGCTTTTGATGCAAACCAGGACACAGCTTTCTGAGCTGCAAGCACACATTGCCAGGTCATGTCCAGCTTTTTATCAACAAACACCCCCAAGTCCTTCTCCTCAGAGCTGCTTTCAGCCTGTAGTCATGCTTGGGATTGCCCTGAACCATGTGCAGGACCTTGCACTTGGCCTTGCTGAATTTCATCTGTTTTACACAAGGCTCTCAAGGTGCCTCTGTATGGCAACCCTACCCTTCAACATGTTGACTGCTGCACACAGCTTGATGTTATTGGCAGTTGCTGAGGGTGCGTTCAATCCCACTGTCCATATCTCTGGCAAAGATGTTAAATAGTGCCAATCCCAATACTGACCCCTGTGCAACATTGTTCATCACTTGTACACTGAGCTGATTACCAGAAGTCTTGCAGTACGACTGACCAGCGAATTCCTGATATACCGAGTGGTCTATCTGTCAAATCCATGTCTCTTCTATTTAGGGACAAGGATGTCATGCAGAACAGTGTCAAATGCTTTACACAAGTCCAGGCAGATTACTTCTGTCACTCTTCCCTTATCCACCAGTGCTGTAACTCCATCACAGAAAGTCACCAGATTTTTCAGGCACGATTTTCCATTAGTGAAACCATGTTGGCTGTCACCAGTCACCTCCATGCTTTCCATGTGCATGAGCATACTTTCCAGGAGGATTTGCTGCATGATCTTGCCAGGCACAAAGCTGAGGCTGACTGGCTTGTAGTACTCTGGGTCATACTTTTCTCCCTTTTTAAAAATGGGGGTTATGTTTCCCCTTTTCCAGTCAGTGGACTGCCGTGACTTAAATATGATGGAGAGTGGCTTAGCCACTTCATCCCACCACTTCCCTCAGATGTATCTCATCAGGTCCCATGCACCTTTAGGTTCCTTGTACGTTCCCAAACTTAATCTTCCTCTATAGTGAGCAACTGACTGGGCATTGACATGGTAAGTCAATGCTACAGCACCCTTTGGACTGAGGGAGTTTGCTGCACAGAGGTATGGTGATGCAGAGGAAGAACATTTGGGTATTGTACAGGATTTATGGGAAATGTAGGGATCAGTGGCAGGGAAAGGACTAGGCAACTGCAAGCTGTGGTGTGACATTACAACCTTGTTCAGTTACGCACAGAATGCATAGTTAAATTATATGCAAATTACTTCTGTAGCTCATTTACTATTAATGTAACTTCATCCTGAAGGCATTTCAGCTATTATTTTTGACCAACTCAGTCATAACCCTAAAACCAGCATACCTTCTTAAAACTGTTTTGGCTGTATTCAAAAACATTAAATCCTCTTGGGTCACTTTGAGATTTCTGTTAAGTTTGATTCAGGAGGGTTTCTCTTTCATCTGGATGTATTCACTTACTTCTACCTGTTTGCTTTTGTTCTAAAAGCTCCAAACCTCCTTTGATGAAGGAAATGCCAGTCAGTTTGAATGAAGATCATAGTGAATCTCCTTAAAAAGGGACAAATCTGCCTGTAAAGTGGAGGAGGGAAGAATGTTTTCTAGAATTTCAGTTTACATTTTCCCCACAGTACTAAGCAATGTCTCTCAATAATTTAACTGGCTTTTTGCCATATTATTTCAACTCAGAGAAGTAATTATAGTGCTTTCTTAATATCACAAATCTCTAGTGCGCTATATGGAGAGTCGCTGAATGGTATAATATACACAGAGGACTTTTAGTTAAAGTTCTGAGTTCATTTAAATACTGAGCTGAAATAAGAACATATTAAAAATCATAACAGGATCTACTTACTAAATTCAATTAAGAAATAGAACTACAGGTTATCCAGATGCATACAAGTATAACAGGTGAGTACACATGATTAATCAGTTTTAGGTAATACACCACAGACCAGAAGGAGTGCATCGTGCTGTTTTATACCCTTCAGAAATCTGTATATATAGACATACACACAGGCCCGTGCAATAGATACAGAACAAAGACCTGTCCATGCTCCAGAAGTATTCTCTATAACCATACCTAGAAAGTTTGACAAACTGTAGCACTGTCCTAATTAAGATGTCCACAGTGACATCTAACTAAAGCTGGTCTTACATGGCATCAGATTCCTTCCTTCAAAGTTACGGGGTTCAATGGCATCAGAAAAATCCAGGCTAAGCATTTAGAGGGTTTTTTGTAAAATATTTTGGATATTGATATATTATTTTAGATATTTTGATATTCTATTTATCAAGTATTCTCTTGTAATTTTCTTTTTTTTCCTTCACTGTGTTCCAAAAATACTATTTTCCTAAACTATTCCTAAGTCTAAAATCTAAGGAAGATCTCATTTTTAATTCTTATTGTATGGGTTGCTGTGTAAGCAGACTTTATTGTTCTGATACTTTATTATTCTGATCACCTTTTCATTAAAAATGTGTTGAATAATTAACCAGCTATCACATTATAGCAATGTACTAAACTGACTTCCAATGTATTATTGGCTAAAGTGCTTGGTTGTGTGAAACTGTTACATCATGTTCAGTTTAGATTTAAAAATGTAGTGCACATAATAATACTAAAGAAAATAAATCAGCATTTTTCTCAATGAACATAAGTGAATGGCTTGGTTAAAAGATGTTGCATTTCAAACTATGCTCACCAGAAATACATATAGATATAAATAATATAAATATCAATGTAAATATAAATGTTATATAAAAACAAAAGACATATTTTTTCAATCAATGTGGATTCATGAAAAAAAAAAACAAACAACAGTCTATTTGATTAATGTTTTATCCTGGTTTGTTGTTTAATGAGCAATAACAATAGAAGGTTAAATCAATAGGATTGCTGGAAAAAGGAAAGAACTAGAGCAAAATCTGCAGATGAGTAATCCCACAACCAGGACTTCAAAATTAAAAGTGCAATAATAAAACTATTTATTTGAAAACTTGACCTCTAGGCTGTCATTAAGTTGCACGAATCTTTTGCTCCACAAACAAAACTTCTGTTATTTTTGTACATACAATTGTATGATCTCCTTCCTAATTCTGTAGAAATAGAGTCTAGAATTTACTAAGAAATAATTTTTATCCATCCCAAGTACTATTTTTTCTTAGCATCCAGAATAGTGGACAGGTTTTTCCCATTAAAAATTATCCTGAGGGTAAATATGGATTTGCATTCCATTTTAGGCCCCTCACTACAGAGAAGATATTGAGGTGCTGGAGCATATCCAGAGAAGGGCAAAAAAGCTGGTGAGGGGACTGGAGAATATGTGTTGTGAGGAGTGGCTGGAGGAGCGGCTGAAGGAGCTGGGATTGTTTAATCTGGAGAAGAAGGTGTTGAGGGGAGATCAAAGTGCTCTCTGTAACCACCTGAAAGGAGGTTGTGGAGAAGTGGGGGCTGACTTTTTCTCCCTAGTGAAAAGCAATAGGACAAGAGTGATAGGATTTTTGAGATAAGCAAAATTCAGCTTTCCAAAAAATATTATAGAGGTCGACTAAATAATCTTAAAATAAACACTAACTTCTAGGTAGACCCTAAAAACCCTGTCTGCAATGTGATTTAATTATATTTTCTCCAGCTGACAAAAATGTCTTTTGAAGTTTTTCCAAATTTCTTTTCTTTCCTTTTAATTTCCACACTCCAATTTCATTTCCACACTTTTTTTTTCCCAGAGTCATTGTAGAACTGCTTATGGTGGGAGCACTTTGCCCAATGTTCATTCATTATATTTTTTTTTTAGCATTTCAGCTCAAACTTATATACATCAAGAGATACAATAAAAATTCCCCAGCAACCTATAGATAAATGTTTTAATAATCTGATACTTATTACCTATACTCACTTTTCTTTGAACACAAAAGGAAAAGTAGCAAAACAACAAGTTCTGCTTTCCTCTTTTACACATGCTACAAAATAGAAATACAGAGCAGAATGATACAGTGCTTTAGTACTCCTGAGAATCTTCTCAAATGTCCTGAAGGCAGACTGCAGGGACATGATATGTGCTACCTCTGCTTGACACTTCCTGATTTAATTGGACACACACAGCATGAGTTTGCATTTATTTTTTGGTATTTGTTCTTCATGAAAAGAACTGGACCTTATGCTCATGTGCAGAGATAGATACCCCATGCACAGTGCTCTGTTCAGAAGAAGCACATATTGTGGCAGCAGCAGCACTCCCCACCGACCTTGTGTGTCTAACAGCATGGCACAGGAGGAAGTTGTGACTAGTTCAGCAAGAATCACATATGCTGTGGGCATGTACCCGCAGCAGTGGAGGTTAGATAACCGACCCCACCAAAGACCATCTCAGCTAATAAGTCCACCTAGGAGACCCATCCACCAACAGAAGCTGCATGTGACTATTACCAAGAGATGACCACAGTTCACATCCAACCAAGGGTATAAATAGGACCCCCACCAGAGACCCCTTTTGAACAGTTCTCCTCAGAGCACCAGGGCTGTGACTGGAAATCCTCCCTTTGATCAGGACGCTGTACAAAGTACCTTAACTGGGTGTCCTCACCTTATAGATGAGTGTTATGTGCATTTTGTCTCACTATTCTAAACTTATATTCAGTCACACACTGTGTGGCATTAGTTTGCAACTGAAATCCTGGACCTGTAAATAAGTAGTGTCTGCTAAAGAGTTTGTAATATAAGTTCCCCATTCAGTTTGACTGTTCTACCTTTTTCCAAACTCCATTAAACCTTATTTTGTTGGTCTTAAACATCCACAACACATGAATGAGCGGTTTTGCTGAAATTATTTCTGGAGAGTTGGGTCTGACCCTTCTTCATATTACATGAAAGCAGGACTGACCAGTATAGACCAGTGTATTATGGCATTGCTTAAACTTTTGACTATAAAAGTATTTATGATACTAATACAAATTAGCTTGTGGGACTGTTTTGCTTAATATTCAGTTCACAGGAAGTTAATGTGTCATTCTATTGAGTCTGCTGATCTGCACAATGATATTGTGATGTTCAATTAGTGCAGAAAAGCACAGGGTTGAAGGGGGGATACCAGAGGGGAATCAATTCCTCAGGACATTTAAGATGTGAGTGGTATATCTTGGATAGAAATAGCTATTTCTACTGATACAGTAGAGACAAAGTTGTGTAAACAACCAACTGGGAATTCAAGTTGCTAGTAAACACAGACAGGTATCACAGTGTGAACTCAAAAAGTTTTGGAACTACAAAGTTTTCTACAGTGTTGCAATGTGTTCACTGTTACTGTCCCTAATCCCAGTTCACTAGGCGTATGGTACAGTCTTACCTTCAAAATGGTATGCAAATTTAGCAGGCTCACTTCGCCTACTTTAAGCATCCAGAAATTGGCAACTAGTCCTAAACTTGCTGCCTAAGCTTCCTTTTGCAGTGTGTGGAGAACAAGGAGTATTTCCTGAAAAAGGCATTTCAGATAGATGCCATGAATCACTTTCTGAAGGAAGCTCTCACACTCTCTACTGATTACGTATAGAACCTAGATTAATAGCTTTTCCACCTAATTTGGAGATGGCTAAAAAGAGATAAGATTAATTCCATGTATTTGAACAGTATCAGTCCTGGATAATTAACCTGAATTAGAAGAGGGCAGAAGTGGACATTAATTTGTCATCTCACAGCATATCTTTGAAGATCCCTTATGCCATCATGTTTAGCGGTCAGAAGGTTCCACAGGACCGGTAGCTTTTTTGGGAGCTGGCTACTCTGTCCTGTGGCAGGCAAATGCATAAGCTGACTGCTTTATTGGCATTGCATACTGATCTCTATTTGGAGGTCCAGAATATAAAAGAGGTTGCTCTTGGCTATCTTTGCATTTTTAAATTTTCTCCATAGAATATGATATAGAAATATGCTGGGTAAATTATTGTCATTCCTTTTAGTAAACAATTAAAAAGAAATAAATACAAAGGCAGCTGCTTATTTGGGATTGGAGACAAGTCTGTATTACATATGGTGCTCTGCACTGAGTGCCAAACATCTTTCCACATCCTGGCTCGTTATTTAAGAATCTCAACACCCAGCCCAAAATCCAGACAGACCTTTGTTAATGTATTGCAATGGCAATGAATGATAACCTTCCAATCTTCCAGCTCTCATTTCCATGCCTTCTAGTTTCCTTCTGTTATGAAATCACCCTGTGATGCTTGGAGTGGAGGAGGTAAAGAATTGAGAGTGAATTTGAGTGTATGCAGAAGGTGGGGTGGGGAAAAGATGTTTTACTTTTGTCTCATTTCTCACTAACCTATTGAGTTGTTAAATGATAATAAATTAATCTTCCAAAGTTTACTCTGCTTTGTCCATGACAGTACGTGGTGAGTGATCTCCCTGTCCTCATCTTAACCTACGAGCTTTTTCATTATATTTTTCCTTCTTTCCTACTAGGTGGAGTAATAGAGTGGTTTGGTGAGCATCTGGTATCCAATCCCATTTTAAAAGTTCAGGTCCAACTCCTTTGCTGAAGGCTTCTGTGAAAGGGAATTAATTAAATTAGTAAATATCTCCTTTATGATTGCACTAAGATATATAGCTACAAAGAAACCAAGTTACCCTGTGTTTAGCAGAGACTCCTTTTTCTCTTTTACTCTACTACCTTTTAAAGTGTCATGATCTGCAAACAGATAGACTACTTTTGGCAGAGGTTAAACCCCCTTGAGTTCCAACCAACCTCAGATTGCTCTGGGTGGCTGGGGGTGGCTGGGCATAACTCCTGAGTGATATCCAGTTAGTTGTTTTATCATGACCAGGTCTTCGCAATTCTCAGAAACAAAATTAAGATTCAAAATGGAGTCAAGGTTCAAGTCACTTTATTTGGCCCACAACAAGCATGCAGGAGAAGGAGGGGAAGAAAGAGAAAAGAGTGGAAAAAGAGAGAGAGTGCAATATCTACTACCATGGAGCTGAGGTGTCCCATCAGTCCAAATCATCTTCACATCAGGTGGGGAATTCCATTAGTTGCTAGTTGTCATGGTTCAGTGCTGGGTGCACAGGGCATTGCTCCACTGCAGACATGCACACTAACATGGCAGTTCTCTTGGTTATATACAGCTCAATGATACTTATTCATTAGGTTACCTCCTATACGCATTCATAATCTGTCGCTGCTTTGTATTAAAAGGAGTTCCAAGAGGTGATTTCCATAAACTCCTCCCAATTGCATCTGCACACTGCCTCATGGTGGTGGTTGTCGGGGAGGTCTCAGTGATGAAGGCTCAAAGTCTTCATCAGGTTGAACTTTTCACCTCCTTCCCCTTGCATATGCATCATTGTGATTGTTCTAGATGGGAACAATTATCCTTGGGATGTTTCCTTCTTATCTATCCCAGGCACCACCTTCCTTGGGATGCTTCCTCCTTATCAGTCCTGGGTCTGCTTTAAATTATTCCAAGAACAGTAATCACTCAAGACTAACTACACTAAAACACTAGAGTTGTTCAAGTGAGACATCGTTTATGAGAGCTCACCTCTGACATAACCACTATGGCACTTCAAACCATCCTGTTAGCAAGTCTTCCTTAACCCTTTACAAGCATCTTATTAGCAAGTTCCCTTTATCACAAATAGTAGTAATAGCAGGAGGTGAAATATTTCAGCAATGTTGAGACGTATGTCCACTGGTACAGGCATTCCTTGAGGGACATAGTCCTTCGCATAAAGTTTTTTTTGAAAGTTTGAGAAAGTCGTTGGCTTAGTTGTTGGGTTGTTTTTGGGTTTTTTTTACTTTGCAAGAAGTACATAAAATCTCAACTAGGTGTTTATTTTAGACTGAAAATTCAAGATTTTTGGCTCCCAGTCCTTTTTTCTACTTCCTAGAACAGTATTCTCTTTCTTTCTCAGGTTATGAACTTTAATTTCTTGCAGAGACATAATGATCCACTTTAAAAAAATAAATGTAGAAAGAAAGAAAACTCACCTAATATAAATGTAAAAGATACTGAATTGCAAGATCAGTTAATCTGCTAATTCCACATGTACATATCCCCATGCACTCTTTCTTACAGAGAAATCAATTCACTGCTAATTCACTCTTTGGATAATCTGTTGGTCTATACAGTTGACTAGTAAAGTAAAGATAGTTGATAACATCCTGCAAACACTGGAAGACATAGTCTTCTTTTCCTCTTCTGCATGAAAAATCAAGTTTTAAACACCTGACTCCTTTGGAGAACCTCCTCTTTCTAAAGCAGAAGTATGGCTTTTCTAAGTATATGATCACTGTACCTTGACATATATAATTTATTAGACATCAGAATACACTTTGCCACAGCAGCACTGAGTTTCTTGGCATCAGCCAACAACAAAATATCTTGAATATTTTTAGGAGCTTTCTTCAATATTTATAGTATATTCAGATTCCCAGATTTGGTGTGTTTTTCTCTCTTAGGCATTTTTTCTATACTACATTCATATCTGACTTCAAAATAACAATAAAATATTCCAGAAAACTATTACTCACACAGGGATATCAAAGCTAATTCTTGCCATACAATATGCTGGTTTATTCCTTCTCTGCCAAATTCTCCTATCCACTTGAATGGAAATGATTATTTCTAGATTTATTGGTGTTTTCCAAGTAAGTTTTGGGTTTTTTTGTAGCTGACATGCTGTCACAGGCACTCTTCTTCTGATATATTAGTCAGTTCCTGAGGCAATGAACATCCTCCAGGTTGTATTAGTTTTATTTGGCAAGCGGAAGTGGTGAGCTCACACAATAGTGCGGATCTCAAGCAGGAACTTCATGTGACTGAACTGCATCTAAAAGGCACACATTTCCAAACAAGTAAAATCAATACACTTAAGCCTCAAGATCAGATTTTTAGCTTGAAGGGTGCAAGTAATCAAGCTGTCTAAATCACCATCACTGAGGTTAATGTGTGACACAGGCAAGATACCGTAGTTTGCATGAACTGACTGGTGCATCATCAAGTTCCATTTCCTCAAGTAACTGTATTGACATAACAAGTTGTATCCAGACTTCCCTGGATAGATCCCTTTGTTGAGAGACCTTTTCAAAATTAAGTTATTCCAAGCACCACTGATATGAATAATACTGCAGACAGTATCACTTTATCTAATCCTGATTATTTTCAGTTTGGGCAAAAAAGACAATGACAAAATGAGAAAACAAAAAAACAACTTCATTTCCTTGTCTTTTGTTATATTTAGGTCCTATATTCTAGCCTCAAAATGCAATTCTACTATAATAGAACTTTTATTTCTCCCTTATATTGAAAGTTTTCCAGATGTTATGAGTTACACACACACAGGCACTACAAATCACTTCATTTTTGGCAGGGATGTATGCCTCTAAACTGATAAGGTTCCAGAAAATAGCTTTTCCCTTTTAAAATCCTTGAGGAATTAAATGATTTAGAAATATGTTGATAATGTCTAAAATTTTCTCTGAAAGGACAGATTGCACAAGAGTGTCATCTGTTCTGTCTTCCAATTTTTGTTCTTTATAAGGGCAGAAAAACCACCCACATATTTTCCTAACACCTGAGTGGTTACAGTACTCTGATTTAATTCCAACCACATCTCAAAAGGCTTCAGATTTTTAATTCTCAACTGTCAGGAATGCATCCTAACCACCAGCTTGCAAGTTTTCCAAAGACACTGAAGATACTTCAGCCCTTCAGTTACTGATATATTATTCTACAGAAAATAATTTGGATATTGTTGTGAGAAGACAGAAATAAAGTTATCTGCTTCTCAGTCATTAAAATAGTCACTTGAATATGAAAAGTCAAGTACAGGTTTAATCTGTACATCTGTAATGGTTCAGCCCAAACAGTGTCTGATCACCGCACCACATACCACTGCTCACTCCCAGAGGAGAAAGACACAGAGCCTCCATGGGTTAGAATAAAGAGTTTACTGACAAAAGCACTGTGAAAGAACAATAACAGCAAATTGCACTCACACAGGCCAACATAGACTACCTTATAGACCCAATGATTAGGGTGCTGCAGGATGTAAGGACCAACTCAATGCCCCAGCTGCACTTGGACTGCCCTGGAGGCACATAGGAGTGCCCCTCTGCAACCAGCCCCTTTTATGAGGAAGTGATATCAAGTGGTGGTGTGGAAAACAGCCAGGGCTAACTCAGCTCACCTGGGCTGGCTGCCTGGGGAGGTTAATTCTGTCCTGGCCAGAACCAGGACAACACCCAAAACTTGTTTTAGCCTGTACTTGTGTACTTTCTTTCTTTCTTTCTTTTTTTTTGTTTTTTAAATCTTCATTCCTTCTTAAAGGAATGAAGATTAGAAATGTCAGTTTGCTAAATTTTAAGCCAAATCATACTTTGAATGAAAAAAAAAAGTCATCTGCATCCTCTTAAAAAAAAAAAAGTCTCCGACAATTTCTTTGTTTTGGCCTTTTTTTTAGACAGTAAGCACATATTAGCTAAAGAACTAATATACATACACATACAGCTCTGAAACAGCTTTGCAATGAGTGCTGCTTCTTGCCTTATAAGAGAAAAGAAGATGTGGGAGGAAAGCAAGAGAACATCCTGGGAAGTGACTTGTGTTCAAATGCTAATCTTTAGAATAGAGGGCATGAGCTCTTAGACAAACAGACATGATGTGTTTAGGTGATCTACCAAATAATGATTTATATTTTATCAAGTGGATAAGTAATATAAGTTAGAGAAGCTGTTTGCAGGAGAGAAGTCAAAGCAGGTTTCCTCTGTTTCATAACTGAACTACTTGGATACAGAGTCAAAGCATATTCCTTCTCTCAATGTCTCATTCTTTTTTTTTTTTTCTTTACAATTAAACATGAGGGTAATAAACTCCTGTTCTTCTTTCTTAGCTCTCACAGTAGACTACCTTACAGATGGAGAGTGAGAATATGCTTCAGGAAGGAAGAGCTACTGCTTTGAATCTCTGAAGTGAAGGGAATAACATAGATCTGCTTCATCTGAAGAAAGTGTACTAAATACCTGATCTATGGCATGGAAAGAAAGTTTTTTTTGTTTTTTTTAAATGGATTAAAGTGAAGTGGAGGTCTTTGCCTTTTTTTGGATGGATTACAATCCAGTAGTCTTGATGAGAAGGTTTCTGGATGCAACATAAAGGGAGAGACTCAGTCTGAACCCCTAAATTTGGGTATCTGTAAAGGCAGTAGGTGTATTGAGACTCCATTTCAGTTAGTGGATATCATATCAATACAGTTTATGTTGAAAATCCAGTCAGATATTGAGCTAACATGGGCTCATGTCTGATCTGAAGTTGGGAATCTGGTGACATGTACCATGTCAGAAATCTGCAACATCTGCACAGGGCTCACATATCTGACACAGGAAGTTCAGGAGACCTACATCCTTCTGGATGAGACTTTTGGGAGCAGATAAGATACACAGGTCATCTCAAATGACATTAGACACGTGTTTACTGTATGAATCATGTCTACCTGTATGCCTACTTTTAGGTCGTCTGCATAGCTCACCAACCTATGATAGTAGTAAGTAGTACAATGCAAACACAGGTAGATCAGCCAGTCAGTTGCTGAAAGAGATGTATCTACTACCTCACAAAATGCACTCTCACACCTGCTCTCTCTCTCAATGCCTCTGTGTGTGTGTGTGTATATATATATATATGTTCTGGCTGGTCTCCAGCTGCTGTTGCAGAAGAGCTTAATTCTTCTCTAGGTTCTTCTCTAGGTATAGAACATTATTTTCCAGTTCAATGTAAATGCCTTAAATACCCAAAGGTACCTTTAGCAACATATGAATCCTACATTTAGGCAACTGAACTGAAAACATATAGTCAAACTGAGTCACCTCTTGTTACAGAAGCTTGAGTGGGCTAAGAACAAAAAATCCTAAATTTCTCTTAGAAACAGAATGTTCCACAAGATCCTTGAAATGAAAGTACAAAGGGAGAAAAAAAAAACAAATGATGAAATAGCTCCAGCATTAGATGAGGATTATAAGAATTTTAAGGACTGGATAATTTTTAAAGTACAGTTTTAAGGATCGTAATTTTGTACTTGGCTATCTAATTCTTTAATTGCAAATTCTCTGAAGCAAGCTGTTATTATGCCTGAATATTACCTTGCATGTTGTTGATCTCAGGTGCAGGCTCTGTGTTTTTTCATAATAGAAACAACAAATAACAATAACAAATGTACAAACTGTTAGAGAACATAGCCCACTGCCTAGTAGTTAACCTGTAGATATATATTATCCTTAAATTTCAATACCAAAACTCATATATCAGAGTTAAAAAAACATTGTCCTGGTTATGCCAACAAATTCCCAAACCTGAGGTCATTTTCTTTAAAGAAGTATCTTTCTGGGTCAGAAAAGAGAGAAGACGTGTCTGCACACATTTCAGTGTCCAGGTTGAGGTAAAGGCTCTGTTGGGAAGACATCCTTATCTCTATTGTTTTGGAGACATACCTTGTCACAATGCTACCCATGGACTGATCATAAATATTTATGCTTTTAGCAAATGGAACAGTCATGCCAATAAAAACTGGTGTTTTATCTTGTTTTTTAATATTTCATGAGTAGTATGCAAAGCTGGACTGTACTGTGACAGGTAACACGATACCCTTCAGCAACATTAACTTGAAATTCTGTACCATAGAAAGCTAAAAAAAAAAATCACAATCCTATCATTTTATTGTTTCCATTTCATAACCATCCCATATCATCAGGCTTGTAAGAGGAGATGCTGTAACTGGTCTGGATGAACTCTGGCTTTATCAGTGACTAACCAAAGGTAATGAAGACAGCTCGTTTTTCCACAAACAAGAAATGACAAGGTAATTTAAGGTTAAAAGGCTTTGAGTATGGATTTTTGTGGTTTGGTTTAGTTTTTTTGGGGGTGTTTGGGGGTTTTTTTGGTTTTGGTTTTTTTGTTAGTTTTGGTCTGTTAGATTGTGTCCAATAATCAGGACAGAATGGAAGTCTTTTCAGGATACAGAGCACGCATCTCTAAAATATATTCCTTTACAGTTACACTTAACCAAGCTGGTTCTGCTTTTATCCTTCTATACTTTAGAAGTACAGTTTTCAGGAAAATATTTTGATCACAAAGCTAAAGGTAGACCTCTGTGTTTACATATACAGGCATCCATATTTAAAATCCTTCCCAGCCTCTTTTATATGTTCAAAGGCACAATGCTGTAGTATTACTTTTTTATAAAATCATAAAAGATTCAGTATCCTTGCTCTCCTAAGCTTTCCTTAACGGAGCAAGTTGATTTTCAGACTAATGGAGGTAGACAAGGACAGCCTGTCTACAATAAGGCTTGGATGGCAAAAATCTGAAATTTATTTTATTGTAAAGTGATACTCTTATATTTGCTGTAGGGTTCGTTTTACATGTCAGTGGGGTCAAGGTTGCATTTCTACCAACTTTTGTGCATCTAGGTTGAGAGGAAAGTTCGACTACTAGTAAAATTGCAATAAGAAAATTACAGAACTTTAAAATTACTTGTACTCACAGTTACATTGTTGGTAGGCCAAAAATCATAGACAGCGTGTAAAAAAGTTCATTAATGAAGGATGAGAATTTTCTGTTTGGGTAAAGGATGAAAGCCAACTAGAATACAGATCTCCTCATACAACTCAGTCACTTAAAACACTTCCAGTTCCACATTTCTTAGCATGCTGTAATTTTTTGCTCTTCCCTACAGTGAAGTAAAGCAGGACTAAATTATTCCAAGACTAAATAGAGATTAGATTTCTACTTCCTTTTCAATGCACTTAAATTAAAATTGTTGTCTGCAGTGATATTTATAACCAGTCTGGAAGCATGTTTCAATTACAAGAAGATACCCAAGTTGCCTGTCACAAGTTATCTTTAAGCTGAAACTGGTTCCTTATGTTGCTAATTTATTTATGTACAGAACACACAAGATTGTTCCAAAGTTCTTATACAGTACGGAAGTGGAACCACCCTAAAAATGGGTCTTTGGATTATTTCTATCTCCATGTAGTCCTCTGTATGAGAGCAAACCCAGGGCTGCAGAAAAGTTTCTGACATTACTGACATGTTACACAGTATCTGGCAAAATTTCCACTCTCAAGACAAGGAACAGGACAGTTATTTGCAAATATTAGGACAAGGGGTAATGGTTTTAAACTAGAAAAGGGGAGATTTATGTTGGATATTAGGAAAAAGTGGTAGATCACTGGAACAGGTTGCCCAGAAATATAGTGGAGGCCCCATCCTTGGAGATATTCAAGGTCAGGCTTGATGGGGCTCTGAGCAACCTGATCTAGTGAAGATGTTCCTGCTCCCTGCAGGGGGTTTAGACTAGATGATCTCTAAAGGTCCCTTCCAACCTTACACATTCTATGATTCTATGAAATATATTTCAGAAGGACTTGTTGGGGGCAGTTGGAAGGCACAGCACTACTTATTAATTTTCAGCAGAACTTCTCAGCTCTGAGCAGCTGCTGCAGGTTGAGCCTAATGCCTTGAAACAGAGCTGGTCAATGGTTGTGACCTGAAATGTGAAGTAAAACCCAAGCTTAGTAGTATAATATATTCAATTATATAATAATGCCATTATACCCTTCATGAAAAGTGGTATTTACACATCTTAAGTAATAATGAAAAGAAAATGGTTACAATATGAATAAAAAGATAAGGAAGAGAATATTATCTTTATATATATTTATATATGTATGTGCATACATGTGTATACAAAGAGCCTAGTTTCATCCTGTATCAGATTGTGTCCATAATTCAGGTATATACATTGAAACAAAAACTTTCAGTTGGTGATTTAGCACCTCTATGTTGTACATCTATCTTAGAAAAATTAGTCTTTGGTCCCTGTATTATTCCATTGTCTACAGAGCAAAGATACAATTAGGTCAGCTTAGATAGTTAACTTTAGTATGATTCACTGATTGAAATTAATTAACCTCATTGGACTTACCCATCCTGAAGACAATAAGAACATACTGAAGGCATAGACAGCTGCAATGGGCTCTGAAATCCTGGAGCTCTGAAATCCTGGAGCTCTGTAGTGGACACCAGCACAGTGACATCATGGTTCTTGAGCTGTCTGGCCAGCTGTTCTCTCTTAAGCCAAGGAAAATTATTTTCTCTCAGTCCCTTGACTGCAAAAATGTTTTTGTCTCAGTTTGTCTTGACATTTCACATTAAAATACCCGTTAACCACTTGTAAAATCCATGGCATTATCTGTAACTTTTATCAATTACCCACGCTGCTCTTGTCACATCTGTTAATTCTCATGTTTTATCCAGCACTTTCCCACATCCATTTGGTTCACTTAATCTCACGTCAGGACTTGGTCAGCAGGCTAAACATTTGCCTACAGTCTGAACAAAGAAGTAATCAAATCTGAGGCTACAGGTTCTGACCATCTTCAGACTGAATTATCTTTATTGCCTTCAAATTCTGGTTTGATGCATATGAGACATAAATGAGGTAAAAGCATGTAGCTTTTCCTAAAGAGGTAGATGAATGGAGCTCAGTAACTCTCATATCCATACTATGATGTGCATGAACATAAAACCCTCTACAGAGCTTTAATGCATTTTGCCAACAGCAGCAGTTACTACAGGTGCCTTATAACTTGTAGATGAGTCACATTCTTGAAAATCACTAGATTGTAGGAATGTACTTAATTCAATGCTCATCTCATACATTTTATACATTTGCTTGATTTGGAACATTCTGTCTTCAGCTATTATAGCACAGATTTTTCTTGCAGAATCTTAGGAAGCAATGTACAATATGTGCAGATACTAGAAAAAAATTCTTTAACATAGTATTCCACTCATGTATCTGTCTTTCATTCATATAGCTTGCAAGCCAATTGGTCTTTGGATATTAAAGTATATTGTTTTTTCTTAAGAAATTCCCAATTGGTGTGTCTTGTCCTTAGAATCTAAGGCTTGGACAGACAATTTAGAATTAACCTTTTATAGAAAAAAACAATACAAATACATTGTTTTGAGTAGATTTAAGATCTTAAAGCTTAGGTCCTTCATTTAGAAATAAAAACCATTTGCAATATAGCTCTGGATAGAAAATGTTACCTTTCCTTTCCCCC
>VZTU01003066.1:7420-48874 GCA_013400835.1 Zapornia atra | reverse complement strand
CTGCATATGGTCCTAGCTATCCAGAAGGCAAATCAGCTGGAGATGGAGCATGATAACAGCGTGCCAGCTTCTGAGCCCAACTCAGTCTGACAACAAATCCCTGCGGACTGAAGGAGTCTGTCACTAGTAATGATATACAGCTATTGGCAGCAGAGGTAGCTTTAAGGTGCCTCCTACCTTCCTAGTAACAGCAGGCCTGTTGCTGAAAGCACTGAGAATTTTGCACACTAACCATTATGCAAAATTCAGGTGAAAAGTTAGCAAATCCAGCCGTCATATCCGTTTGGTTTGCACTTAGGAGGTTCTGAAAGTGCACTTAGGAGGTTCCCTCTGGGCAGGTCCTAGAAAGGTGGTATTTTATTTCCTGCAAATATTGTTAGGACTGATTAAAGCTTTGGGTTCTGATTCTGATTCGTCATAGCAATTAAATGCAAAGTAAGGATACATAAATCATATGCTACAATAAGCGTGTCTCTAAGATAGACATCACATGTGAGTACAAAGATTGGGATACAGACAAATCAGCTGCCAGCCATGCTAATTGCAATGCTCTCTGAAAAATTACTCTACCTTCATCACCAAAAATAGGACAACATAACCTGTAGCTAGATAAATAGCATAATTATGTATTTGTAGAAAAGCTATTTTAATTCCTTTTGGGATAGGGTCCAGAAAAGACCTGAGCTCTGTCCTACTGCTTATGCCTAACTGCTTAGAAGACCATAAGACCAGTTCTTTTTATTTCCTAAATCAATAGATGTTTCTTCCTCCAATGAGGTTGAACATGGCTCATTTAGATAACAAAAGATAAATTTATTAAACACAAATAGCTATCTATGCTGTAGTAACTCCCCCCCCAAAGAAAAAAAAAACCAAATCCAGAGGTTAGCACAATCTCATCTAATAAAATAAAACCTTTTAATCATTTTTTGTCCAAAAGTTGTATTTAATAACTGTCCTCTTCATTCTGGAGGAGAGTGGTTACGATAACAAGAAAAGTAATCATAAATACAAAAAATATATTTTAAAAAGGCACTATTTGAAGAACTTTGGTATTCATTCCATTCTAAAACTTTGGGTTCTGGCAACTTTTAACTGCAGCATACAGGAATGTCCATGCTAATTCTAAAAATGGCTGCCACTGGTCTTTATTGATGGGGTAGATCATGACCCCAAGTATACTAAAATCAGAAGAGAAGCTGGCCATGATCTTGAAGTGCTACTGGGAGTCACAGGGGTGATCCTGCTCTCACCAAGTAGTATGCCATTGACTTCAAGGTCAAATATCGAGTCTTGTTTGTGAGCACCATATGCACTGGACTTGATCACAAAGACAAACTGTGAGAACCAGTATCATTTCAAATGCTGCCATGAATAAATGCATGTCCAGCTAAGGGAGTCCATGGAGATTTTGTGCTGTGGAGATGAGAATGAAAAGGCAAGCAGAACTGAGGTGAAAGAAGATAGCAGCTGCTAATATCCAGAGTGACAGAACAGAAGCTGAATGGTACTAATGACTTAATTTCTCTCCTGTCTCAGCCTAGGAAGGGAGACCTCAACCTCAGCACATCTGATCCCAGAGAAAGTGAGGCAAAGGAGAATATGGAATCCAAAATATCAGAGTGAATATAAAATATCAAAGAAAAAAATAGTAGATACAGATAAATATGTGAGTGCTGTAATTGCCTAGTGCAAACACACAAGTGTGTGTTAACACTGCAATTCATTTTAGGGAAAAAAATATTTTGGTCCCCTATATATTTCTCAATAAAATAAAAAAAGTTAGCATATGTTTAGTTTATTCAGAAGAACCAAAGTGGTTCATCCTTCTTTTTCCTGATCTCCACTCAGCAGCCTTCCTTCTTCAACCAGCTGGGTGAAATCCCGTGGCTCAGTTTCTCCTGCTCCTAAACCTCCTTTCCAACCGTCTGTCCCAGAGGAATCGCTTTCTGTAGGCGCCACCCTTTTAGTAACCTTCCTAACCAGGTTGTGAATAACTGTACTAGAATAAAGGAGATGACCCAATTCAGTTTCCACAAAAACCATACCCCAAATGCGATGGGAAGTCTTAAGATGTGCACTTATGCGATAGTAAAAGCAACTGGCTGGCTGAGGAGGGACAATACACCGATTTCCTTGGTCTTCATTTCTTTTCTATTCCTCGCTGCAGTGCGTCCAAGCAGGTAGGAGGTAAAGCACTTCCCTGCAGTAACAGGGTAGCTGGCTTTATCTGTGTCACACCGTGGGGCAGTCTCTCCAACACCTGAATCTTCCTGAGACCCTAGGTAGTACTGAAGATAATATTACTGTTGGGAGAGAGTATGTCAGCTTTCCAGTACAAATATTTGTTCTTTAATGGAAACTTGCACATCTCTAAGCATTTTCAGCTCCAGGACTGAATCCAGTGATGAAAAGAGTAGGCTTCCCATGTAATTACTGCTATGCAGCGTGGTATAGCTTGCCTTCTGTTTCCTGTCTAAAGCAGACTATTCTTTCTACAGAATATAATGCCAACTTCTGTTATGATTTTTGGCACATTCCCAGGACTTTCTGGAATGATATGGCATCAATAATGTTATTTATACAAGCTGCCCATCTAAACTCAAAATACCTTGGCACTCATTCCTATACCAAAACTCCCAATCCGTGTGTGAACAGGCTGGGTGCCATCTGAAAACATAGACATGAATGTAGGCAGCCAACACATCCTTTTTTATGATCATATGTGTGCTCAGGGCAGGAGTGCCAGCAGACGGTCTAGCAGCTTGCTGCTTAAGCTGAGAGAGATGCCCCTTTTCTTTTTCATTTAAAATTTATCTTTTTTCTATATTTTTTTTTATTTTGAAGATTTCCTGGCTATTTGTAAGCCTTTCTTTAGAACACTGATGTGTTGAAAAACACCTTGTATTTGTTGTTATAATACACAGAACTTATATTTTTCCTAGAAGAAAATCTTTCCAAGGCAGAAATCCGACTTGTAAATATTTTCTGCCTCTTGGCCAACATTTTCAAATGCAAAAAGTTTGAAACAGTTTTCAAACAGTGCTGAAAAAAATGTTGGTATGTTCTGTTACAGGTGACATGACAGAGGAAATACTGTATTAATATGGACTTGGGCCTCATTCAGTCCTCTTCTGAGCTGGAGATGATGAGAAAGGATTAGATCTTGACACACTAGTCTGACCTGTTTCTTGCAGGGTATTACAGCAACTCTTTGTACCCACATAAAATTCTCAATTGCTTTTTGAACCTTTTTTATTTCTAGGACGAAATGAGTGTGTGTAATGAGTTCCTGAGTTAGGCTGCACCCAAGCTGGGTGTTAAACTATTTTATCTTTTTTAAACATTTTGAATATCCCATTCCTTGGGCATTAGGAAATAAAGACTTATTTGATTTTAAAATATTCTGAAAGCTGTCTCATTCTTTTCAAACTCTTTGCAAGAGCTTTTTCTTGCCCAGGTATTCTTATCACTCTTCTCTGAAGCTTATGTGCTTCTTTGTTATGCATACCTTATACATTATTCCAAACAGGAATAATAGAAAAGTAGCATTTTTTGTTGCTTATAAAATAATCATTATATTCTTCATACTATTGGTTGTTCTGTTCCTTATGGCTACTTACTGTAGTATTTGCTTTGTATCTGGAATTGCATGGGGAACAAAGGTCTCTCTTTAATTGACTGTGATGATGTGTAAGATCACTGACACTAATGTAAAATCCTATGAAATGTACGAAAGTTTAATTCCTCTCCCCCTCATCCCTCACACACTTCACATTACTTGTATTTGTGGGTACTAAAAGGTATTTTCCCATTGTTGTAATACATTCAAATCTTTCTCAGACTGTGTTACACCATGAGTACATTCCCTAGCAGCATGGGGCACCTTGGGAGTCAAAAAAAACTTGTCGTAACTGAGTGTCTTATATAAAAGGACACACTTTATCTACAAGAAGTTCAAAGTGTCAGAGAAGATAGGAGAGGAGGCACAGTGTTTCTTGTCAAAACAATGCTAATTACAGCCTATCATCTCACACAGGCATTCTGCTACATTGTCTCTAATTCTTGTTTCAGCCAGGTACAGGCATAAAAATTCTTGTCTCATGCACTCGAATGATTAAGATGAATTTAAAATATATAGAAAAAAAACTTGCTACATGTTAGTACTTTGAAGCAGCAACAGAGTTTGATTAGATACTTCAAATTTTGGATAACAAATAAGCCATTTTAATTTATCTGGTTCAGAACTCTGAATATATTAACTCCAGGACGGGTAGTTCATTGCTGCTGCTTAAGATATCTGTAAAAATTATTCTTTTGAAACTTATTCTTGTTTCTCTTTAAAATAAAGAAAAAAAAAAGAAAAAAAAGGACAAAGAAAACATTGCTTCTCAGAAATATGCTTGATTGTTTCTTGATTAAATATTCAGTGAGCCAGTCTCCTTTCCCAGGCTTCCTACTTCTGTTATACCACAAAAATATGAAACAATCTATGAGATGCTATTTAGACTTTTCAGCATTAGAAACTAGAATACTTAAATTCAGAAAAAAATTCCAAGTTTAAGGAATTCCAGGCCCTGGATATTGAAATATACATACATCATATAAATATACATATACAGGTTTTTAAGGGTTTAAGGTCTAACTTTGTCATTCACTTTTGATAATGTTGTATATGTTCTAGGGCAGAAGAACATATTAGATAACTTTATGAACCCAAGTTGCAGTTACCTGTAATATTTATAAAAATGTTAATGTAATGCCTAAAGATTATTTGCTGGATAAGATTTGGTCACTTGATTTTGTTCTTGGGCACATGGCAAGACCATACAATATTACAGCTGACTGTAATCTGTTGTCCACGTGTATTCTTAAAATATTTTGCAGGGTGTTATTTACTACTGATTAAAGCTTTTTCTTTAACCTGTTGCTCTGTCATAGAATTACAATTGAGGAAACATAAGTCTGTTGTTATGAGGTAAATTCTCCTCCATTTTATGCAGATGTGAATTTTTATAAAAACTAAATTTTATTTCCTTATTTTTTTAAAATACAAAACTATTACCTTCTGATTCACAATGTAATTTTTATATAAACATTACCAGGAACTAAAATGAAATATGAATAAATGAAATATTTAATGTTTTGGAAATACAGACTGTCAGCTTTTGATTTACTGTCATGCCTTTGATGAATGCAAAACCCTTTTCTGGAATTTTCTAAATCTTTGTGGACCTGGATCTCCATGAATTATTTGGAAAGCCCAGGGAGCCATAGAGTATAGAAAAGGATATAGGATAAGAGATATTTTCAGTGTTAATTTCTGCAGTGAAACTAAAAATATTGAACAATTGTTACTTTTAACCATACATGTGTGTGTTGCTGGAGTGGGAGAGGGTAGGTGGGAGATCCAAAACTACTTTTGTCCTGTTCAGGTTGTCTGAGTTATCAGGTAGGACTGATATTCCTGCACCTGAAATTCAGTCAGCAAGATCGCAGATCAGATCAAAACTGCATACGCTAGTGGTAGCAGTGCCGTTTTTACCAGTGTCCTCCTCCATAAAGCATCTGACCTGCAAGCCTTGCAAACAAGCAGAAGTGTTCCCTGCTCCCTCCAGCTCCCTCCTGGCTGCAAGAGCTGAGTAACCATTGGGAAATGAATACCTCCAGTTGCTTTGAAGTATGCCAACCCCTTCTTTCTCCATTGCCGTGCCCAGCCTCAACCAGGCTGCAGTAAATATCCTTGTGCTAACGCTGTTGCTGTTTAGCTGGCATTTGGAATTGATAGCTTCAGGCAAGGGTATTATACAGCAGAAATAGCTTGCAGCTCGGGCCTCAGCTGCTGAAACTAAATACTGAAGTGCTGTGAAGGGTGACTTATTCCCAGTCAGTCAGTTACTTGGTTTCTCTAAGGTCTTTGACAGATGAGCAAATCTTATTGCAGTAGTTTAAGACATTATCATCCCCAGCTGTCAGCTCGGCTATTCCGCTGGAGGTTACCACCTCCATAATAGAGTTTGCTATTTGCAAAGAATCGGTCCATCTAATTCACAGCCTGGCATTTTGCTCAAACTCGATTTCAGTGGAAAATTAGGCTAAAATACTGGACTCCTTTCCACGGGGTCAGAAGTGCAAGTAGCTACTGCCTTCTCCAAAGTGAGAACTGACTCAGCCATACTAACTAACTTGAGACTGAAGGTACCTCAAAATCTAGTTCTGTGATCTGTGGGTATTTTCAAATATTCTTTCTATCAGAATAAAAATTAAACCATCTTTATTTTCCAAAAATAATCCCACTTATCTTTGTTCATCCTAATCTGAAAGGTAGAACTGACAGTACTAAGGAGATTCCAAATTGTATGCAACCCGATGTTAAAAATGGACCCCTCTGCTTATGGCTTTTCATGCATGGCTTTCTCTGCTTATGGCTAAAACATGCATGTGTTTAGCATGAAATTCTGCACTAACTACACCTTAATTTTCTTGGAAAACTTTTACAATGAAAATAGTTCTATTTTTCTGAAGCACAAGATGAAAGAAAGGAATATTTTGTTTGTAAACATGGAACCCCTTTTACAGCAGGGAAAGAAATGTAACAAGAAGCGGCTGTTTGTGATAGCACCCTGTCTTCTTCTGGGCCTCACAAATTAACTTGAGAAATGTGGATCTGCTTGAGTCTAACATCTAAATCCCTTGCAGTCAACCTATCTGGAGATGACTGTAACTTCATATCTCCTACAGCCAACAACTCACAAAACCTGCCCATCTGGAAATTAACTGGTCTGTCCTCAACCCTACACAGCCCTTATCTGTGCAGGGGTCTTCACAAAGTGTCTGACCATGTGATAGGGGGTTGGAATTAGATGATCTTTATGGTCTCTTTCGACCCAAACCATTCTCTGATTCTGTAGCCTAAAGCTGTGGGGATAAAGTTGTCTAAAATGGGTGAAACACTTCATTCAGGTACACAAAGATGTTATCAAGAGAGAACATATGCATGGCCACAGGACTGTGACAGAGGTCCATCTGGTTACTCTGAGACTGAACTGCTGATACCTGGATCCACAGGCACTGATAGAAGTGTAGTCTTCCAGTAGTCTGTGGCTTAGAAATTTCTGATCCAAAGAAATTTCTGGACCTTACATGTTGATTGATTTATTTAATTGCTTTTTGAGCCCCTGCAAAATTTTGGCCTCTGATATCTTCCATGGCAACAAATGCTATACTTGAGCAATGTGTTGTTTGAAGAATGGAATTTTCTTTTCTTTGTACCTTCCACTTGCTAATTTCTTGTGATGGCTCTTATTTTTATATTGTGAGAAGCAATGTCATTCTCTCTTTGTGTTCTCCAAGCTACTCACGATACCCTATACATCTGTTGTAGTCCACTTCAGTTATGTCTTTCAAGGCTGAAGAATCCTACTCTATGTGATCTTTCTCCACATATCTGCCTTGCCTTGTACCTCTCCTCTTGACTTTTCCGACTGTAGAATATCTTTCCTGAGATGGGATAGGGAGATGGGAATACACAAACCATTCAATGTGAAGTTACAGCACCAGTTCACAATGTCATATTAATGTTTTCTGTTGTTCACTCTTTTCTTCACTTGCTGTTTTTTCCAAACTTGATAAGTTGAGGGGTTTCTTTCATTATTTAGCACTGACTTGATACTTTAAACTGCTAACGTTAGTCTAAAGTTTCTTTTCTGAGAGGCAGCAGCTAATCTAGAGGCTGAGAGTTATGTGTAGTTAGAATTACTTTTCCACAAACAGAATGCTTTGTGTTTATCATAAATAACACCTTAATTGAATGAGCTACACAATAACCTGAAAATCTTTAATAATTCTTCTCAGTTTTATTTTCTTTTTAATGTGTTGCATGAACAGCAAAACTTTTGCATGTGTTACCAATTCCCTCCTATGAGATCCTTGTACCTACAGGTTGGGGGGAGGAGAGGCATTTTCCTGAGTGACTTGTTTACTTTGTTTGAAAAATGAGAAGCTGTATAGTGAATGAACTAGGAATTTGTCAAGAAGAAAAGAAATTCTCAGGTGTCATACTACCTATACATTTAGGAAAGAACATTTGCTAGACTTTGCCTGATATGTGATGGCTTCCTTTTAAGGTATCAGATGTGCAAAACATTCATCTTGTGTAGACTGAGCTGCATATAGTACATACATATAATTTTACATAACAACGGAGCCACTTTGTGATTTACAGTTTGCTGGCTGTAATCTCCTTGCAAACTAATGATGACAGATTTTCTCTATTTCTGTATCTTACTCTACTTGCTCACTGGCTCTTGAAGTACTGAAGACGCATTAGTATTTGCAGGAAAACTGTAGCTGCTTGGAGACCTCAAGCTGGGTTTTCCCCCCACAATGTGTGAAGAAAACAGTCTGAACTGAGCAATCTGATCATTACTATACTCCAAGAATCTGTTCATTACTACACTACTGGCCCAGAAAGGTCAAGGGGGTGTTTGTGAATTCTTGTGCTATCGGCTTGAAACAAAGATTATAACTTATAAAGTTACTGCCAAAGTAATTTCCGTACAGCATAGAAATTATTACAAAAGTAGCACATTAAAAATCCATTTAAAGATTTGTATTTCATCTTCTGTATTGTATTTATTCATGGAGATAAATAGTGTTTAGACCATAGGAAGTTTTTTCAGCCTGTGGCTATTTCACTTGGGGCTCAATGTGTTTGTTTCCAACACTTCAGTGTATCTGGTTATGAATCTACCCTTCAAATCAGAATTTCAGGACCCCGTATTTTCTCACGTTATTTAAGGATGAAGAATTTCCTACAATTCCCAGAGGAAACCAACGGCAGCACAATGCATTACATTTTGCTTAGCATAGCATGCCACTGACAAAGCCCAAACACTCAATACAGTATTTGAAGAGGGAGTTAGGCCCAAAAGCTGTCTTTGGCTTAGGAGACAAGTTTCTCTGGGTCTGTGCCAACATGCTACTTCAGGCAGAGGTACAGACACAGGCACTGGTGTGTTATGCGGCTGTCCATGATGTTTACCAAGTACACTTTTGGCACAGTTTTGATCTGAGCCGACTGGCATGCTCCAGGCAATGTCTGGGCATGCCTGGGGCATAGCAGAGGGGGAATAATATTCTCCATAGTTCACCTAGATGGGAGAAGAGCACGAATACATCTGGACACATGCTGCGTAGCACCAACTGTGATCCATCAGTGCAGTGCTCAATTCTTCTGGATACTGAAACACCTCAGAGATCCCTCCCCACTGCTTCAGTCTCAGCTGGAGCTCATGATGCCCCTCATGTGCCTATGAATGTTTGCAAACAGCCAATTGGTTTTGTGCTCACACTACTGGAAGGCCAACATCTTAAAAAAAAACCAACCCAAAAAATCCCAAACCCTCTTGGAACACATTGCATAAATTTTAATGAAAGGTGATGTGCGTTGTTAGACTGGTCCTGCTTTTCGTATGTGTGGTAATGCATATATCATGCTTCTGTATGCTATAAGATTACTGTTATTGTAAAACTACAGAAATAGTAGAGCAGTGCCATCTGTGATGCTGAGAATCTGAATGTACAGTGTTTATTCAGCTATGAAGAGTTTATTTTGCAAATACCCATCTAAATCTCTGTAGAATAAACTACATACAAAGTGTTTCATTCTTCCAGAGTTATTTTTCATACCTGATATCTTCCCCCTCATTTTACTCTTTCATAAGGACCCAGAAGGGAACAGCTTGATTTTCCAGCAGAGACCATGTCTCTTCTTAAAAGACTTCCAGGGCTGTTGTCTCCATCAGAACTTCCTTCTGTCTCAAAAGCTCTTTGGTCCATCTGTTCTTTCCCACCTAGAAGATCTTGAGGAGTTCGTACCCCATTTCTTTGCCATTTCTTTTGTACGTGGCTGCCCAGGGAGGTTGTGGAGTCTCCATCTCTGGAGATACTCAAGACCTGTCTGGATGCCTACCTGTGCAATATGAGCTAGGGAGCCTGCTTTGGCAGGGGAGTTGGACCCAATGATCTCTTCAGGTCCCTTCCAACCCGTATGATTCTATGATTCTGCAAAGGAATTGTGGTGGTTTACTGTAGTACCAGTGACGTTTAACACTCATATTACAAAAAATGATAATTTTTTTAAAAATTCATATTAAAAACTAAATCTAGAAATCCAAGCAATTTTGTGTTTCTATAATATTTCCTTGGCAAAATGTCTCTTCTTATAGATAGGCGTCTGGTAAACTGGGGTGATAATATATATTCTAGAATACTAGAGAAGCATTTAGGATTTTTTTTTCCTGATCATTTTCTAGTATTTTTTTTTGTGGCATAGCTTATCTGTGGCCTCCCTACAAGTCAGAGGAAAGTGAAATCCAGTTCTACATTGACAGTTCCATGTGTTTGGCCTAGAGACTAAAAATAATGATAGTGGATGTCTATTATTAGACATCTGAATAAAAAAATTTATAAAGCTACCAAGCAACTTATACTGTTTTACTGGGTTTCTGGGTTCTTATATTGGTTGACATCAGAATATTTCTGTTTAGGGGAACAAATATATACTTAACACTCTGAGTCTCAGGATGAAGAGGGGTTTTTTTTGTTATTTCATAGGAATGATTAAGCGAACAAAAATTTAGATTATCTTATATGAATAAGCATAAGACCAAGAGACCATATGAAGAAGAACAAAAAGATTTTGAAATTTACACTAAAGTTTTTTTCTACATATCTAAAATGACAACATTATGACTTAAACAATAATTCTTTTAAGGGATTAAGTAGTGTTTTTATAGAAAGATTTTATGCAAGATTTAGTTTCTAAACAAACCGATTTTCATTGTACCTCTGTCTTGCTGTTTCCAACTTGAGAAGTGCAAGGTTGTGCTGATGTGAAATGTTGGTGTAATATAATTCCCAGAAATAGTTGCTTCAGAAGCACCTTTTTTTCTGACTCTTTTGTTACTCACTCTTTCCACTTTTAATATTACTAATTTCCAGCAGGTTTGTCACTGTCAATTCTGTAAGCAAAGGACAGGCCTGTCTTTAGCACTGAACTCTATTTCTTTAACTTTGTGTTTTAGGATGTGCAAACTTCATTTTTATTTGTTAATTACATACAATGCCAATTAGAAGTAGCTTACTTTCCATCTTTTATTCTTTAGGAAACGGCATATTCTCGTCATTTCTAATTTACTTCTCTCCAAGCGTCTTGCATAAGCGCTGGCAAATATGCTGCAGGATCATTTAAAAAGCAAGTAAACAAAATAAATCAGCCAAAATAAAAAATGTGGATGCAAAGAGGAAAATTAAACATTAGAGCCGGGGAAAAATTTAAGATCTTTGATACTTAAGATGCAAGTATTTTTCATGTGCTGTGCAGCAAATATTTTAGCTACATGGATGCTGCTTAGTTTTTCTATAACCCACCCTTATGGTTTTTAACCCTTTGACAGTTCCACAAATGCTGCAGCTTTTGCTTTTTTCTGTTCACAGCAGGAAAATAATAGTTTAGTCATTTTTATGACTCACTGCCTGTTAGCTACAAGGAAAATCCCCATCTTTTTTTTTTTTTTCATGTGCTGAAGATGTTTAGGGCATGCTCAGAGTGAGGGGGATGAATCCTTATGATAAATATACTTTTATTTAACTCTCAGTGGGTTTTAGTACTGGTATTTTATTGATTTACTTTGTGTATAAAACAAAACAAAACAAAGCAAAGCCATCAAATATTTTGCCTTATTTCTACCAGACCTTTTAGAAGTAAAATTTCCACAAGCTTTTTGTTCTAAATGGCATCCAAATCTCAAAATATAATTCCTAAGGCCCAGTCATACAAACAAAGAAAGAGAAAGTAGACAGAGCTTGTGGTTTTGTATTGCTTGCCTGCTGGCTAGAAGATCTAGCTGAATTTGGATTTTCAAGCAATGGGAACTCATGTCTTTCTGCAGACTTTGTCCTCAGAGTAAAAGAAGAACCCACAGAGAGTTGGTATCAAAACACAGTACTTATTTGGGGCTGGCAGCAAAAAGCTCTAACTGGTCCCAGGTGAGTAGAAAGTTTGATCTGAAGTGAGAGAAAATCTACTGAGAAACAAATGGAAAAGGGAAAAATATCCCTGTAGTTCAGAGGAGGAACACTCTGTCAATATTAACTTTCAGATTAAGCAGAGGGATGTGTGAGTTCTTGATGGACAAAAAGCATACGTAGAGCAACATCTCAGGACTCTGGATGTCTTGCAAAAGCCAAATGAGAAGGAAGATGATGTTTTAATGGCAGATGGGATCACAAATGGTTCTGACTTCTGAAGACTCAGATTTGTTTCCTTCCTTGAACATTTTATCAGACAATTCAAGAGAGTCACTGCCAAACTTGTTAAATAGAGCCAAAGAAAATACCTCTTCTTCAGAAATCTTGAGTTGCACCTGAATTCTAGTTTAGAAAGAAGATAATCTTTGAATTACAAAAACTATAGACCTAAACTACAAAATTCAGAGGTAGTAGAAGATATCCTCTGAAGAAACAGATAAATTTGACTCTGTGTGCATATATAATACTCTTGCTTCCTCTCCAGTACAGCACTTGCTAGAATGGTGGGAAATAAAAGTCCGAGTTACCGAATTTGTATAAACTTGAAGACAAACTCAAGGTTCAGGTAACAGTACAATAAACAACTACTGTTGTTTCTGTATTAATTTTTAAAGTCACCAAAATTTTCTTAAAGCTAAAATCAATTCTGATTATTGGTATATTCTTGAGGAATTGACTACAGTGTTTGCTGCTTGTGCAATATTCCCAGATAAAAATTCAGCTTGTCTAAGGGGAAATGTATAAGAGATATCTTTGTTAATTTTCAATGTGGAGATTGGCAATCAAAGTTAGGCATTAATCTGATGCACAGAGTTCATACAAATCACTTGTTTAGAATATTGTAAATTTATACTGATGAGATAAGCTTCATTCTACAAAAGTCAGATATCAGCGTCTCACCTGCTGGGAAGAAAAGATGAAACCTCATTATTTTCTTTTCTTGTCATTTAAATCAGGAGGTAAGGATTTTCCACTTGTCAGATATTATTCAATGAACAAAAAATATGGAAAGAAACTTGATTAATTTTTTTTCATTATGAAAACTAAAGTCTACCCTAGACATGTCCACAAATCAGTCAAGTTGACTTCTCCCTTTAGAACTGCATTTCTTTTTAGGCAGTCCTCAATAATACTGCTTGAACAAGGCAAAATGAGGTATGGCAGAACAAAGATCAGCACAAATAATGCAGCACCTGTTCTGTTTAATCCATTTTAACTTTTTAAAATGGGAATTATGAGAACACTAATCCTCTGCCATGTAACAGCTGGGTCATATGGAGGGTAACGTCAGTAATTGTCAAAGTAGATCCTTAAGCTCACTTAAACAGTGTACACTGAGTCCCTCAGAATTCAGCTCAGAAAATAGGATACTATTGTATAGTACAATACACAGATAAAATAATAAAGGTGCTTAAGGAAGGTGTTCTGCTAGAAAAGAACATTAGTTTGTCATGCTGTTTTAGCTTAATTTAGTGCTTCAAGGGACAAAGAAATTGTCTTTGTTATATTGCCTCGAGATTCTGTACAATGAATGAAAATAGCTTAGATATCATAGAATCATAGAATGGCATGGGTTGGAAGGGACCTCAAGGATCACAGAGTTCCAAGCCCCCTGCCACAGGCAGGGCCACAAACCCCCAGGCATGATATAGACAAGGTTGCCCAGGGCCCCCATCCAACCTGGCCTTGAACATCACCAGGGATGGGGCACCCACCACATCAAATGCACGTCTCCAATTTAGAGATAAGGATGTGGAGGGGGACTGTGTCAAAGGCCTTGCACAAGTCCAGGGAGATGACATTGGTCATCCCATATTGGATGTCTTATGACCCCAAGAGGCCTGGGTTAGCAGGTAAACTCGATTATGTTTGACACTCTCTGTGGCAGCTGGTGTAGCACTGGATCCAAACTGGTGTTCATGTCTTTTCCATGACAGCCTTGGTGACAGTTCCCAACCCTCATTGCTAAAGAGAGTATCCCTCACCCAAGCAGTAGGAAGAAATTAAAAGGAATTACTCCCATATTTTTAAGACATCCTTAACATTAGCCTTATATCTTGGGTTTGGTCCAACTTGCTTTTTGAACCTGTAATGCCCCACAGCCCCAGGGCATGGGCCCATACACAGGTTTAATGAGAAACTGACTTTGATGGCACAGACATTGGACTATCCAGTCAAGGATACTCTAACTCGAGTAAAGGCCTTCATTTCTGGGTCTGTATATGAAATTTACATTAAAAAATTAATGAATAAAAGCATGAGTCATGCAGTGAACTGTCTGCCTGGGAAGCAGAAAACGTGGGTGTGAATCCCATACGATCAAGGAACTAAGACCCATCCTAGCTGAGTGCCTTATCCAACATACAGAAAATGGTTAACCCTCCTCTGATTGTACCTGAAAGAACTGTGAGACATTCCTTTGTGCCAAATACAGAAGTAAGGTTTCCAAATGAAATGATTTGTTGTTACAAGTCTATTTGCATATAGAAATCCAAGGTGTGTGTATAGGCAACTAAGGCATGTATCTAAGAGAAAGAATGAATTTAAAATATCCTCCCAGCTCTGGCATTTTCTACCAATAGACCTACTTGTTTTCCAGGCAGTTGTCAGTTCCAGGCAGTCTCAGGGACCTGCATTTCTCCATTTCTTATGAAACGAACCGAGGCATCTACATCAAATTGGGTTTTGGTTTTTTTTTTCTTTCCCCCATCTGGTCCCCCTCCTTCTGTTTTATTAATTAATAATTTTTTCTTCTTTTCTTGTCAGGTGCTTTCTCCTGTGAGAGACTTGAGGTAGAGAATTAATGTCAGAGAAAGTGTGAAGAAGGTATTAATGTTAATCTGCTACTACAACAGTATTTTCAACATAAGCTCTGTAACAACAGTACCATATAATGCAAGACAAGAGACTAAAATAACTGTGAAATTACCTAGCATTTTAAGGGTCACATTAGCTGCAAAGTAATATGCCAGGGTCTTATGCAAAACAGTGATATGGGATACAATTAGATATTACCAAATAGGAGAGAACATCTCTTGTGAAGCTAATCAGGATTTGTGACCTGCATCAAATAAAAACCTCTTCAATAAGAACTCTGTACACAGTACATTTTAACAGAGAGTACAATTTTTGGCAGATATTCATCTGACTATAAGTTGTTCTTATTGAGCTCACAAGGTCACTGTCCAAAAGAATGCATTCCTGTCATGATTCAGGAGAAAAATTGAGTAAGAAACATGAAGATGACTTTACATCTCTGTTTGGTACAGGTGTGACTCAACCCACCTCTGCTATATGATGTGACTATTACCCGTTCAGGTCTGGTGTCTCCAGGTCAGGAAGGATGTGAATAGGTCAGAGTGGGTGCAAAACAGTCTGTAATTAGAAACCTGGAACTGTGATACAGAGTAAAATTCTTGAGAAGTTGCCAAAGAGATGGTTAATGTGGCACTTGACCAAAATTTTTGAATATAGATATAGAGGAGTGAAACTTAGATGTGTGTTTGAGCCTAGAAGACAAATAAAACTACAACTGGTGGCTGGAGCACTGGAAATGAGCTGCGGATTCTTGGCTCCATTTGCAGTTAACCACGGGCATGGTTTTACAGAGCGCTGTGGTGAATTCCGTATTCCTTGGCTATTTTCCCTCCACCTTGGTTTGTGAGTTGTTGTTTGATTTTGTTGTGGGTTTTTTGGGGTTGTTTGGTTGGTTTGAGTTTGTTTTTTCTTGAAGGAAAGCCCTAGTTTAAACAAGAGCAAATTTAGGAACTAGTCTGACATCTGCCACATGTCTCAAACTGCAGTTCTGAAACAGGAGTTCAGAAAATATTTTGGCAACAGGGATGGATGGTTGCCTGAGTATCCTATGGAAACCAAAAGGGAAACATGAGGAGGAGGAGGAGGTGGTGTCTCAAACTGGTAAGAGCCCACTGGTGCAGAAGTGGGCTCTTACCAGGAAGGTTTAGATCCCTTAACTTTATGCCTCCTTCCCTNTCTTACCAGGAAGGTTTAGATCCCTTAACTTTATGCCTCCTTCCCTAAATGAAGAACCATAGAATCATAGAATCACCTGTTTGGAAGAGACCCTTTAGATCACTGAGTCCAACCACAGTGTAACACTGCCTAGTCCACCTCTAGACCATGTCCTTTTAAATATAGGATAATACAAGCCTTTTAAGTACCTCCAGGGATAGTGAATCTGCCACCTCCCTGGGCAGCCTGTTCCAATGCCTGACAACCCTTTCAGTAAAGAAATCCTTGCTGACGTTTAACCTAAATCTCCCCTGGTGCAATTTCAAGCCATTCCCTCTCGTCCTATTGCTTTCCACCTGAGAGACGAGACCAACCCTGACATCTCTGCAACCGCCTTGCGGGTAGTTGTAGAGAGAGATAAGGTCTCCCCTCAGCCTCCTTTTCTCAAGACTAAAAAGTCCCAGCTCCCTCAGCCATTCCTCATTGGACTTGTGCTCAAGACCCTTCACCAGCTTCATCACCCTCCTCTGAACGCACTCCAGCATCTCAAATCCTTCCTGTAGTGAGGGGCCCAAAGAAACCATGAGTCATGTTTCTGGGGATGTGCAAAGGACATTCTTTGAGAAACATGGCTGCAAATGGTTCCAGACAGTGTGATCGCATGGGTGTCTTCTGATCCTCTAACTTATGTACTGTCGCCTCTCACACTGGCTCATGTAATATTTTAATTTTTATTTGTGCACTATTCAATTTGTTAATGAAAATAACAGCACTTGAGAAAAAATTGAAGGTTTTTTTTCTGAGAGCTATAATTTGTAAAATCTGACTCCACTAAGGTATAGATTTAATGATCACTTTAAAAGGGCATTTTACGATGCTATTGATTTTGGATTGTAAAGCAGGAACTGATGAGATAACTTACTCCTCCCCAAAGTTCATTTGTCCTCAAGTTATACTGCGATAATGAGAAATTTCTCAGCTGCCCCCTGCAAGATCTTACAAATCGTAACAATTTCTAAATTCAGAAGGTATGCCAAGAGCCTAAATCCGTATTTCAAGCATGTCAATATATAACTTCATTTTCAAAACACTCAGAGCTTAGAATTTCACAGAACTGTAGGCGTTGAAAGGGACCTCTAGAAATCGAGTCCAACCTCCCTGTCAAAGTAGGTTTCCTAGGACAGGTCGCACAGGTTGGTGTCCAGATGGGTCTTGAATATCTCTAGAGAAGGAGACTTCACAACCCCCCTGGGCAGCCTGTGCCAGTGCTCTGTAACCCTCACCATGAAAAAGTTCTTCCTGTCCTTCAACTTGAAGCCATTGCCCCTTGTCCCCACAGACAACTGAAAAGAGGCTGGCCATTTCCCTCCGTCTCCCACACTTCAGATATTTATAAACATTAATTAGATCCCCTCTCAGTCTTCTTTTCTCAAGGCTGAACAGCCCCAGTTTATTCAGCCTTTCCTTATAGGGGAGATGCTCCAGGCCTTTAATCATCTTTTTAATCCCACGCTGGACTCTCTCCAGGAGATCCCTGTCTTTTTTGTACTGGGGAGCCCAGAACTGGATACAGTACTCCAGGTGGGACCTGACTGGGGCAGAGTAGAGGGAGAAAATTCCTAGTGTGGAAGCTTCTCCTTACTATTTTAGAATAAGGTTACTTTTTCAGTTTCACTAATA
The DNA here is from genome assembly GCA_013400835.1 of Zapornia atra. NCBI lineage: Eukaryota > Metazoa > Chordata > Aves > Gruiformes > Rallidae > Zapornia > Zapornia atra. The sequence goes on along the minus strand of VZTU01003066.1, from coordinate 31,129 downwards.
ATGGAGAAGCCTAATTTGTGTCTTGAAGTTCTAAAAACACTGTCTCAGTTCAGATTCATGATATCTCACTCATATCATCACAATTTCCTGGCAGTTTTGGCCCAGGAATATTTTTTCCCTGCTTGATAATAAAATACATGGTTTTAATTAAAGAAAAAAAGTCTTAACACTGTAAAATGATAGACGAGCCAAAAGAATAATTGACTCTGAAAGTAGCTCTGAAGTAGGTCATATGGCCAAAAGCAAAATCTTCTTGTATTGTGCTATCACATTTGTACAGAAGTGCTACTAGTATTTAGGATATTTTTAAAAAAATGTCAAAAGCAGGAAAATTTCAAGTTAAATGAATTGACTTGCAGAAGTGCTGAGTACCCACAAATTTGACTGAAGTCAGTAGAAGCTGCAAGCACTTAAAACTGCTGAAAATGGAGGAAATGTTGTTATTGTTTGCTTTTAGCCTATGTTTTATAACACTAGGATTTTTTCCCAACACTGAGAGCTTGTGATTTCTGGTGTCATAGCACTGAATGAAGTCCCCAAGCCTTACAAAGCAGACTGCCAATTGCAGTAGCTGCTTGGGTCTGTGTGCAATTTGTTGAGACGGGTGTCAAACTCTTCTCCCATGCATGCATCCTAAAGCCCTGCAGAAATCTCATTAGCCCACTCTATTCATGAGATTGCTCTGGTCTTTGTGCAAAGCAGAGGTTATGGGCACCTTGGACTGACTGACTGAAATTCCTTCCCTAAGAGGGCTTCCCACTGTTGAAGGCTGATAGGGGACAGAAAAAATACTTAATTAAACTCAGTGAATATGCCTAGAATAAACTTTTTACTGATTGTAATTGTTCTGAGAGAGAAAAGAAAATAAAAGAATGCAAATAGTGCTCTCATAATCTGTCCCTTCTCGACTTGTTCCTCTGAGGTCCTGTCTGCTACAAACATTGTAATATTGGTGGCATCATCTGTTCACTTGGTAAAATTGGAAGCTCTGAAGCGGAGACAGTTCAGCTGGAAAGAAAAAAGGAAATAAGATTTCTTTCTTTTTCAAGAGAAAAAAAAAGTTTTATATAATTTGAGTGATACCTGAAAGAATAGGCAATAACAGAAGAGTGAGAGAAGAAAACTTCTCTATGAATGCAATAGCCTTAAATCCAGAGATTAGGATCTTCCAGGTTTTATATATTGAAGCTTCCAATAATGTGTTATATTTGTGGAAAACCTTGAATGCTTTTAAGTGATCTTGGAAGGATTTCAACCTAGTCACAATTATTTTATCTTTTTTTTATTTTCTTTTTTTCCTCAGCAGCTATAGGACAGGAATCTTTTTTTCCATTCTCACATCTTTCCACCACAAAAATAAAATATGATCAGCATTATTGGATATTGTAGAATCATAGACTGCTTTGCATTTTAAGGGACCGCAAAGATCACCTAGTTCCAACCTTCCCTGCCATGGGCAGGGACACTGTTGGTAGACCAGGTTGCCCAAAGCCCCATTCAACCTGGCCTTGAAGGCCTCCAGGAATTGGGGCTTCCATAGCCTCTCTGGGCAGCCTGTGCCAGTGCCTCACCACCCTCATAGTCAAGAATTTCTTCCTAGTATCTAACCTAAACATACCCTCTTTCAGCTTAAAGCCATTGCCCCCCTTGTCTTATCTACACACACTGGTGAACAGTCCCTCTCCCACTTTCCTGTATGACCCCTTTATGTATCAGTACACTGCAATTAGATCTCCCTGGAGCGTTCTCTTTTCCAGACTAAACGAGCCCAACTGTCTCAGGCTGTCTTCGTAGGAGAGATGCTCCAGTTCCTTGATCATCTCCATGGCCCTCCTCTGGACTTGCTCCAACAACTCTACATCTTTTCTGTACTGGGGACCCCAAAACTGGACACAGTACTCCAGGTGAGGTCCCATGAGAGCAGATGGGCAGAATCACCTCTGTTGACCTGCTGGCCATGCTGTTCTTGATGCGACCCAGGACAGTTGGCCTTCTGAGCTTATAGAACACACTGCCGGCTCATGTTGAGCTTGTCATCAATCAGCACCCTCAAGTCCTTCTCCTCAGGGCTGCTCTCAATCTATTCTCTGCCAAGCCTGTAGCTGTGCTTGGTACTGCACTGACCCACTATGCCAGGTCAAGTGTTAATTTTAATTTTTTTTTTACCTTTTCTATATGATTTATACACAGTGTCAAGTGCTGGATTGTCTTGAACTAAAAGGTGAAACATCTCATAGAAAAAGTTGAAACCTTTTCCAAATATTCTTTGTTTGAGTGAGATTAATTGGAAATGTCTTGCTTGAACAGTTTAGCTTTTGCTAATTGGGGGAAGAAAAAACTACCCAGAAAATCTTTTTAGCTACCACTCTTGGAGCTCAGGAACATATCTTTATTGTCTCAGAGAAACGCATTTATTTCTTAATCAACATATTCCAGGATTGCCATGAACCAGCAAGCAATGTGGGATTACATTTAGCTGAACTTTGATATGATTTGACAAATATGTGGAAATTCACTGTGAGTGTTCGCGGTATTAGGTGGACTTTTATTGCCCTTTGATATTGCTTCACTGAAAACAGCTAAATAGAACAGATAAGCACATTTGAACAGTACAAAGCAGTTATCTAAATGATACCACATTATTATTTTTCCTCTACGTAGAAGGCATTGGAGCTCCTATATTAAGTACAGAAAAATAGAGAGCCTTATTTATGTGCTGATCCCAGGAGGAGTGGGAGCATCTGTAATTGCTAGGGTGCCTTCTGTACCAGAAGATGACTTCAGCAGAGGCTTTAAATGCTCGGCACCTCTCAGTTTCAAGCCATTAGCATTCATCTACCTCTGGGGAATATGGACTTATTACTTACACATGAAATGAGATGCTGCTGAAGTTAGCAGCCCTCGTAGCTCTTTCCAGCTTAGTGTCAAGATGAGTAAGTGACACCAATATACGTTTGCAGCCTAGATTAAATGCGTGCTTGAAGAGATCTGTGCAGGGTAAAGTGACAACTGTCCTGGGTAACAGCCTCCTGCTCCCAGGCTGCTGATGTCACTCCACCTGTAATGGCTCCACTCCTGTATTTTATTCCTGGTAAATTTGACAAGACAGGGAGATATGATGCAAAGGCTACCATGGACATCCCTGTAAAAGGGAACTCCTTGTTCAGCCTGAATCTGGGGATGTGGCATTAGATTTAGAAGGATGGCTGTCAAATTCAAATGGATTCGTTCTATGTTGCAGGATCACCATGGAGTTGTGAGTTTAGTTTGGAGGAGACTCGGGAACACCTTTTCCTAGGTCCCATGTTTAGAGAACGATTAAAACCAAACTGGGCTAGGCTGTCATCTGACAATAATTACATAGCTCAGCTGAAGTTCAGGCTCTTGGGATGCTACAGCAAGATAAGAGGTATGGTTTCACTGATAATTTGGGGAATGACTTTCAAAAGGGTATTTGGAAATATCCAGAAAAAGGTGGTTTTGCTGTGCTATTCATAAGGTTGTGCTGACATACCTTAATTGCTTTTACTACCAGTTTCTGCCAAAATTAAGGCTAAGCATTTCCACACATGTTCTAAGCATATTTTCCTTTTGTAGGGGGGGGGAAATAGCCTGTGCTGCCTTGGCACACACTTACCTAGCATTTTGGAACTGCATGGGAGTGAGGGCACGGGTACCCGCACTTTTAGTACTGTTTCTGAGGAGCACAGTGATGTACTTCGGTCTGGCAACCCTCAAAATAAACTGGCTCTCTTGTACTACCATGGTTTTGTTGAGGCTTAGATTCTTCCAGCCACCAGGAATCTTTTTCAGGTGCATATACCACAGGATTTTGTTGATTAATTGCTGTTTTATTTATTTTTAATATATTTTTACTTAATATAGGAATGAGAAGATCATTTTATAAATTGATATCTCAGTCAGTGTCAAAAATCTCTGTGCCCAGACAGATGCCATGGTGAAAACATGAGGATTGCCACCTGCCTGCACAAGAAACGTCATTCTCCACTGCTGAAGTGATTCCTGCCATTATAACAAGAAGAAGAAAAAAACAAAAAGGATTTGTGGGCCCCTCTGTGGGCATGCACTGTCCACGCCTCCAGCTTTTTGAACTGTGGTAAAATGTGTTCCCCAGAGCCTGCACACCATGCTTTCCCAGAGCCTCTTCTCTCTCCATCACATGTCTCAGCACGGCATAGCCCAAAAAAACCCATCACTTTACTTTCTCTTTGCTTGCTCTATAGAAGGGAGGCAGCTTACAATGCTGTGCTGAAGTACATGTATCAGTGTTTCTAATTGATTATTTTGTTCTGATTTTCTAGGCAATTGTTTTAGTCAACTAAACAATTGTGTGTAATTATATTGTAATGCATTTAACAAATATTTGAAGACTATAAACCCAAAAATATCTAAAAGAAGAATCATCTTATATTCTCCATCTGCTTTATCTTCCCAAGACAACAACTACAGGCAAGTACATAGTTGACTACGGGACAAGTACACCTTTGTTTTTGTCAGTAAACCAGCATTAAATCAGTATGATTTCTGAGGACCGTAATGAACTTGACATCAAGAGAAAGCTGAATTACCGAAGACTAAATTAATAAAACAACAAATACTTTATTTACTTCACAGAATATGATCTTGTCACTTATTTAGCTTGTATTTTCTCTGTCTTGGAAAATAATTTAAAATCATTATAGGTATACTGTATTTTATTTTTATCCCCCCTAAAAATTACATTCTGGAATTCATATTCACCTAAGACCGTGGGAGGCTTTATATTTTTCCACAGAAAATTATCTCGAGTCATTTTCATAGCTGTCTAATCTGAAGTCATACAAGCCACATTCAAAGAACTATGGGAAAGTGAAGTGACTGTCTGGCAGTGCAGAGTGGGGATGAAGTGGTGAAAGAAACAGGAATCATATAAATAATAGATGGAATTGCTGCTTTTTCTGGTAAATAAGTGCAAGACAAGAGTGATACAATATGTGCCCCACAAGGCCCCTGTAACTATGGCAACAGCAATGCACGTAGTGTCTTCATTGCAGATTAGCCACATAAATATCTAACTGATGGAACATACACGGTGTATACTTGTACCACAGTCACTCTCTAGCTGTCTTTTATTGCTGTGAGTGGTCGTCGTGTCTCGTCTTTACATTTTTAGAATCTTTACAATACCTCCAAGGGGGAAAAAAATGTTACAATGCATCCAGCTGCAGTTCCTTCTCACTTAATAAATCAAAACTATTTTCTGTGAGAGAGGCAGAAAATGGATGTGTGTGTGTGTGTGGGCATCGGGCACAGCTACCATCCCCTATGCCCTTTAACCTACCCACCTTCAGGATTCTCCTTTTTGAGACTCACCCCTTTTGGAGAGGAGGTTTTAGTCAATATTCTTGTTTGATAGATGTGTTGCACATCACTTATACCACAACCTAGAAAAGAGGATTATTTTGTACATTCTCTTAACTGCCTTGTATTAGCTTTGGCTGCAATTTGGGAAAATTATACGAGATTTCTCAGGACATCCAATTTCCAGCTGCCACAGAACAGGCTGACCTGTTCATACTGCAGATGGATAAAGCTCTTTAAACCCTCAACATGCATGCCAGGAACCACAGGGGCACAAGGCTGAGAATAATTCATACCATGTGCCGAGTCTCTGCATCTTTTAATCGGAGCTTCTCTTTTATGGTTCTATTCCTTTTCCTTAATTTACTAGGATATTTACTTGTTTTACCTACTTAACAGTGCAGTTATCTCCCCATGCTTCTGGCACTGCTATTGCTGCCTAAATGCAAATTTTGTCAACTTTATAAATGCCAATAATATTGGTCTTTTCTTTGAAATATGGATAAATAGCTGGCGGTTTTTAAAGGTCAATGCATATTCAGAATTGCTCGACTTAATTACAGGGATGAATTTTCAAATGGCGTTGTTCATCACCCTGTGACACACCATGTCATACTCCATCATTTACATTGCAGGGGATGATTTTTTTGTCCCTCTCTGGTCTACCTGCATAAATGAAGAGCCCCTTTTGTTGTTCACAGAGTATCTGAAAAGTGTGTATCACATATATACTGAAATGTAGAGACAGAAACTTTTCCATTCTTTAGAAAACTTATGTTACTCTTTGCTGTACTGTCACTGACGGAAAACACCGTTGAAAACAGCAACACATCTGTCTGAAGAATGGCAAATAAACAGCCCCTCCCTGTCACTGCCTCAAAAGTGTCACAGATCTGTGGGGTCTGTGTTTGAGAATATCTGTGATTGCTGAGCCTGTAGTCACCTAGAATTTCTTAGGGACACCTGGTCCCTGTGTCTGGAAAAATTGGAGAAAACTGAAGGAGAGTTGCTTTGTGATAAACTTCATTAAAGTCCCTTCCCGGTGAAATCCTAGATAAGAATCTGATGCCTTAGAAGGACATATTGATCGCTGCTGTCCCCTGAATTGCTGCTGCATTTTCTGACCTGGGAGATTGTACCTTTGTGAAGTGGTTTCTTTAGCACTAGATGATCCATTAAGTCTGCCCACCGCCATTACTTGATGGCAAAGGGCCTTTATGTAGGAGGTGAAGAGATCCACATGTATTGCTGAATCCAATCGATGTAGTGACAAGGTTTTGTGTTAATACAACCGCTAATCCAGTTGCGTCTCCAGATAGATGGTTCATCCCACATGGATGACAGTATTTAGTGATAAGATGCTCACTTCGATAATTAATCTGAGTTTGTCGTGCTTACACTGTAGCTAGATTGAGTCCATTGCAGCCTTTTTCATGTACAGTAAAATCCATCTGAAGACTGAGAATACTTCAAGCCTCATCTTCCCAAAAATGCGAATTTAATTTAACAAACCTTGTTTTACCTAAAAAAAACCCCACCCTAATGAAAGTACATTTCCAGCACTTGAAATTTTACAAACCATTACTTGCTAGACTGCATAGAACAAGTCCATGACCCAAAATTGAATATTAGCATTTAATTGGCTATTTTTCCTCTAGCATTTGCTGTTATGCAATATATTTTTTTTGGTAGCTTTTTTTTTGTTTCCAAAGCCCCAGGTACTGAAATGGGACTCTGTGTGGGAGAGGTTTGAGATGAGAAGTTCTCTCGAGCAATTGATCAGCACAATTTCCTGAGCCGGTGTCACAAGGCAGCAGCAGCAGCAGCAGCAGCAGCAGCCTAGCAACTATCCACATCTCCCAGTCCCTCGCTCTGGACTGGCAAACGCATCCAGTAGCTCCCCTGAACGCTGCATCATGAGAACAGCTCTATCTTTTCCCTGTGTGAGGGTAATGAGCAGGATCTGGTATTACAAGCTTTACCTGAGTAACAGGCATTTCTAAAGAAACATCAATGACACAGACCTCTTGTCCCACCCTTTCGCTTTCACTGAGCACCCAACTGGGTGTTTGCTCACTGGTCTGCTGCACATCGCATGTGACAAGCATTCCTTACAAGGGTTTCAGTGGGTTTTTTTCGTCGATCAGTAAAATCAACAGATGTTTTATTATTGTGTAACCTTTTACAGATAATATCCTGAGCAAAAATGAACTGGAACGTGCCTAAGACATGGAAAAGACTTGGGCTACTGCTACAAGTATCTGTATTTTTAAACAGCAGCCTCACATTTCTCAGTTACTCATTGTGTATAGAGACAAATGGCACTAAACTACACTATTGTAATAGCAGTTACTGGAAAACGCTCCGTCTTAGCAGTGACATGTTATAGGTTGTATAACATAATGTTATTCTTTTCAAACACGGAGCAGGACAGGAAACAAAATTAAAGGTGCCACAGACATTTACAGAAAGATTGTTTGAACAGAAAAATTGGAATTCAGAGCAAATGCCCAGTGCTGCTTTTGTCTCAGTATTTCAGCCCTGCAATCATTACACCCTCTGCTTCCACGAGAAGCAAAAAAACTCACCCTGCACAGGATGACCTGTTACTCAGAGACAGCCTAAATTTCTGCATGCCTCAACCAGTGGACGATTATAGATGCTTACAGAAGACATCATGTTCTGTTTAGAAAACCACTCTGGAGATATGATGAGTGGATGGAAGTTGATACGACATTGTTTCATTTCTGATCAAACCACCTCTATGAAAACCTTATATCCCCTAAACCAAATGATAAATACAGAATGTGTTTCTTAATGTCAAATCTTGATTAAATCATAAGAAAAGAGACCTTGGCAGTCTATTTAATGCTGCTGACTCTGTAGTCAGTGAAAGCAGTATGTGTAACACAGTTTGGAAGCCATACAATACACAGCCAAATATTATGTTGTTTTGACATGTTTATAGATGACTAAGCTCTCAGGGAGGTAGTTTTAGGCACATGTCTTAAACCTTTGTGTCTTTAAACAAGGTTAGGAAAACATTTTCAAGTACAAACATACTCACACTATGTTTATCATTGCACTGGAAAACTTGTAATGGATATACTGTTTCTATATGCTGTATCGACACTTTGCCATTCTGCTCGCTTCCTTTAAAGCTTCCCAAGACTATACTTTAGGGGAGAAATGGGATAGTAAAAATATCCTGAAGTGACAAAAGCTTCCATATGAGTTGCAATGTTAAGCCTAGAATTATTTTTGTTTTATACAAATTGGGAAGGGAAAATAAATCTGTCTTGTAGTCACAAAGATTTTTTTTTGCAGTTGAAAAACAGCTTTTTTAGTGCAATGAAATGGTAGTAAGGATTATAAACTAATCCCTCTTGATGAAAATGAGAAATATGAAATAGCATAATCATTTCATTTTAACAGTTAGTCATAACAATAGCCAAATGCACACTGTTGAGAAACTAAGGAGAAAAGAGGCACTCTCAGCTTCTCAGCTTTATGAGCACAGGTCAGAGGCAGACAGCAATGGCCTCAGTGGAGTAGTTCCTTGGAGTGCTTAATGAACTGATAAATTAGTTTTCTTACTTTGGAATAAGCCACTTTAAAGAATGTATGAACGTCCCCGATCATTTTTACTGCATCTGCATCAATCAGTGTCGCAGTGAATTATTTATGTTTGAAGCAAAATGTTTATGCAGAAAGACTAATGTTAACCTGAACTGCATTCCAAATGCCACCACCTGTAAGCCAGGATTGCATAGGAGGGAGAAGGGGCCTTTAGAGAGCACAACTGACAATGCCAAGATCATAGGATGAATATCTGCAGTACTTATGTTAGATCAGAACTTCTGGCATACTAAAAGATTGATTCATTGTGTGCCTGTCCTGGGTTCATCACTCAGGCATAAACTGGAAAACAGGAAGTTCCAGCTGAACACAAGGAAAAACTTTTTCACTGTGAGGGTGACAGGGCACTGGGACAGGCTGCCCATGAAGGCTGTGGAGTCTCCTTCTCTGGAGATATTCAAAACCCTCCTGGACACAATCCTGTGCAGCCTGCTCAAGCTGATCCTGCTCTAGCAGGGGGGTTGCACAAATTGATCTCCAAAGGTCCCTTTTAACCTCAACCGTTCTGTGTTTCTGTGTTTTAATTTGAAGGCAACCAGGTTACTCTAAATGGCAGGACAACTCAGATGTTCATCTTCTTCCTTTCTACGTTGTGCCTCGGACTCATATCACTGTTTTTGGCGAGATTAAACTCAATGAGCTCTGGGTATGGACACGTGGATAAGAACCCCATGGGTGAGTTGGTCCCCTATACTCCTTTCTGAGTCAATGGAAAAGAACAGGCTGCTTTACAGTTCGAATATGAATACCTGGGCTGGTTTTGATGTCTGCATTAGGATAGGATTCATCACATCCCAGATGTATTTCTTCCCTTTGACTCCAGGAGGAAGCTATATGATTAATTCATATGTAGATGTCTACACTATAGATAAACATTTGATCAGAAGAATGTCACCCTTTGAGTGTTATGGTTAGAATGATAACAAAGAAGTTATACTACATAGGTCATGTAGTGTCAAAACTCCTGATTTGGTAAGAAGTTTGGAAATACAATCACAATTCTGAGGTCAGTTTAATTTTTAGGGCTTCATCTTGTACTGGCTAAGTCAATGGTAAATTTTCCTGGCAGAATGAGATCTCGTTTGCATCCTGGGACTAAAATCTCTTTACTTAATAAGGTATTTGGTAGATAACAAATTGATTTCTTTAGAGATCTGTAAGTGAAACAATTTAAGCATCGTATATGGGCAAGGTTTTAATGCCAACTTGACAATCAATAGCACTTGTGCCTCTGTCCAGTGAGTACAAGTTGAAGCAGAGTTCATCCATTCTACTTGGTTGTGTTACTAGAACTGGAAATTCCTCTTTTGAACAGCACCTCGGTGCTGTGGTAACTGAACTGGCACTGCGTGCCGCTTATTTTGAAGCATGAAAAAATAATGTGGTGTCAAAAATAAAGAAGAAAATCTATTCCTGAAAAGGAAAGGAAGAAAAGTCACACTTCCTGCCATTTGACAGGTTTCCATTGGCTGCCGACGTGAATTTACTGCCTGAACCTCTTTGCAAGGAGTTGGCCATGTCCTATTCTCTCACTAGTGGCATGAATGGCTTTCTGTTTTTCCTTTATCAGGAACTCATGCTGAAGTACCAAGACAAATCAGTCCTGGACATGGGGATATTGTTACGGGAGTCTTTAGAGATGTACACAGAGGAGCAGGTCATCAGGAACAGCAGGGTCCTTTTCTCTTTCTCCTACAAGTAGTCTCATATTCATGGCTACATCTTTTTCAGGGTTCTTTGAAAGCTGAACTGGAAAGCACAGGTCAGTTAAGACTCTGATCAGGCAAAACGCTCAAATGCATCAGTCCTGTTATATTTAACTGTGTCTTTTTATTGACTGTAGAGGAAATGTTTAGCAGAGCTGCAGTTACTACCAGCTTTCAGAGTGGCAATCAGATCACTCGGAATAAAAAGCAACAAATCTCAGCCTCTTCTCATTTTGAGGGAGTGGGAAATGTATCCCAAATTTGTTATACAATGTTTCTTGTCAGCAGTCTCTTTTCTTGTGGAAAAAGAAAATAGAATCATCATCACCTTAAAATGATTTTTACTAGGTGAACAGCTTCTCTGTACCCTTACCTTTGCTTTCCAGATATTTATCCTGCAGTACATGCCTGCACAACTAGCAGAAATAAAATTTAGACTCATTATTTTCTGAGGTGGAACTAAATCACTGTAGCAGCACTAATCTAAATGAACACCATGGGGCAAACAGCAGTGAATCAGCAGACCTTTTGCTGCAGCAAATTTTTCTTTGTAAGCTTAATACTGTTTTCAGGATGAAAGTGTCGGAATTTGTTAGGACACCACACTGTAAGGCACTTAAATCTTCAAATCCACATTAGGAAACTCCAAACAGTTACCATATATTCAAAACTCTTGCCCAAATGGTTCCATATTTAGAAGCTCACGGATAGTGGCAAGTATGCATAAAGCTAGTCTGTTGGATTTAACACTTATTGCTGCCACCTACATAGAATCTAAATTGCTTGAATAATTTAAATGACATTGATGGCACAGACACAAAAAAAACCAAAACCAACCATTGAGTACTAGGAAAAACAGAAATACAGTTCCTCCATAGCCATGCAATCTGCTTCTGGCATGACATCAAGGTGTAATCTCCACTATGCCAGGTCTAGATTCCTGACCACCTTGGACAAAGTTTGAGATTATGGGCTTTTTATCCGTTACCATATTAGACATATAAAACAATAGAATTAAATTAGCCTAGTCCTACTGAAATCACAAAACTCTATTGATGAATACTCTTTGAGGATCTTGCTCAATAAGCATCTGGCACATGGAATTAATTTATCAGTATTAAGAATACGTCTGTTGGACAATACCACAGCAAGAAATATTATGTTTTCATTATATCTGCATGTGTATGCAAATTTTTCATCCTTCCATTTCTTAGCGCAAAAGGACTGGGATGTCAGGGCTCTATGCAACAAAAGAGGTAACATTCTCTTGACTCAGTGGAGAAGGCTCTTTAAAGAAATTTGTGCTAAATTTTAACCAAGCATTTTAAACTGTAGTGAACAGAATTCAGCTGAAGTAAGCTATCCTGACTAAAAAAATATTCTTGAATTCTCTAGATAACAAGAGGGTTCAGCCACTTCCAAGATCATAGAATCATAGAATCATAGAATGGCATGGGTTGGAAGGGACCCCGAGGATCATAGATTTTGAACCCCCCTGCCACAGGCAGGGACACCAACCTCCAGGCCTGGATCTACACAAGGTTGCCCAGGACCCCATCCAACCTGGTCCTGAACACTTCCAGGGACAGGGCATCCACCACCTCTCTGGGCAGCCTGTTCCAGCCCCTCACCACTCTCTCTGTAAAAAACTTCCCCCTAATATCTAATCTAAACCTTCCTTCCTTTAGCTTTAATCCATTTCCCCTTGTCCTGCCATTGTCTACCCTTCTTAAAAGTTGAATCCCCTCGTGTTTATAAGCTCTCTTCAGGTACTGGAAGGCTGCAATGAGGTCCCCCCGCAGCCTTCTCTTCTCTAGGCTGAACAAGCCCAGCTCCCCCAGCCTCTCTTTGTAGNAGGGCAGAGTAGAGAGGGACAATCACCTCCCTGTCCCTGCTGGCCCCCCCTCTTCTGATGGAGCCCAGGATATCACTGGCCTTCCGAGCTGCAAGACCTTAATTGTTTTCTTCTCTTCTCTGAACATTGTTATTTACTGTTTGGAGGCATGAAGGTTTACATATGAAAAAAGAGCTCATTCTTGACTCCAGTAACCTGCTGTCTTACTGATGAAATGAAAAAAAAAGAGAGCCAATGATGAAACATCAGCACAAGTTTGGAGCAATGAGGAAGGAGGAATTGAATCATAATTTTTTCATGCTATAACATGGTCCCATTTTTGCAGTCCTATTAACAGGGAATGGTGGTTGAATGGCTGTTGAACATAGGGTAGAGATGACATTACACTGTCTACTGTAAGTTTACTTTTCATTGCTGTTTATAATCTTATGGGATTCAAGAAGAAACATTTAGAATATTTACTGATTTATGACACAAGTATTAACCCTGTCAAGCTCATGAAGGCAGATTATTTTAACAGAGAATGTGTGAATGTTTTAGAACTGTAAACAATATATAGCAGCTGGGCTAATATTATTTAATGCATTCAAGTTTTTTTCTGAACATTTTACTTAGGAAAAAAAGGTTTTCTTTAGAAAAGTATTATTATTAATTTCTCATCTTATTAAAATGAGAAATTACATTTCCTCAATTTTTTTTTTTCAACGTGCCTCTGTGTGTTGCTCTATCTGTAACACTCCAGTGATGTTCTTAGGAAGGAATTCTAATTGCTTTGGATTATATTTTTAATTGCTTTGTTTAAGCCTGGTACACTGATTTGTCGAAAATGTGAGATGTCTTTCCCAAATACTCATACCAAGAGCACTGCTACTGAGCCAGTTAGGAAAGAGTCAGTCCCGTTGGTCTCATTAGCAGCCTTGAGCCTTCCCAAATTCAGCTCAAAATCTGACACTCCAAATCAGGCTTTGAGAACATTAGAGAAACATGAGGTGACAGCACCCTGGCCACCGCTCTTGGAGAGCTGGGCCTCATGTGTCTGTAGGTTTAACATCGTTGGCGTGATTCCCACAATTATAATTTGGTTTAAAGGTTACTTTATAATGGTATTAATCCCTACTGGGAGCACATTCTTGTTCCTGTATTAAAATGTTAAAATTTAATTGTTTTTATACTTGGCAATGTAATAACCAGTTTTAAACTGCCATGTGCAGTTTCAAAGGTACAGAAGGTTTGTAGTTAAAAATAACGTAGTTTAACTGCACTCAAACTCTCAGCACCAAGTAGTCAATCAAGTAGCCAATGTTTATATAAACACGACAAAACTCAGCCTACAGATGTACAAACTTACTGTTTATTTCAGTAGGAGCTGCATATATGAATCTGGGGGTGGGATGTGTTTGAGGAGGGCTTGGCTGGTGTGAATAGGAGCTTTTATTAATCTTATGGGTGTTAAGTTGGAGAATTCAATGATGCTTCTGTATGGGTATGCGATTTCGGCCAGCATTTCTCATGGGTGTGAGCCCAGGTCTTCATCTTTATGATTTCATGGAATTTGAAGCCTTCAAGGACAAACTTTACTACCCAAGGAAGAGTCACAGAAGAGACCTAGTGTAGTTGCATATGTAGGATGTAGGAAGAACTGTGCTTAGAGAGCTCCTGAGAGAGGATGGGAGGAGGGTTGTTAAGCACAGCCTGAGCTGGGCTCTCCCCAGCCTGCTGGAGGTGGCTGGATCTAGGATGTGCAGCCTTCAAAAGGGTGAAACAGCCGCAGAGTCACTCTGCAGCCAGAGGCAACCGTACGGGTTTAGTCCAGCTGTGAGCAGGAGGTAGAATTTCCCTTCAGGGAAAGCGTAAGATGCAAGCTGGCTGAATTGCAGTTGCTCTGGAAACCATCCTTCGAGTCTCTTTACTAAGTGTAATTTCTCAGTCATAACATTAATAATGTTTTGGGTTTTAATAGCCCTTTTTAAAGCCAAAAGAGAAAGGGGAAAGTAGAATTATGACTGATCGCAAATCTGAATAAGCAAACATACATTTACCTGAATATATAAGATGGCATTAACATTAATAAGCACCACGTTAACCTTTATTTGAAGGACTAATTAAAATAATTGCAAATGCATGAATTTGATGGTATGGGTGTCTAACCAGATTTTTTAAACTGTCTTCCAATTTGCCTTGGGGTTGAGATCCATGTAAAATCTACTCACAAGCCTCAAAAAGCAGTTGCAGGAGAAGGGTGGAACTATGGGATGTTTTAAGGGACACTTCCAAATCCGGTTTGAGGAAAAATATTTGTTTATAAAGCAAGCCATTAAAAAGGGTGTCAATGCTTAAATGTTTTTAAACTCATCCACAGCTTCCTCCTTATTATTATGAGAATAAAAGGCAATCTCTTTCTGTGCTTCTTGTAGCTTTCACAGCGTTCTGCTGTTTGAAATAACTGTAAGCAAAATGAGGCTGGTGGGTTGTCCTTTTTCCTACACAGAAGGAAACAGTAGTAGCATCAAAATGACAAAGCAATAACCATCAAAAGCTCTGTGAGATATTTTTTTTCATCCTTTTTTACAGTTGTTAGAGGGGATAAAGCTTTTGTTGGAAGGAAAGCAGGAAAATATTCCAGAGGAGATAAAAATCCATGGGAACATCTGTCCATGAAGTGAATGAAGGCAGAAGGCAAAGACACTGGACGTGTACTGTTGATCAAACTGGTTTATCAATACTTAGGGGGGACGATTTCTGGTTTTGCAAAGAATGGAGAATCTTAGACAAAAGGAAAGCTCATATTGCAGGAGCAGATACCTTGACTTTGATGACAGGTTGGGTGGGTGACAGATTAGTTGAGAGAATCAGAAAGGCTTTAAAGTATCCAGTAAAGAGGATACATTGGAACAATCACCAAGCTACATCATCTGACGTTTAATAGATCCAAGCCGTGTATGGTATAGCTGCTTCTGTAGCATTTTTTATTGCTGGTGTCAAGAGTGTAGATAGTAATCAAGGTGCTTTGGAGATGTCCAGGAACTGATGTAATGTGGTGTGCTCGGTGTTAGCGGACTCGAGTGATATGTTTTTTCTGACTAGGGATTGCTGACAGTTATTACCTTTTATTCTATAAAGAGAAAATTGGAGGAAAAAACAGTTACTGATTGAGACCCACAGGTAATTCAGAGTTACAGGGCCCAGATTCATGTGCAGTGCAGCTCCAACTAGTAAAAACTAAGGATGAGGGAGCTCTGGGCAGCAGTTGCAGGTTACCAAATCTCAGGGCAGAGCAGGGCAAACTTTTTCTTGAACATCCATACTTAAGACAAGCAGTGTGTGTTCTTGCAGGTGGCTCCTTTGGTATACTCCTGACCATGGTGGAGTTCCAGGCTGTCCCAAAGGTCCATTTTTGGACAGGCACCCCAGCTCTGTAAGCCCAGTAAGCCCCATGCTTACTGCCTCCCTGCTCATGTACAGTGTGCTGTGTCAGATGAGGATGCCCGAAAAAGGTGCAGTCACAACAGGAGACATTCATTTGGTGCAAGAAGCTGGGGGGAATCTCTGGTTGCACACTTAATAGATGCTTTTGCATGCTGAAGTTTTGCAACTCTTTTGACATCTGTTTCATCTGAATAGGCATGGGGGGGAGGGGTATCCTGAAGGATGTTTTTGGCTACTGTGAATAATACGCACAAACTGTTCTTTGCAAGGGGTATGCAGTGCTGGTAAATCACCTTTCCAGAGATTTCTCTCCCTCTCTCTCTCTTTTTCACCTTCAAGGATGTGGCAGTGTACGGGTGACTTGAACAAGTGGTTGTTTTCTTCTTTCTTTTTTTTTTTTTTTCCCACTGAGAGACGTTAAACTGTGCTTAACAATAAAAACGAAGGGGAAGGCTGCTCTGGGTTTTCATGGCACGCTGCAGTGTGTTGAATAACAGTCATTTCAAGGACTAGTAAACATAAAGAAACAAACTGATTCTGCGGATGCTTTGCCTCCGGTGACAGAGGTTTGGCTTTCCTGGTGTGCAGGGACCCAATATTTGGAATTTTTTAAAACTTTTTTTTTTTTAAATGCTTGAAATCTCAGACAATTCAAAGCTCAGATTTGACTCTGACATTTATTTGTTTAGCTAGGTAAACCTTGACATAGCATCTCTAGATTTCAGAATGCTATGCAGTAGCACTGCTCCATATACATATCATTTCAGGTGATATATTTTCATCATTTAGGAAACAATTGTCCAGTTTTTTGCATGGATCTACTATACAACTATATAATCTCATCATATCTTTATATTACTGGATATGTACTTCTGGCCTTTAAACATCCTTGTCAACACCTTTCCCTGTCTCGACCTCAGCACCATGTCCCGTCCTGGAGCTTTCACCAAGTTTGAGAGAACCAGAATCCTAACAAAAACTTTATGTCTTTGCAGCTATGAGCGTGCAGCAGAGCCTGCAGCGTTTCAAAGCACAAGCTTTTGTTAGCCAAGCAGAAGATAGTATCTGCATCTTTATATCAGGACAGAAAAGCAAACAAGTAGTTGTATGCATATGGAAAGTGTTCTCCATTTCTTTAACATCATTATTTGGGAGTCTTTAATTCCTCACTTGTAGTTCAGTGGAGATGAATCCCAGCCTCTGTTTTCACACACTCCATTTCCCGAGCAGTAGCTTGTTGTAGGTCAATGTGTGGTAGTTTGTCTCTCAGTGCACCATTGGTATTTTTCTGGCTTTTAATTATGGTTACACCAACCTGGGGAGCCCAAGGCTGTCTTTGTGAAGTACTCTAACGAGCACACAAAGCCTATGCCACCACAGAGCTTCAATCCTCTGCACAGTGACATTTCAGGCAACAGATGCCGTACTGCCACCTTAGCACCTTGGCACAGCATTGAATCCAAGAGAGTGGGAACAAAGCTGTGCCCTGCTTCAGATTAGTGACAAGGATATATTGCTTCCAATTTTGAAGCAGGGTCTGTTGCCAGCATCTCTGAGCTCCATGCACTGGCCATCATTACATGGTGTAGAGCAGACCTGTATGCCCAGCAGCTGTGCTTTGTTTTCCTGACCTTTCAGTCCTAATAAATCACAACACAAAAGTCAATGGATACATTGAATCACATATGATCTCCAAAAAACAACCTCATAGTTCCTCATGTGGCATGTTGACGGAGTCCTCTGGAGTTATTCCTGACTTAGGCTGTTGAAAATAGAAATGCCTGCAGAGTGTGTGTGTAAATGAGGTCACTGCTATTGATCATACTTTTACTCTTCGTGCGTATACTGATCAATGTGTTCTGATAAAGTTGCTCTACCAAAACAAAATGTATTGATAGTTTAGGAAGAGTCCATTTACCCTAAATTGTTTCTTTATATTGGTCATATCTTAAGTCTTCCTCTGAAATACAGGCATCCTTTGGATCCCCAAATATATCAACTTACATAGCAGTTTTCTGCTAAATAAAACTTTTTATTACTGTGGGGTTGGGACTTTTTGGGCAATGGAGGCAAGGTAAGCCTTTGCATTGGGTCTGACCCAATATAGCACACTTCTGGTTTAATTGTTAAACCCTGTGAAAGGTGTGTTTATGTTTCCAGCCTTGGTGTAAAATAAGAACCCTTTGGGAAAATGGATATGTGGAAATTTTTTTCATCCCCAAAACTGATAGTTCCAAAAGAAGGAAAATTTAAAAGATTTTTGATTCAGAACCATCAAAATGCTCATTTAAATTCTTTCTGCTCCCCTATTACGTTTACATTAGATATCACTGTAGCAATATAAAAGCTGAAACATTTTTAAAAATTAATGCAAAAATAAGCATATTATATATTATCAGAACTAAACAAAAAATAACCTTATTTTGTTTAAAATTTAGGCAAAACTGGCCCAAACCCAGGAAATAATTTTAATAAGACTGCATTTTCTGGTGGAAAACTAAGTTAACTTTGTTCCCCTGCTCATTCTTACACTTTTCAACTGAATTTTTAATGGTGTGCTTTAGTATTATTTGTCACAAAATAAGAGACATTCTGCTGCAGTTGGACTTCTTTTTGTTTCTTGTGGTGATTCAGTCTAGAAGGTTAACTGTTCTGATTTTGCACCTTTTCTTGTAGCTTTAGATGCAAAGCACCATTTTAATGTCTGAAAAGTACACTTCCATATATGGAAATGGAAATGGAAATGGAAATGGAAATGGAAATGGAAAGCATGTGTGCATCTGTCAGTGGAATGATTATTTTTAGCACAGTACCGGATCCCATCTGAGTAGAATAGGGAAGATCAGCAAGTTGATGAGTGTCACTGGAATATGCGGAAAAAAAGTAGGTGACAGGTTCCTATTTATCTGCTGTGACACAAGACTTCTGGCAAAGTAAGCATTTAAAGCACCACAGAAAGAGCAATCTTCCTTATAGGATTAAAATCAAAACATGTCTCCTCTTCCCGATGACTGAAGAGCCCCACCTGGGACTTCTGAAATACGATATGAAGGTGAGTCAAGTGACTGGATGTTCCTAGCTTTTACAGTTGTTTGTTACAAAATATCCTTATTCATCACAAATTATAATGAGAGTAAAATGAGTAACAATTTTTTTTTATTATTTTGTAGGATTAGCATACTAATTCCCAAGGCTACCTTTTGGTGATGGGAAGCAAACGTGAAAATTCAGCCATATGTTGCACAGTTGGAAATATCTAACAGAAACGTGTCTTGACCTGAAATGAGGCATATGAACTACAACTAACCTGTCAACTGGATGGCATAAGAGTCATCATACAATTGCCATTTTACTTTAATTTTGCAAGCAAACAGTAAAGCATTTAGGCTGGAAGGGAGTGAGACAGTCTTTAGAATTCCTAGAGGACTGCAGCACAATGAGCTGGAAGGCTGGTTTTGGGACAGGTATGTGTGATACCATGCAGTAAAGTATATTTTAAAGATATCCAGTTATGTTTTCCCCTTTTGCTAGAACATAGACAGTGTGCAGTGAAGAAGGCTGATGTATCAGCTTTGAGGCAGACTGTGCTCTCAGATAAAATACGGTTCTATAGGATTCTGAAAATGAAATAATAAAATAGTGATTGCTTGTTTTTCCTGCAGAGATTTACAGTTGTTTTACCTCCCTGGTGGGCTGCAGGGACAGCAGAAGCAACACTCTCCAGAGGGGAGCAGGGTAAGGCGTCCATGCAAGGAGGTTTAGAGGACATCAGTTTCTACACTGAGGTTTAGCATGTTCGCATCCAGCAAGAGATGAAAAGATGTGCAGCATAATGGCACCCACATACTTCCGTAGTACACAGGGGGTGTGGAAGGCCACCCAGTGTGGGCTGATTGGTACCTCCCATGCAGTGCTGGCACACACTCCCTAACTCTCCACAGGGCCCTACACCAATTAGTGGTCAGCTAATGTTTCCTGCATGATATGGCCAGCCACCGTTTATTTCTCAGCTGAGGAAATCTATTTGCCTGGTATGGCATATCAGATAGACAGTTTGGAAGAAAGAGGCCTTTTAAACTCTTGAATAGTGTTTTAAGGTAGATCTCAGAATTGTAGAATGATCTGGGTTGGAAGGGACCTTTAAGGGCTATCAAGCCCAGCCTCCTCACTGCAATGAGCAGGGACACCTACAACTAGATAAGGATGTTCAGAACCCCATTCAACCTCAACTTGAATGCTTCCAGGGATGGGGTTTTTACAGTTGGCTTTTTTTTTTAAATAGCATTTTCTTAGCTTTATAAAATTTCTACTTGCAGAGGCACTTCTTTAAAGAAGTGATTAGAGTAAATATACTATTACAACCATTAAAGATTAATTGCAGTTAATATAAAAACTGATCCAGCCCTTCATTTCTAATAAAAAACATCTGAAACATATGGGAGGGTTAAAAGTTTATTTTTGTCTAAGATTCTCCATTACAAAACCAGAAATCATCCCTCCTAAATACCGGTGAACTGATTTTATCAACAGTGCATGATAAATTTCAGCACAAGTTTTCTTTACGTTTCTCTCAGTCAATGCTAAAATTTCTCTCCAGCTTCTAAGACATGTGGCATTTCTCTTTGATTTGCTTAAGATAAAAAATTCAGTACCTGAATTACAGTTCTTGCTCTTGTTGCTAATGCATGAAGAGCAGAATTCTTTTCTGTCTTCCAGAGCTTTGTTTACTCTGTGGTGCTAACAATACTAGTAAACGTTCTGTCTGTTGTAAAGTCAGGAAAAGTGACAACGTCTCTGTGGAAGAACAAATGCTGAATGTGAAGTGCAATTTATTTTTTAAAGACATTTTTCAATTATGTGCCCTAAGGAGCACTGGGTTTCTTTTTCACACTTCTTTTGGTCTGGAAGGTAAACTTTAAAATCTTAGTTTTAAAGCAGAAAGTATAGAAATTATATATAATATCTTGTACAGAAAGCAGTAAGTATAAAAATCTGAGCACTGTGTACTTAGGAAAGAAGAGGAGTTTCAATCCCTTAGTATGGCTGCCAAGCTCTGAAGGGGATCACAGCAAATCAGAGCAGCTGGAAAGCACTTGATGAACCACTGTAACAGTAGGGCAGGGCACATCCATATCTAAGATTAACTGCCAGTAAAGATTATGTCTTCTATAGGGAATATGTGTTCTATACAGATTATGTACTTTATGTTGAAAGGCTCTTACACTGCTATGGAGTGGCTGCTTTTGAAGATTACAAATATTTCACCCTTTTGTGCTGGAATTTGTATATTACTATTTTTTTAAATTAATTTGGTTAGGGTTTTTTGGTGGGGTTTTGTAGGGTTTTGTTTGTTGTTGTTTATGACTGTGTATGTAGACTAGCAGAGCTGAGTGAGATCAGATGGAAGAGTGAAACCTGTGAAATGGTTGCAGATGCAAGGCAACCCTGTGAAACTGAGGAGGAGGGTGAGTGAAAGGGTGCAAGGGGCACGAGGCAGTAGTGGCTGAGAGTGCAGTTGGGCTGAAGAGGAAGCCGGGAGCTTTTCCAAGTAGTGAACCTGAAGAGACAAGGTTATAATCAACAAAGATTATAGAAAAAATACTATTTTCCATCCTTTCTTAGAAGAACATTAAAAATATAAGTTGTTATTGCTGGATACAGGCAAAATTACACAAAAGGACAGCAAGACAGGATTGATCAGCATGGCAGACTATAAACAGGCACTTTGGCTTGTGGGCATCTCATCAAAGTAAGCTGCAAAATAGGGCTGGAAGTGAATAAACACCTCCCCATGTGTTTCCGTTCTGAGGAGCAGCCTTGAAACCTCAGTGACAGGAGGAGGATGTGCCCAAAGGTACCATGAGGAATTGGCAGTGCAGGATGGTCATGGTGCCCCATTACATCTTCTGCACGAAGGATGTGAGGGGTGGAACGGCCCACGAAAATATTTTGGAGAGAGGCAACATGTTCATGTGGGCAGAGTAGAAAATTTGCATTAACAGCGGCATTGGCAGAGGGATGCTGGCAGGCTGAGGCTACCCTTAGGCTTGCCAGGGAAAACTCACGGGCAATTCACAGGGTCTCGGGACAGCCCTGGGGCAGAGTTCAGCTCTTCTGCAAAGGGGGCAGTCTCGTGGTGTATAGGAAATAATACATCCGTTCAATTGATAGTACTGATGAGATCTGAAAGGAGCCCATCCAGTGGCTCTTGTCAGGAAAGATTTTATTATGGATCTGTGAGGAGACTCAGGCTGGGAAGTTTTACAGCAATAAAAATGTCTGAGTCTCAAAGAATAACAACGAACATGTGAAAAGATATTGAGTTGAGTACAGTGATTATAATACTAAGTTGGCTTTAAGTTTTTTGATCGAGATCACTCAATAAGTGATTTGAGTGATCTCAATAAAAAAATTTGAGATTTGCCAGCAAAACTCTGCACTACCTGTGATGACAGTTCATTTCAGGTTTGCTATTAAAGTATCAGATGACAAAGTTCTTCATCCGCTGGTTTAAATGCCCAGGAATAAACTGCCCCTGGTCTCAGAAGCAAACTACCTTTATGAAAATGAAAGTAAATTGATTTTGTTGAGACAAGGTCTCATGTATTACTGAGCAAGGGTGATGCCTGCTATCTTTGCTGGGACAGAGTCAGAGCCTCTGTGTCTGGCAGAACAGGCCTGTGCTAAATACTCTGTAGTGGATGGTGGAAAGGACACAGATCTTCTTGGAACAAGCACAGGAATGGACCTACAGCACCAACTAGCTATGCATGTCCTGTGGGGCAGCCACAGGCTGCTGCTTCCTTCTAGAGGTTTTCCTAGACAAAACAGATTAATTTTAAGATTTAAACTCTGAAGATTTAAAATTAATAAGGTACTGATTTTAAAACAGCCCTTGTTTTTGTCTTCATATTACATTTTGTTGTTGCTATTTTGACAATTTATTTTCAGATTTCTGTTCTTATCAGCTTTTTATATTGATAAGATGTAAATTAAAAATATATTCCAGAGTAAGCCTGAATATTGCTGCAGCTGGTTAGGAGTTTCTTATAAAAAATATGGTGGGATAAAGGGTTAGCAGGGAAACAGAGTACTGAACGGAATCATAGAATGCATTAGGTTGGAAGGGACCTGTAAGGTACTGGAAATATGCCTTACCAATTGCCAACAGAGCTGTCTCCCCCCTCTTCTCCTCTCACCTAACCAAACCTCATTTCTAACACACTATATCACCAAGGGTCAGGCTCAGGCTTCCAAGAACCTAATGACTATTCAACAAGCCACCCGGAAGATATACATCAGGGACCATTCACACATCAGGAGAGCATTCCACTATCAGGAGCACATATCAGGAACACATCAGGAGCCATTTGCACATCGGACATTCCATCGTCCACCCTGGAGCATTCCCACAGGCCAGGTAGAAGCTTGTAGAGAGACAAAGGATCTGTATCGCTACAAAAAGAGAGCTTTTGGCCATGGAAAAAGGACACACACGTCGGAGGAAGCAACATGAAGAAAGGGAAGCAACGGAGAACGAAGACATCGAGGGACAAACGAGGGAACGCTTTCCCCTTCCATCAGACCTGGAGAAACTGAAGAATACTCTGCCATCAGACGGAATGCCGTAGCCTCGTGGTGGTAGATATAGCTCCCCCCTCCTCCCTTCCTCTTTTCCACTCTCTCTCCCTCTCTCTATCTCTCTTTTTCACCCCGTTTTTT
>VZTU01003065.1:14601-34037 GCA_013400835.1 Zapornia atra | reverse complement strand
AACATAAGTGTTCTTAGATGATTATTAATGTTTTATTTTCTCACAAGCAAAATCTAAAGGGCATTAAATATGATTAAATTAACAGCATTGACTAATTTCAGTGTAGAATATTCCGTAGAGAATTGTTAGAGCAAGCAGTTGCTGTCAAATGTCAGGATTCTGAGAAAGCATATGTGTTATCCCCTGAAGATGCCCCTTCAAGCTATATTAAATTGGGGAAGCACGGAGGAGGACACCAGTCACTTTGGAGTTGACATAAAATAGCAAAATATTTAGGCATGACGGTGTAGATCCACTTAAATGCAAAATCTATAGTAGGGGGAATTCAGATTACATTAACTGCACTTTTTGATGATAATGAAATGGAATGTATTGGGGAGCATAAGAACAGTCCTGTAACAGCTAAGAGATGGGTTGTTTGATCTCATAAATTTGTTCTGTATAAAATTTGCATAATTTTTTGTGACTCAGTTGTTTATAAAATAGGTTTGCATTATATAAAAATTAATGAACTCTGAGCCAAACGTCTTTGTAGCATTTGTCCCCTGGAGTTTGCCTTTCAATTACAGACATTTCCATGTAAAAGAAAAAAAAAATTAATCTGTTTTATTTTGTTAATCATAAAGGAAAAAGCCCCAAAATGTTATGGTACATTGATGTATGTATGTATGTAGGACATGCATCGCTTTGGCATAAGAAGTTACATGATCTGTAAGGTATCAAATAAAGATAACTTCCTCTGTATTCCTGGTTCTTCCAGTTCCCATGTTTTATTGCCTTTTTACTACCTATGTATGGGAATTGTTACGTGTAATACATAGTTGAGGACAGGCAATACGTCTCTGCTGAAGGGCATATAACCAGTTGGCTTACTACCACTGTTTCTATGTCCCCTTTTCTTTGGCTTGAAAAGTTTGATTTGAAAATCACCAGGAACCTTTTCCTGCGTCAGTTATACAAATGTAGTTAAATATAGTCATTAGGATTTTCTATTTAGGGCCTTTCCATATGTTTAGGACTTCCCGCAGAGATTTTATAAACCATGAAATCACATGGAATGCCATAGAGTGGAGTATTAATTTCTATTAAGGAAATAGAAAAAGGAACCACAAATACTGTGATGTTATGTTTGGGTCTTTTTGTTTGTTTGTTTGCCTTATTTGTTTGATTGGGTTTGGGTGTTTTTAATAATATATATCCAATAATATAAAGAAGTGTATCATTCTGTGAATGATTGACCATATTATTCATCACATTTTCCTGTTTCTTAGGTTTAATGGCCAGGCCAAGCCAGCCCTTCCGATGTTTTCAGTCATAGTCCCATTGATTTCAGTGCAGCATTGGGATAAATCCCTCACACAACTGTAAACCTACCTCAGTGCTTCGGTAAAATAAAAATCTATAAAAGTGCTATATTTTTTAACTTTTGTTGATGGTCTCAACCCCAACCAAGAGTCAGACCATCTTTAAAGATAGGACCTACCTCTGTATGCAAATTTTAAGTGTACAAATTCCTGGGTATATAGCAATCCAAGCGTAGACATTTTCTATCTATTTTAGTTTTGATTAGCTAGC
Source organism: Zapornia atra (assembly GCA_013400835.1). Classification (NCBI taxonomy): domain Eukaryota; kingdom Metazoa; phylum Chordata; class Aves; order Gruiformes; family Rallidae; genus Zapornia; species Zapornia atra. The sequence continues at coordinate 32,462 of VZTU01003065.1, read as the reverse complement.
TTGTGATTCCTTAAGAAGGTTTTTTTTTTTGCTTTCTTTATCATAATGTTCTAGCCAAGCTAAAAGTCATAATCCATAAAGATCACATATCTGGCAATGAGGAGTACCTTATTTGTATCTTCTCACATTTTGCAGGAATTGTTTCCATGCCATTTGCAGGAATAAGCACTAAAGTGCACTTCAGCATCCCGAAGTGCTACACTGTTCACTGCAGCTGTTCCTACACACTGCTGCGCTGAATTAGCTCTAATATCAATACCTTTTCTTTCCAAAACTTGTCATATCCGGGCACTTAAGAGTGTTTACTTCAACTGGGCCAGTATCTCTTTTTGAAGTTCAGAACAATTTTCTCAGACAAGGAAGTTCTATTAATATAAGTTTACAGGCAAGAAGCCCATGTCTATGTTCTTCTCTGACTCATCTGTTATCAAAAGAAAAGCATCATCGTTAGAAGACTATTCTACAACTGCAGCCTGAAACTTGAAAACTGTTTAGAGCCTTTCAAAGTAAAAAATTTGCAATGTTAACATCTAAGATTAAACAGAGAGTAACGGAGAGAGAAAAACACTGGCTTTATTTGTGTCATGGCAAGATACAGAGACAGGATTTATCATACCTGGCCAACATCTGAGTTACATCCTATCTAAACCAAGTAATCTATTTAAAGTTTCGCCCAGTGTGCAGCACTTCATTCAAAGAGGAAGTCTCCCTACTCCCTCAAATGCCAAGGTAATTGTGTAATGCTGTTGAGAGCTTAGGAGATGCAACTACTTCCTAAATTGTCCAAATATTAAGCTGAGCCCCTGGACTTCCTTAATGCACTGGGCTCTGTGAGACCATAGCCAGCATGTGACGACCAGCTCCCTGGCATCCCCTGCTGTATTTCCTCCCTGTCAAACGCATGCCCCTCTTGACAACTGTATTTCTCTCTTCTCAACCAACTTACAGGAATGAGAACTATGAAAATAATTCCTTTAAAAAGTGGAAACCAGAGACAGGCAGTTTGATGAAAAGCAAGACTTAAGGCTGGAAGATAAATGCAGGGTTGCTACGAAAAAGAGCCAGTGACTGTGTGTCTGTGTGCACCCTCATGCCTACATGTTTTACTGAAGTATCCTTCACATATAAGGGCAGGATGTGTTCTAGAAAAGGATGTTTTAGTGCTGCTGGATGAGATGGCTTGCTGTGCCAACTATGAGAACTGTCACATCAAGAACAAATAACTTGTGATGAAATATTTAAGTAACAGGATCTTCTTGGATTTCTAGTGGCATTCTTTCACAGAGCACTCAACTTCACAGCTTATGAAGTCAGTGGAATTTCTTTAGTAGTGAATTACTGATCATTTTCTCAGAAAGAATTTTAAATGTAACTGTACATTTTACCGTACATTTTATCTTAGAAGCAGCAGAATTGTTGGGGTTATCTCAGTGTCACTGTATTAAGCTCTGTTTATTTGAAGCTGGCAATCGTCAAACAATTTCGGCATGAACATTTATCACATAAGGCCTGAGATCTGGAAAACATTATAAAAATTAGTCGTAAAACATTGCTTAAATCATTTCTGACTTGATCTGAACAAAACATAAACCAGAAATATTTTGGGACTGAGTAGTGTTGAGGCTTCTTAAAGGACATTTCTCTCCCTCTGTTCTGAATCTTAATATTTTGATATTAGGATTTGCATGTTGATTGGGTTTTTTGGTGGTTTGGGTTGGGGTTTTTTTTTTCTGAATGGCCAGCAACATATATACCTCTTAGGCTGGTTATTTGCCAATAAATTAAAATGACCCTTTGAATTGGCTACATTCTAAGTCAGTAAAAAACACCTACAACATAACTGGACCATGGCTGCAAATTTTGTGTGCAATTTGTAATGGTGTCAGTGGGTTTGCATTTTTATGTACTACAACTTGTGAATTAGGTTGATTAATTCTGAATTGCTTTAGAGAAGGAAAAGCTTGTGGAAACTGATTTATTAAGAAAATGACAAAAAAAATGAATATGTATAGAAATCGCATGGGGGAAGAAGGTTTGAGACAAACAACATGTTACTCGTTGATAAATATATAAAGGGTGTTAGAATCAGAGGGGTATAAATAGTCTGTTGTCTGTCAGGAATGAAAATGGAAGCATGCAAAATGGAATGCAGAAAAACAAGATTAATCTTTAGTCAAAGTATATAAAGTAATAAAAAGAGTTCAGGATAATGACATGAGTCAAAAGTAAGATATCACTAGAAAAAGTCAAAATAGGGTAAATAATAAGCTAAAGAGAGCATTCATAAATATTACAGGACATTCTTCCCTTTAATGCAAAAATGAGCCAGAAGACTTTCTAGACTTCCTTTCATTTGTAATTTCTAGATGTGGATGTTGCAAACTGCCTAGCAACACTGAGTGCCCAGTTTCCTTATTGCTAACAGGAAAGCTCTTTTAGCTGCTTATGAAAAGTCTGAGCCCTAACCCATCATTTCATTATTAAAAAGGCATTTTGTAAAAAATCTACATCCTTTCAGGAGCTAAAGGATGGTTCTGTCACTTCTTTTGTTAGTGTTACAGGTCATGCACTGCTTTCTTTAGTACTTCGCCTTAAGACAGTGAAGTAGTTCATTTCATTTTCCCTTAATATTTCTCAAGGGGACATATAGGAAAACAGTTTCCCTTCTGACTGTGAGTAAATTTTACTCTGCTCTTTACCAGCTGTTCCAGGCTTTGCTGCTTGTATCAGTGGTGGCTGGGCATAGAAAGACAAGGAGGAGTATTCAGTGGGTATTTTTAAATGCTATTTTGAAAGGTTGCAGGATGAATTCATAATTGCTTCTCCATATCTTGTGGTGTCAGAACTAAACCATGCTTCTATCTGTAGTTTATCTCAGATAGTTTCCCATTTCCCTAGGTTATGGTTCTGCTACTCTTCAGTCCTTGAGGCAAAGAAAAGCATCCTTATCAGCATCATCAATCCTTTGCACAGTGGCTAGGGTTGTCCAGAGGAGTGCCCTACATCTCTCCATTTTTTGAATATTTCCTTTAAAAAAAGCAAAAAACGCAAAACAAACCAAACAAAAAACCCCACCAAAAATCAACCAACCAACCTCAAAAAAGATTTAATTAAACCCTTTTTCATTAGTTGTCACACACTGTAAGCAGCGTGTCAGGCAGTGGGTGTCTATAAACACAGAGCAGTGAGGCTGCAGCTGTCTTCAGACAGAAATACGCTGCAGCTAAAGCAGAGCAGGATCAAGTCATTTTACAGCGTACAACCTATCGAGCAGTAATTTGGGGCTAGGCTGCAGTTCCAACTCCACGCTAGCAGTGAGGAAGATGAGCTGTACACTAATAACAGTTCCCAGTGATGCTCCCTGTTGTGCTGGGAGTGCACACACAGCAGCTGCTGCTGCCTGTGTACAGTCCAGCTCTGATGACATCTGTGTACAAACAGCATCATCACTTGAACAGTGTCAGGGCTACCGCCTACCACTAATAAGGTTTCTGTTATCACTTCTGACAGTTCCCAGTGAAATATATGAGGTTCTAAGAAGATCAAAATAAGGAAACAGAAGAATATGGTATTCTTTATCCTCATTCCTATGCATACACTTATGGAGAAATGCTAGTCAACAGCTTGTCATTTCACTAAGAGATGTCTACATAGTGGTACAGCTTTCAGACAGTGAAATGGGTGGCTTGGAGCTAAAACAGAAGCGTGGGGAGGCACAATCTGGGACCAAACCTCTCACTTCAAAGCATCACCAGCTAAATGCTCTTTAATCCATAGATAGCAAGGTGATATGAACCCACAGTCATCTTCCTATTAAACTGTGAGCCAGTAATAGACCCCTGACTTGAGAAAATGTCAAGAGTGAGATCTAACAAAGTGATTTGTGCTTCGTTTTGGACAAATGATTATCTAGCACTAGTAACACAGAATTGGCACGTTGTTTTCTGAAAGGGTCATACAGCTCAGATGGATTCTTAATGAAATGAGTTATTTTCTAGTCTTAGAGCTAATTAAATTGTAAAGATTGGCACCAGAAACAGACTGCATTCTTCAGCTACAGCCTTCCTATTAAAAGAGTTGTTGAACTACTTTATGCTTGCTGGACCTCTGCTGTAGTTTTCTGATCCAGGTTTCTTTCAGAAGCTGTGAAGAAAATTTGCTTAGTGCAAGCAGAGACAATTTCAAGGAATGTTTTCATAATAAATGTCCTTTTTAGAGATAGGTATGTAACTGCTTCCTTCAGGCAGTGAACAAAGCAATAGATACATAAGAGATTACTAATTTCCTCTGCCCTGGCACATTAGCAATTGCAAGGTCTATCTGTCTAGGTGGTCCTTTTGCTATGGCTTACATTCAATAGATAGAATTTAATAAACTTTTAAAAAAAATAAAGTAAAATATGGCAAAAATATCATTAGGTTAGGAAACACAGATTTCTATCCTGTGAACTGCAGAATAGAAACATTGTTCAATTAAACAGCCATAGCTCTCCTAATGGCCACTATTATATTAGTCATTTAAAAAAGACCCCAGTGTGTTTTCCTTCACTAAATACAGGGTTTGGAATGTTTAGATGCTGCCTGTAAACAGTGACTCTTCTACGAAAAAGTACAGGAGTGGCTGAGGGAGCTGGGGCTGTTCAGCCTGGAGAAAAGGAGGCCAAAGGGAAACCTTATTGCTCACTACAGCTAACTGAAAGGAGGCTGTAGCCAGGTGGGCGTCAGTTGCTACTCCCAAGACACAAGCAATGTGACTAGAGGAAATGGTTTCAAGTTGCACCTGCAAAGATTGAGATTGGATATTAGGAAAATGTCTTCATTAGAAGTGTTGTCAGGCATTGGAACAGGATGCCCAAGGAAGTGGTGGAGTCACCATCCTGGAGGTATTTAAAAGATGTGTAGGTGTGGCGCTTCAGGACATGGTTTAGTGGTGGACTTGGCAGTGCTAGGTTAACAGCTGGAGTAGATCTTAATGGTCTTTTTCAACCAAAATAATTCTGAGTCTATGAAATGAAAATCCAAATATGCGTACTTTGTATGAAATATGCTTCTAGTTGGATTAAGATGAATGTGCGAACCATGATGGTAAAGAATCCAGTACTGAATAAAAGTATTTTTAGCCCAGAATGTGTCAGATATCTCCTATCTTTAGGCTGCTATTTATAAAGCTTTCCTATATGAAACCAGAAAAAGGCATTACCAGGGATTGTAAAAATATATTTTTTTGTCATTTACACTTTGATAACCAATTAAAACTGACTCACAGATAATAGCAGAAAGCTTTCAATATTGTAATACTTACAAATACTGCGGATTATTAACATCCCATAAAAGTGCCTGCACTTGAAAATAAATCCTCAGATAATGGATGCCATCATATAATTCGAGTGAATTATAGGCAGCCCTGGCAAAATCAGAGGCAAAAGAAAGTAGAATTCAGAGACAGGTGAAGAGAGACTTAGAAGTTTTCTCCTTGTATAACTTACACATACATTTATATAAATAAATAAACATAAAAATGTATATAAACCTTTTGTGCTGGCAGAACATTGGTGTTGGGTTCATTTTGCCTTTATAAGTAGTGCTGACACCTAAGCTTCGGTGTTTTAACATATGACCTCTCCTTCACTGAGTGTGACTGAAACTTTTGTATTTTATATTTAGCACGCTAAGCAAATGATATTACAATCAGAAAAAATGTTAAAAATGACAAGTTGGCAGCTCTGCTGGGTGTCTGTCAATGTCTCATTTATTCTCTGAGGCTCCACATGCCAGTCCATGAACAGCGCTGCATTCAGCTACCTGCAAATGACCTGTGTCCCCTCTCCTCTGCCTATCAGTGATTGCCTGCTGCCACTGAAGGCTGGAGAGACTCAGTCTTGCTAATAATAAGCCCCGTGGTTAATTCTGGAGACAGAATATGGTCCATCTCAATGGCTGCTTGGCAGTTACTCTGACTGTAGGGTGACATTAACTAAGACTTATTTTTGTCAGTTGACTAAGAAAATATGACTAGGTGAAGGCATACATATGGTTACATTTTCAAACCAACTGCCAAAAAATGTTCTCAGGGTATTTGGAAAAACTCCTGGTTTTAAAGACAGAACCAAAGTTTTGTCCAGAAAATAGGTTTCCTGCATGCACTGAATCTCTTGTAAGTGATGCAGGTGAATTTGAGTATGATGCTTTTGAAAAAGTGCTTATAGGGGCCAAAAAAAAAAAAAAAAAGAGAGAAAGAAAATGTAAGACTTGCCATTCAAAACATGCCAGCTGACAGACTGACTTCAATTTTTAGCACTTCAGAGGGAGATACAAGGCTGACAAGGAAAACACAGTAAGGAATACAACTGCATGACAATTATACACAATAGATCAATTTACAGATAAAACTATCAGAAACAAACATCTTGTCTTTCAGATCTGCAGTCATAAAAAAATATACATATTATTCAAGACTGTTTAATAGTCTTAACAAGCTCTGAAAGCTTGCCAGAATTTGAGAGTCTCGCATTGTTCATGTTACTGTCCAAGAACATTCAGGCAATTACAGCTCTTGCAGATGTCATGATGTCAGATTTGCGGGCAATGACAAGCCACGTGACTTTCTGCTGCCTTCACAAACAGCAACTGAGAAATAGGCAGTACTAGAGTCTCTAAGAATTACTGTGCCCACAGAAAAGCACAGCACAAGTGCAAAAGCAATATTGAGAGGACAAGGAATGGTATCTCAAGATATCAATATTCAGTTTCAAATTCTAGGAAAGTCACATGAAACATCAAGAAACGAGATCTGCATTGGGGAAAACTCCATATAAAAAATTAAGTCTAAATCTGTAATTCACACATATACTGCTTTGAAATTGTGTTCTGGAAAGAAATATTTTTATAAGGACTTTTCCCAATATATTACTTCGACTTGAACATGAGATAAAGCTTCTAGCTCCATTGTCACGTATTTCAGTGCATTTTCAACATTTGTCCAAAAGATAGTTGAGAAACATAAAATACACGATTCGATTTTCATCTCAAGTCAAATCACTCCTGTATGAGTATATATTTTTAGAAATTGTGCTACTCAATCCAGGATGCAATTTGCACTACGATACTTGCCTCAGTAATTTTCTCCCTCTTGTCCTTTCTGCCTGATGTGAATTCACAGTTTTTCGAAGGATGCATGCCCTGTGCATGAACAGCAGGTCACCTCATACTCATGTGATGAGAATCATAATTTTGAGGAACTTGGAGGATTCTTAAAAAGGCAGAATGGAAACAGAATTAATTTCCTCTTTCTTTGGCACCATTTTTGGTTATTTGCCAATAACCAAAGGGAAAGGTCACACTGAGGAAAAGCATCAAATGGGAGATGCTCAACACTGGCTTCGGTCACTTAGAGACTCCGAAGTGCGTGCAATGGTTAATTAATGGCCAAACTAGTGAGTATGACTATGTGGCTGAGATGCATGGGGGAAATGGCACAAGTTTTGAACACTCACTTTCTGCAACAAATAAAGAGCATGGCATAACTCATAAATGCTCTTATAACAAATTAACAGTAATAATATTAAAAATTATATTCAGCTCTATTAACGTCACCTGAGGTTTTTACAAGTTCATAAACTAATATGATACAAAATGAATACTCCATTAGTATTTTAAGAATTATTTCCTCTTTTCCCCTAGACTTGGTAGTTTAATTACAGTTACATCAGAATGAAAACAAAAATGTCATAATAGCTAAAATTGGAGTATCTTCCAAATCCAAGAACCGATTACTTAAATGTTTTTATTTTTGCAATGATGTACAGCATTGGTACTAGCAGAAAAGAGTAACTCCCGTAACAATTTAACAGTTCTCAAGAATATAGTTTTCTAAAATCCTAGACCATCTTGAGATGCTTGATATCATGCAAGCAATAAATTGCAGAAGGTTCCTTTAGAATAAACGGCCTTTATGAAGTAAGCACACTAAACAATGCGCTAAACTATCTAAAAGAAGGAAGTGCCTTGATGCAAATAAAAATGCTCGATATTGTAGTAACATCAAACGTTTGATCAGAGCAGTTGATTCATTTTAAATTGTACTACTAGAATTTGTATATAAAAGGGAAAATATACGTGGTAATTAGGCATTCTGAGTCAGAAATCACGTGTAATGCAGTCTGCCCTGAAATAAAGCAAACTAGTTATGTATGTTAGGCATTGCCTTGCCAGCTCTTTCTGTGAGGTGAATGCATATACCATTTATGGCAGTTTAATCCAGCCTTTTCATTTTGGAAAAAACACCCAAAACTTGTCAACATTCAGTTTGATTTGGCTTTACATTTCTGAGGGAAGAAGATGCCTACTGCCTGTGAAAAGGTCATTAAAAATCTGTGGGCTTCATCTCTCTTTTGAGGGTGTTGGAATGTGACAAATGCTAAAAGCAGAAGGTTTTCTTCAGAGTTGTAAAGGCTAGTAATCTCATTCGTCTGCATACCCACAGTTGTACTCCCTTCCTGTTCCTGGCATGTTTCCTTTGACGGGATCTAAATTCACACCTCAGATGAGAGTAAGAAATGTCTTACCAGGGGAGACCGATGTAGATGTCCTCACATGATGACCCAGGACACTTCTGGGGTAGAGCTGCCATCCCCAGTCTGTCTTCCCCATCTTTCCCAGAGCCTAGGACCACTGCCTGGGATGGTCACTGGGCACATCGTTGCCCATGCCTCTAGTGTCTACAGGCTGGCTCACTGTTAATTTGCCTAATTTTTTTTTAGGGTCTACTACCTGCATTGACAACCTCCTGGGCCAAGAAATTCCCCAAGTTTGTTACCTGTGGTGTAAAAGCATGCTTTTATACGTTTTAAACAGACATCACAAATAATGATTTTCTCACTTAGGTTGGCTTAAGTCCTTTTGTTTTGCAGTTTCACATTAGACATTGATATTGACTGACTCACCAAATACAATAATCTGAATGAAATTAAATTGTCTAGCAATTATTTATATTCGAGTGGTTTTTTCTGCACCATTCTGTAAGTCAGTTACGTTATCTGCATATTCAATTTAGCGTAGAAGATAGATCCAGTTAAGTGGAAAATAAAAAAAGCAACCAGAGAAATTAGGAAGTCTCACTAGGGAAGAAAATATAAACAATAAATTAATAATATCATAATTGAGCTTCCAAGTTTGCATCTGCATTGCTGCTAACACATTTGTATCATGTACTTAGCCTGGGTATTGGAAGTAGTAAAATGCAGGAATTTACATTAAAGCACCTGTTGAGATCTTGTCACAACTTTTAAGATAATGCAGTAATAAACTTCTGTTCCTAGCTGCAAATAGCACAAAGAAAAAGTTTTGGGTTTTTTTACATGCAGCTCCACAGATGTTTACAGAAAACCTTTACAAGTCTGCTATCATCATACTGAGTTGAATACTAATTCCAGGAATCTGGTAGTCAGAGCAATAAACACACAGCCACTGCATACTCCCAAGTTGTCTTTACCATGCACATGCTGTAGGTCCTGTACAGACTGTGTATACAGGTAACCAACGGTGGTTTGGGTTTGTTTGGGTTCTTTGCTTTTTTAATTTAGGTAATGGTGTGCTTTTTTACCAATAGCAGCTAACGAACGGAGAAGGGTGAGAAAGCTGGGGGGTGACAGCAAGCAAGGAAGGCCTTTCAGGGCAGGAAATGATACTTTAAAGCGGACTCTGAAATGAATCGAGATGCAGACTGAGAGCATGGTTAACATACAGACATAATTTTCTCAGCTAGCCAATACCTTATCTAGACTCTCTTGACCATTTCTGCTTCCTTCCGTTCCAACGTACTTACTCTCTTTGCTTCCTCTCCTCCCTTTTTCCAACCTTCTTTGAGCTGGCAAGCCATAATATCCATTTTACTAGAGCAGTCAGTATGGTTTGGGCATCCCAGTCCCTATGCGGCATTCCCTTCAGAGAAGCATCTGGAATTCATGGGGTTTTTTCACTGGTATTTCTCTGTAAGTTTGCTGCTCTGTGACGTATGTGAAGAGCCAGACAGCAGGAAATCCATGGAGAATTAGAAGTTGCAACAGTTAAGCTCAGAAGTACAGTAACAGTAGTATCAAAAGTGGTATAAAGACACTGTCAGACAGTCTTTAATATGTTGATCTTCAGAGAACTCTAGGAATGTAAAAGGACAGAACTCAGAAGCAGCAATGAAAGGAAAAAAAATCTTATGAGTAGACAGCTTTGAAAAAAGAATATGAAGAGATAAAAGGACTTCCTGCAACAAATGAATCACAGAAATGATAAATAAGCAGAGACCAAAACCTTTTTATAAAAAAGACTCAATCTCACCTCTCTCTGACATTTAACTGGAGGGAAATTTAAAAGTTACCTATCACCCTCTACTAACAGTGTTAAAAGATGGCTTTAGTCAAAAAATCTTCATACACACGGGAAGATTACAAGGCCATCTTCCCTTGTGAGACTGCAGTTGCATGCAAAACCTTCATGAGCATAGACACACAGCAACACCCACCACTTATCCTCTGCTCATCGAGTTGGGGTAGAACCCAAGTGATGCAGAAGAGATTTTTTTTAAAGTTATTTGAGTTAAGAGAAACCATGCTTGTGTGGAGACAGGAGCAGGCGGCTCTTTAAAGTTCATTGTATGCACAGTGCAATACGGAAGCAACAAGGGACAGTGGAAATGAGATTCAGTGACTTAATTTCCCCAGCGGTGGAACTCCCACATTCTTTGACTGCTGATCAGTAAGGACATATATGGTAGAAGAGACACTCTGGTTAAATAAAGCCAGTGGAGAGGAAAGTGAAACTGGCTTCTGAAGCAGTTAACCGGAATCTGCAAGCTAATGGGAACAAGCAGGTAGGACGGAAAGTGCAGGCACTAGTGGGAGCCCAAAACAGGAGATGCAGGCACAGAGAGCATCAGCACTCCCAATAGTGAGAGACTGATCTTCCATTTACACTGTCTCACAATGCCAACAGTAATTATTGGACCTGTCCACCTGTTTGGGGTTTTTTTTTTCATTTTTAATATCCAGTAAATGTTGGCTTTGGGGGTTTTTTGGGTGGTTTTTTTTTTTTTAGAGGGGGCATTTTTTGGGTTTTGGTTTTTTTTTCCCATTTTTATTGAGATATACACTTTGCCTTCAAAATATCACCCCTCTGTTTGGAACAAATAACATTTAATTACTGGTGATCATCTTTAGCAGCAGCCTTGAGCCATGATAACATAAAAGAGCTTGCAGCAATACAGCATCTGCCTGGATCACTGCTTTGGGTACATCACCACCCCTTTTCCGGTCCAAAACAAGAGCAGCAAAATTGAAACTGCTGCTCAAAGGTTAAGAGTAACTTTTTGAGTTGAAGTTAATTAGGCCTTTTCTTAAAAGCATCTGAATTAAATGCCCACGCTCACAGTGCAGGGGAGTGTAGCAGCAATGGAGAGTGCACGTGTCACCTTTGTGTTAACAACTCTATTTATTATGGCCACTAATTTGAACATTGAACACAGTGCAGGCAAACCCTCATTTTTTTTCTGATGCAATATAGATTGGCCATATTTAAAGAGGTGAGAAGGACCTGGCTAGAACACTCCTATAGACGTGAATGACGTATCTCTTCCTCCTGAACAAATGTTTCTATTATATCTAGTTTGGGAAGTGACTACTTGAGCAATTCCTTCTCCTTGCAGGATAAATGAGATACAAATCCATTTCATTATTACCTTGAGTCTCATATGGGGTCTCATAAAGTTTCCCACCAGTCTATTTGGGGAAATGTGAGCAGCCCTGTGCACATCTGATTAGATCTCTTCATATTTCATTAAATGAACATATTGTGTACAGCTAAAAGGAGTTTTTATTCAGTGCTGCTTCTGTAATTGCTCTTGAAAAACACTGATAGAACCATGCGAGTTCAGCCTCTTGTGGAAAAAAACTTCATTGCAGCAAATACAGTACCTCTCTAATTAACTTAATAAAATCACTTTGGTTTATTGCTCCACAGATAGAAATACTGCCTTGCAAAAGGATGGACAGTACTGAGTTGCAATTAAGAATTCAGTACAACCTTGACACAGCAGGTGGGTGACATTAATGTAAGTTTACTATGAAAGAATTCCACAGTGATGGTGTCCTGGTTCTGGCCAGGCCAGAATTAACCTCCCCAAGTAGCCAGCACAGGTGAGCTGAATCAGCACAGGTGAGCTGAGTCAGCACAGGTGAGTTGAGTCAACCCAGGCTGTTTCCATGCCACCTGACATCACTCCCCCCATAAAAGGGGCTGGTTGGGGAAGGGTGCTCTTGGACAGTCTGAGTGTGGCTGAGGCACTGGCTTGGCCTGGACAGGAAGCACTTGGTTATCCTCAGGTTGGTAAGGTATGCTGTGTTATCACTGGATGTGGGTGTAATTTGCTATGGGCTGTTATTGCTCCCTTTTCACGGTGCTTTTGTTAGTAAACTGTCCTTATCTCAACCCACTCACAGAACAATAGGCTCTGTCTGCTTCTTCTGTGTAAACTGTGTGATGCTCGGCTGCTGTTTGGGGCTGAACCACCACAGATGGGGACCAAGGTGGAAAAGCAATTAGACATAAACTGAGATGGCAGTCACGTACATGTTTTTAGAAATAACTGCATGTATTGTGTTGCATTTTTCATATTTTTGTTGGGTGTACTTTATCATGCAGTACATGATATAAAACCAAAGGCATGACTATTACAAGGCCATCTTTTGGGCACCTGCAGTCACACGCAAAACTTCATGAGCACATACACACAACAGTGTCCACCACCATTCATTTATTATTTTTTTCAAATTATGATGGCAAGCATGATCTTCTAAAATAAGATGAGCCCTCTGGTCAGATAAGCTATGATGTAGTAGGCATCTTTACTACACATTTAAGAAACTGCTATATGAAATTTCCTGGCGCTACAAGCAAGCAATGTAACTCTTGAGTCTCTTATATAAAAAAGAAAACCCAAGCACCCTCATGATTCAGCTCCTACTTCACCCCCTTGTTTGCTTTGCACAAGTCAGTAAGAGCTACTTCCAGAGCGCTGTCAAACATATCAAAGAACATGAGCAAATACTCTGCTATTACTATAATCATAAATCATTCTCTGGCTTCTGAACTGGGGCCACGTGGGTGCCAAAGGGTGAAGAAACACACCTTTCCCTTTTTAATTTCAGTTCTGGACTCAGACAACGACAAAAATCTGATTTTTGCATGTCTGTTACAAATATGTACTGAAGACTCATGGCAGAACTTAAGATATGAGAAGCCATCGCATCCTACAGGTACACGTAGAGCTCGTTCAGGTTTACAGGCAGAAGAGCAAGGTGACAGCTCCTGTCTGGGCAGGGAACAGCAGTTCCTAGTGACACGCCTGCAGCTCCGAACGCCGCCGGACAGGCACCCGTTTGGTTGCGGCAGGCTGATCAATCCTCAGGACCGACGCGGCATTGTCCCGCCGTGCGGCTGGCGGTACGCAGGGGCGCGGACTGCGCGGCTGCGGCGCGGCGCTGCACGGAGGAGTGCTGAGAGGCAGCGCTCGCCCTTCCACGGCACGGGCAGCAGGCGCCAAGCTGGCAAAAGCACACCCGAAATCGCCTGGTCTCCGCCCGAAGCTGCTCCGGTTGCTCTGAAGGTGAAGCCGCCTGTCTCCACTGATCTGTGTGTGTGTCGGGGGGGGTGTGGGTAGGGGGATGCTGTAGGTCTCTCGGTCGCGGCTGTTGCAATGCCGACGCGAGCGCCACCGCTCCCGTTCCCCCTGTCTGCAGAGCGCGGCGCTGAACGTCCTGAGTTTGAGCTCCTCGTTCAGCTCGTTAAGCTCTGCCCTCGCCTACCGGAATCGCTTGAGAAGCCCGAGGTAGAAATAATAATAAATAAATACCGAGCGTATCTTTATTTCTGACAAGAAAACCTGACTAAACCCGACAGCGCTTCTTCCCACCAGGACTCTCCCCCGCCCCCCGCCGTCCATCGCGGAGGCCACGGCTTCCCCGGCGGCGCGCTGTCCCCGGGGGAGGCAGGGCGCACCAACCGCCTCCCCACGGCTGAGCAGACGACCGCCGGGCTGCGCCAGGCCCCGGGCCTCCCCGGGTGCCCGTACTGGGAAGCGGCCTCAGTCACCGACTCCCTGGGAAGACGACGACAACAGACCGACGTGAAAGCCCCGGCCGCCTTAGCGCTGTCTCTCACTGCCGGCGTCGCTCCCGGGCAAGGTCCCGCGGTACCCGCCTGGCTCCAGCGGCTCCCGTAGCGGGGCGATAAGGCCCAGCGCGGGGCTGCATGGGAGTTGTGGTACGGACGCGCTCCGGGGTTCTGTCGGGGGATGAAAGCTCCCAGCGTGCTTCGCGCGTAGCAAAGGGCGGCCGGGGAAGCGGGGAGGGTAGTGAAGCGGACTACGTTTCCCGAGGCACACCGCGCCGCCCTTGACCCGGCGAGGCGGGCTGGCGGCGGAACCGGCGCGGCGGTTGAATGCCGGCGGGGAAAGGTGCGCGATGGAGTTGTCGTCGCTCGTCAGGAAGCTGGGTAACGGGTCCCCTCTCTCTCCCGAGGCACTGGCTCCGGCTGCCTGAGGGAGCCGCGGCTGTCCCGGCCCCGCCGCGGGGCTGTGTGCTGTGGGGCGGGGCGAGGGGCCTGCCTCCCGCCCGCATACAGCGCTGCAGGGGTGTCACCTGCGAAACGGGCCCGTGGGTTGCGTGTGGGACGACGGACAGGGAGGCGGGAGGGCGATCTCCTCCTCTGGCATACGGGGAGTGCGGCTGCTCCCCTCCGCCGTCCGCTCCCATACGGCCGTCGCCTTCCATCCCCCCGACCCCAACCCCGACACCTCGGCAGTGTTCCGCCGTCTGCTGTTCTCCCCCTGGGATGGGGACGGGCCGATGGAGCGCGGCGATGCCGGAGGCTTTCCCCTTCGCATACCGTGCCTTTCGATTCGGTGCGCTCGTGTATATTTTGGAACAGTTTCTGAGTCTGAGGCAGCTATTGGTACCCACAGCGTATTCTAGAAGAGGCTTTCAGCGTTTAGTTGTGTGTTTCCTGAAAAAGGCCCTCCTCTTGTGTCACATTTGGCACCAGCTTATATCACTGTGTCTTTCAGTGTGTCACACTTGTACACCGTGCAGACATAGGTGATTAGCTTACTGGTGGGCAGTGGGATCATACCTGTCTTCCCACTCAGCACAATACTGACAAACATAAAAAATAGATTTTTTTTTCACAGATCTTTGACAGCATTCTGGTTGCCCAGATAATAGATGTTATGGGTTTGGGGGTTTTTTTTAATTGTATCTTTTTGGGCAGGTCACGAACTGGCAGAGATAAGAGAACGATCTCTGAAGACTCTTCTTTTAAAATTAGACCATAACTTGATTTCATATGTGGATCTGGTCCATGAAAAAGTGCTTTTCTTTAATCTTCTGGAGTGGTTCAATTTTCCAGTTGTGCCAATGAAAGAGGAAGTGCTAAACTTTCTGAACAATTTGATCAAGGTATGACATACTAACATTTACTGTTATATAAATTATATGCCATTAGAATGTTAAAGCTAAATAAAAGTGGGCATTATTTGGTTTTGTAGCTCCATGTAATGAGATTGTAAAGTTTTACAAAGACATGAATAATAAAGCCACTGTGTATAGGCAGAAATGAAAATTGAGAGACTTGCAATTGGTTATGGGACTAGCAGAGAAAAAGAATTCTTTTCTGGGTTTCTAGTCTTTGTTCTGCTGCTTCTTCAGTTTCTTATTGAGTATTTAATCTCTTTGGGACATGATTTGCAGCTAAACACTTGCATTGTTCCTGAAAAAGTGAAGATTTGAACAGTGATTACTTTTAAAAAGTTGAGAAAACATTGCAGAAATTTAATCTTGTAATAAATTCTTATGTATTAATCACTGTAAAGCAGCTATGCAGAAGAAAGAAAACAAATCCCATCCTTGAAACAGGTGTAAGGTCAAACCAGAGATGAAATCTAACTTTGATTAACCTAATAAAAGTTTTGATTACAGTTTTTTGTGTTCCTCCCCTCTGTCAAGGTCAAGAGGCAATGAGACTCTTTGTTGTCATCAGAGTTTATTCTAACTTTGTCAGTTATTTGTCCTATTGTAGCATCCACCAGCTGCCCAGAAACTGATTGGAATTGGTGCAGTGGAATTCTTCTCTCAGCTTCGTCCCAACGTGGATCCAAACTTGCAAGCTATAATTGATGGGATCGTGGATGGGTTATTCTACCTTCCTTCTGGGCTTCCTTCTTGTTCTTTATCAGTACATTATCAAACTCAGTCTCAGTCTTCAGTATATCAACCAGGTAAATTAAGTAGTTGTAATTTAAAATTAATGAAAAGCTTCTAGGCTGTGAAAAGTTGAGGTTCTCAGGCATAGTAGAAAATTATTCCTGAGAGATCAGTGAAGCATATGGTAAGAAGATTCTGCCAGAGGAAATGTGATCTTATCAAAATCAGGTTCCATTTGTGGAATGGAATTATCTACACAGGAACAATACTCTTCTCTGGCTGTTTCTTCAATGTGTAGCAAACTTTTAACTGAATTGAGTTCGTAATTAAGCCAGTATGCTTTACTATTTTTATTTTTTTGAGTAGACTTTAACTTTTGACAGCAATTGAAATCTTAAAAAAAAAAAGCATGAAGTTCTCGTAGTAGATGTACATCAAGCGTTGTATGCACTGTCTGCTTAGTTCTGAATAAGTCTTTGTCATAGAAAATTACATACTTTGTTTAAAATTTCTTACTTTGTATGAAGTGTTTCACATGTGTAAAATGCTATCACTTGCTTCTGTTACCTAGATTATTGCCTAGCTGTTACAATGATTTACAATGGCTCTTAGGTGTAGTTAAATAGTAAACCCATGTGGTTCTCCTCTTCTGCTTTAAAAATTGTAACACAACAGAGGAGAAAATTACGTATCGTGGAGGGTCCTTACTTCATCATCCTGGTTCTTGTGGGAACGACACTGTTGTTTTCCTCACAGTGTAGTAGTGGCCACACCTCTTTCACTTACATGATCTCAGAGACAAAAGCAATTTCCTTGTGGTTTCTCTCACCTGTCTAATGCTTGGAGTTTTAGTTTGATGGAACTATGCAGTGGCTGTTGATTGATTGGCCTATTTCAGGTTGTTTTGGGTTTTTTTTCTTTTCTTCCCCCATTCCCTGTACCCACATAAGGGTTTGCTAGATTTTTACGTAAGATTGCCACTGTATGGGGAATAATATAATAATAAACTGTCTATTTTTGAAACTACCCAATTGAAGTATTGCGCATATTCTCTACTTACTCTGTAAAATGTGTACATGTGTGCATGAAATTCTTCTATTTCATTTTAAGTTACAAGGAAAAATTGTAAACTAATAATCTGGGCATTATGTAGTTCAATCCTTTGAACCAAGTATTCTGGTCTGGGAAAGATTGCTTTTTACGTTACATACCTTATGTATATTTTATTATGCAGTTTGTGTATTAATTACATGTATTTAACAATACACACGTTTTATACAGTGGGGAAAATGTTTTAGCTGAACTGAAAAGACAGCGGTTTTGGTAGAAAAAGGTTTTAAATTGTAGTTTAAAAAGCAATTTTATTTTAAATTGTAGTTTAAAAATCAATTTTATTACTACATAGGTGGATTAGAGGAAAAAAAATTGGCTGCCAATTCTCTATTAAGCAACACGTTTTGTGTAATTCTGTTATTGCTAGTATAATATGTAAGATCATGTAAGAAAATGGAAAAAAACCTACAGAACATGACTGTAAAAAATAAACATTGATGCACTCTTTTTTTTTTTTTTTTTTTTACTTTCCTTTTATTCTGAGAGTATTTTTTGTATGTTTTCT
>VZTU01003065.1:2998-14585 GCA_013400835.1 Zapornia atra | reverse complement strand
TTAATCTGAGAGTATTTTTAGTCAGTTTTCTTAATAGATGAAAACTCAGGGGCTAAAGGGAGGCAGTTTTGGAAAAGCATGAAGATAAACTGAGTTTGGCTTTTGTTTGGTTGGGGTTTTTTACTGTAAATTTTTAAAATTTAACCTTTTTTTGTTTTAGTTCTACCTCAAGAGGAATTATTCACTGGATATTTTTGTCAAGGTAGAAGTCATCCGTCACAGTTAGAAATACCTCCCAAAAGAACAGTTGGTATGTGTAGTTATAAGACTATGTTAATTACTGAAAGTACTTAGAATTGTAATTTAGATTGATTTCCACTACAAATATTACGACTGGTTTGGGTTTTTTTCATGTTGTTATTCTGTTATTCTCTGGTATCACAAAAACTTCAATTACAATGCTTAAAAAATAATGCTCGTATTAACAGATTTCTTGTTTTAGTAAATAATGTAACTCTTTGGAAGAAGTAAAGTATTTTAAAATATTCTGTAATATTTTAAATTGTATAAATTGCTAATGCTTTTCAGCAGGTGTGTTCCATAATCAAATTTGCTGTTTAAGTACCTTTTTTTTTTATTTCAACAAAGCTTAGTACAAAGCACCTTTCTACTTTTCAGAAAACTGTATTAAGTGCTTTAGAAATCTTGATCTTGTATCTAAATGAAAAAGTGTTACTTTTTTTCTTTTTTTTTGGTCAGGAAAATGATGTTTAAGGTTACACTGACAAATATAGAATTGCATTTTTTTTGCCTGTACCAAAATACTAGTAGCAAGACAAGAGAGTGTCATATTTAACATACAATACAGTGCTGAGAGCTAGATATTTTAAAATATGACCGAAAACGCGTTAGGAGCACCCAAATTAGTGCAAGTCTACAGTAAAAGGTATTTCTGTTTCAGTTAGTGTATAGATCATAAGTTTTTGACGTTGTCATGGAAATAGACAATGGAAAATATACTCAAAAATACCTGCTTTCTCTTTTATTTGCAGTGAAATGCTTGAAATTTTCCACATTTCCTTGGCTAACTCTGACTTCAACAGATAGACATGTTCTTTCATCAAATGAAAGGTATAGTAATAAAAACACTACAGTTTTCTTGGGTAAAAGTGGGTTTTTCTTGGTAGGAGTGGTTCTTAATTTTTGTAAATAACCTAATGAGTTAATTTTTGATAAATGATCAATAAAGCTGTGCTGAAGTTGGGCAGAGCAGATAACCAATGAGTTGTGATAAGATACATTAACACAGAGCTGCAACAGATTTCTAGCGTAGCCATTAACCCAGTATCTTGGACTGGATTATTTAATGTCCAACTGTAAGCTTTCTTGTAATAGGGTGTTTATGTTGTTGGCTTTTTTGAAAGATCTTGGAAGCTGGAAACCTGCTTAATATTTCATTTCCTTTATGCCTGAGTCCAGAAAAAGAACACAGATCCCTAAAACTGGATGTGTTTTTGTTTTGGGGGGTGTTTTTATTTTGTGTAGTGTTTGTGCCCCCAGAGGTTTCCGAAACAATAAAAACAGGGTGAAAAACAAGTGAAGTACAATACCCATAAGGTTCTTACTATTTTATAATATACATGTTAGAGGATAGCTAATACATTTCTCCCCTTATGTAACTTCCCACATATGTAATTCAAGTGCTTTTAAGTTATACATGAGCCTTAGTAATGAAAAAAACCCTTTCTTATTGGTAAAAGTCAGATTACTTGCTGTATACCACTGAGATTGTCACTAGCTTCACAGGGAATTTTCAGTCTTTCTTAATTTCAAATTCAGAATTAATAACTTTTATTTATCTTCTGGGAACTTAATTTTACATGTAGTTTGGTAACAGCTGGAATTGAGTTTGCTCTTCATTGTATACAGAGTTGGCATAGCTAAGGAATAATTTAGGTTTAAAATGGTATGACAGTAATTATAATCATAACTTTCTTGTAAAGGCTTGTTCAAACTAGTGATGCCTACTTGGGTTTTTTTTGTTGTTGTTGTTTCTGCTTAATGCATATTTAAATATGAACTGCATTTTTAGCTCTTTGAGAAGTAACAACCAAAGTTTAATTTGGAGTACGTGTGAACTTCTTCAGGATGTGATTATGCAAGATTTTCCTGCTGAGATCTTTCTTCAAAGGCCAAAGATTGTACAGGCAAGAAGTCACATAAAGTTTAAGGTTTTTATTGTGCTGTGGTGGTGTAAGTTGTACCAAGTAAGAACTGACATAATTTACACAATTTGTTTCCAAAAAAAAAAAAAATCCTTTCTGTAAACTAGGTGCATAGAAAAGGGGACATTAGCTATTATTAGTGTTTGCAAAGTTAATTGGTTATAATAACGTATGTCACTAATCGTTACTGGAGTGTGTTGTGAAGTAATCCTTTGTTTCTTCTGGATAAGGTAAAATCTGTGCTGTCATATGCACACCATCTCATGGTCTCCCATAATGAAAGTAGTGACTTTATTGGAAACATAATGTGGAACTTGGCTTTTCCTTAGGACTGATAATCTTGCATTCACTAAGAAAACAGCAGTCAAACCTATTTGTTCTTTGCTGTGATTTTTAAACACTTGGAAACAGTTGTGATCTATACTTAGTTCAAGACTCTTGCTGGCAGGGTTTGGTTGTTCATGAAGGTGCATTAATGTTCAGTTACCAGTGTGGATGGCTTTGTAATTGCAGAGCCTTTTGTCTCTGCTAAACCTGGCCTTTGGAGGAGACGGGAGGCAGCGGTTAGCTCTGCAGGCTGTGTCCTGCCTGAGACAGCTGTGCATCTTCTTGAGAAGCAGACTTAATTTTCACAGAGATCCAAGCTTTTCCTCCGCAGAGCAAGGTAGGTATTTTGAAATATTTGAGATACTGTTGTCTTTTTACTGAAGCTAAGATTTTCTAATTTTTCTTTTAAAAAAAGCAACCCACAGCTTTATAGCAAATGTAGTCTTGTGAAATTGTTTTGCTGAATGATGGTGTTTAGGACTATTCATGTTAGTAAATATTTTAGGACTCCTTGTATTATTTTAAAATACTTACTTTTACCCTTTCCAGTAATTCTCAATTAATAAATTTTTCCTAGTTTTCCCAACTGTTTCTGTGTCATCAGGAGAGGGATTCTTAATTAAAACTAAATGAAATCTGTAAAAACAAGTGCTCAGAGATTTAGAAAAGTTGTCAAGCTATTAGTGTTTAACAGTTTAGTTAGTCATTTAATGAGCTATGTTAATTTTTCTTTTAAATTCTGATGGTTGAAAATAGTTTAATCATTGTTTTGGATTTTATAGACATTAGGGTGATTTTACAATGTTCTTAATGCTTACATTTGTAGATTTAATACTATAGATGAGTTATAACGATCTTTTTCCCTTTTTCCATTAAATTCCATTTGAATGTAATCAACTTTGTTTCTGCAATTGGTAGTCTGGTTCTCTTCATAAGATTGCCACTATATTTGGTGTCTTAATAAATTATATTGGCTGTTTCTTTGCTAATTCAGTTATAATATCAACAAATCCAATTGCCTTAGTCAGACACTATGTTTGTATTTTTAAAACATAAGCAAGATTTATGATTCAACTGCAATTTTCAGTGATTTGGCCTTGGAATTGAGTTTCTGAACTCTGCTATTTGCCAGCAACAGGTAGCCCTAACTCTCCATTATTTGCTGTTTTCCGTATCTTACTTCAGTTACTTTTACCATTACTCCAGTACGTAGGGTCTTTCAGAATCGTGGATTCCAGTAATAGAAAACATATGGTTTGTGTTGCATAAAGGCACAGCTTCCCAGAATTCATCTATATCTTACTGCCAAGAAGCAAGAGGTCCTGCTCATTCTCAGAATCCATCACCTGGAAGCAGCAGCCCTCGACCGTCTGTGATTGGACGGACAGTTCAGCGTCCGAGAGGAGATGGTCAAGATTGGGATGCAGCATCTTCCAGGTGAATAGAATAAGAAATAACTTAAACTTTAATTAAAAAATTATTAATACAGGACTATATCATCAGGTCCTTGTCAGTGTGTGGGATGATGTGAGAGTTTTGTTAACCTATGAAAATTCAAACCAAATTGCCCCCGAAGTTCTTGTAAGTTGAGTGGCCATCCCATAGGTAGCAGCACACAGTCTTGTCAAAATAGCTATCATCTCTAAAGATTTTCGTTAAAGTCTTTAAACCTTAAGTTGTTCAACCTGACAACGTATTTCAGTTGTAGATCATCTAAAATTCTACTCCAATGTGAAATAATAAATTGTCTGTATACCCTTAAAATGTCAAGGAGGTTGTTCATGTACGGTTTTGTTACTTATCTTGACACAATAGACTTAAAGCTGCTGTTCAAGAACCCATGTCTTTTAATATGTGGTAATTTAAAAGTTCTTGTGAGTCCTTACTCTGTGCTTGTTGATATTTCTTTTGAATCTCTGTTATATTGGCTTAGTAGTTGAGTAACTCCTAGGTGTTCAAATAGGTCGTGGTGTTACAGATAAGAATAGCTCATGTAGTTAATTGTAAATGCAACTTGACAGTCATTGTATTAAAAGGTTATTTTTATTCATCTTAACACTAATATATTAATTTTTTTATTATGTAACTAGTATGGCACTATAAATGAGCTCCTGCCTTATGCATTTTAGGACCTGACTGTTTTCTCCAGTTGAACAGTTAACAGTTTAATTATAGCTGGCGTATATTGCCTAAGAGATAGGGATGGCCTGGCTTATCAGTTGCCAGTGTAGTCAGGAAATCTACATAAGAGTAAGCACCAGTTAAGGCCATGATGAAACATCTACAAACCAGGGAGGTATAAGGCTCATATATATTATGAGCTGTTCATGACTGTATGTTTTCATCTTCTTGCATCCCGTGTGCTGCAGTAGAGTTGCTTACTGCCCACGAATCCCATTTCTTGCAAAGATATAATTTAGCCCCAGAGACAATATACAGAAAAACATGAAGAACAGAAAATATGATAGAGGGAAATGACTGTAGTGTTGCTGACATTGCTGATTTTGCTATGCAACAGCTTTAGTGAATCTTGTATTTTTTGAGATAATTGTAATATATTTTTTTCTTTTTTTTATTGCTGTTCTATATTTAACTTTTCTTTTTCCTTGTTCTTAAATCTTGAGACTCTTCAATCTATCTGTTTGTCTGTTTCAAATTCTGCATGGAATCTTAACCTTTCCTCCTCTGAATTGTTTTCACGATTGATACCTCTCCTTCCTTACCCTCTGGTAAGTGCAGTGAGAATATTGGTGAACTTGTCTGTTTCACTTGCAGTCTTCTCTTGACCTCTTAAAATAAGTTGGCTTTTAAATTCTTAATTGCTATTCTTTATGCTTGTCTTAGGTTATATTGTCTAAATGAAACACAGTCATGCCACAATTAATTTTTTTCAGCTTGTTAAATAACCAAAAAAAGCAGTTAAACATAAAGAACTATAAAAGTCATACAGGTTTTTAAAACAATTCAGGATTACTAAACCTTGTTTAGCATAAGGAAAAAACATCTCAAAAACATTTGTTCTGAGTTGTATTAATTATAATGTACCAATAGAATTAGATTCTTTTTTGAAAGCAGTTTGAAAATACTATGACCTGTATATAGAGCTCATTATTTTAATAATTACACTAATACTATGTAATTATACTAAAATAATTATATTTATACTATAGCAACTAGATGTATATTTTATAATACATGCGGAGTTGGACTTCAGGCCCTTGTGGACTAGGGAATATTTTCTGGTTTACAGTGGACAAGGAAGTCCTACAGGCTTAAACGTAGGGCATACTTCATTAATTTTCTTTCTAAGGATTCTTTTGACTAGCCACAGAGAATGATTTTAATGTAGTAGGTACGGTTCAGGCTGAGATTTGATTTGGTAAGTGGCTTTGATAGACTGTTCATCAAAAATAACATTTCAAAACAGCTGTTTTTTCTCTTGCAATATCATATTCATTGCATCTGTATTTCTTCTGGTATGCATTTCTCAGTACATTTGAAGATGACTGGCCAAGACAGTAGGCATTCACTTGTGATGCTGCCAGTTCTGACACTTAAAAAATCCATCTTTTCCTGCAGCATTGGTAGGTAGCAGAGGAAAATTATGTTGGAAGGAAGGATCCATTAAGTAAGGAGGACATTAAAATACCTGATGGTATTTTTTAACACCTATACATGCGTGGGGTTTTGTTTTACAAGAGTTAACTATGTCTCTTGTTTATTTTGTTTTGTTTGTTGTTTTAAGTGGAAACAGTACTCAAGCAAATGCAACCTCCAGAATATCTCTACATTCCCCACTTCATGTAGGACATATTGACCTACCAGATATTGAAAATGAGGACACTTTGGAATTGCAGATGAAGCAGCTTAGTCTTCCTCAGTTCTGTGTTTCTGTCTTGGAAAATGCAATACCTCTTCTAAGAACAGGTGAGAAAAGACTTTGAATTAAGTATTTCACTTATTTATCTTCCTCATCTGTAGTATAAACTTGTGGTGGTTTGGCCTGGGCTAGAGGCCAAATGCCTACCAAAGCCACTCTATCACTCCCTTTTTCAGCTGGACAGGGTAGAAAATATATATTGGGAGGCTTAGGAGTTGAGATAAGGACAGAGAGGGATCACTCTGCAATCAGCATCATGGGCGAAACAGACTCATCACAAAGTGAAGGAAAGAAAACTAATTTATTACACTGCACCCCACACCCAGTGACACCAGAATTGGGTAATGAGAAGTGCGACCAGCTCTTAAAGCACCTTCCCCCCCGCCCCTCCCTTCTTAGCAGACTTGACTTTAGTCATAAGTTTTCTCCCTTCTTCCTCCTGCATTGTAGCACAGGGAGGGGCAGGGATCTGGGGGGTTCAGTCAGTTCCTCCTGAGCTGTTTTCCTTCTTAGCCCGGGGGGCATTCCTCACACCCTTCCCTTGCTTCACTGTGGGGTCCCACCCATGGGAGACGGTCCTCCATGAACTTCTCCAACGTGAGTCCTTTCTATCAGGGCATCATTTCCTCACCAATTGCCTCAGCGTGGCTCCCTTCCATGGGGTGCTGACCTTCGGACCCAGACTGCTCCGGCCTGGTCCCCCACGGTCACAAGTTCCCCAGCAAACCTGCTGCAGCATGGGTCGGTCTCTCCACGGGCTGTAGATGGTCTCTGCTCCCCGTCATTATCCATGGGCTGCACGGGGACAGTCTGCTTCACCACGGTCTTGTCCACAGGCTGCAGGGGAATCTCTCTCTCCGGCACCCGGAGTGCTTCATTTCGCCCCTGCCCCTCCTTCTTCCCTGGCTTTGGTATCTGCACAGTTTCTTACATCTTCTCACTCCCCTCTCTGGTGACTAAATGCAACTGCCTGCAGGTTTTTTTGGTGGTTTTTTTTTTTTTCTTCTAAATGTGATTCCCAGAGGCGCTGTGACCGTCGCTGATGGGCTTGGCCTTGGTCAGCAATGACTCCGGCCTTGAATTGGACTATGCTTTACTCTCTGGGGCCTGCAGAGGGCTTCTAGCAGCTTCTTGCAGAAGCCACCTCTGCAGTCCCCCCTTCTCCCTTAGAACCCAGCCACGAAAAACTGTGACAAAACCTCTTAAGTAGTTGTTATTAGGAGTACTTCAAATAAATAAGTTATACATAATTACTGATACACTGTAGCTGCTTATAACAGGTCTTTCCTGGCAACTTTTTTCAGGTCATAAAGATTGAATCTTCTAGTTGATTTCCACAATTGCTGCAGAAGTTTCAAGTGATTTTTACAAATGGGAAATAGTGGCAGGAAAAATTGGATGTAGAAAAATGGTGTGGCTGAATAAAAATGTTACTCAAAAAGATGAAAAAATAACTACACTTAACAAAACATGTATTCAGATGTCTTTGAGTTTATAGTTTTCCTCAGGTTCAGGAAATAAGAAATAACAATTATGGAAAAAGGCTTGCTTTTGTTCTTATGAATGCAGTTACAAATTATAATCATGTTTTAAGAAAAATTAAAAGTAATGATAGTCTAATTGTAACTTTAAAAAAAACCCACCAAGCATATGAAGGTTCTAAATTGCAAAGCCTTTTTGAAAGCAAAATCCTTTTGCTCTTAGGTTATCTAAACCAGTATCTGTCTGTAAAACAATGTGATCCAAAACAGGTATTGGTAAATGTGCTGAGGTTTTCAAATCTAGGAGCTGGAATTGTGTATCTGTTTATGACTAGAATACAAAAAGCTGGTTTTTGTAATATACCTGTCAACATTTCCTGAGCTGGATAGAGGCATTATAAAACTTATATGAAATATGTATGCAATTTATTATTGTTTTCATAATTGTTGATAACGTTCTATAACTTTCTGTTATGTCACAAAATAGTGATTTACTAGTGCATTTCATAGAAATGTCAGCATTAATCTGTGTTTGCAGGAAATTTTTTTTTATTACAAAAAAAAAAGGATTGAATAAACCTAAAATGAATAAAAGTTTTGTTTTCCCCTTACAGAACAGTGATATTTAAGTACTAATTCTTCACAAGCACATGCATTACTTCTGGCATCTTTTATTTAGAAGGTAAAAACTGCAGGAAATTT
This sequence comes from Zapornia atra, assembly GCA_013400835.1. Lineage (NCBI taxonomy): Eukaryota > Metazoa > Chordata > Aves > Gruiformes > Rallidae > Zapornia > Zapornia atra. The sequence goes on along the minus strand of VZTU01003065.1, from coordinate 6,030 downwards.
ATTTTTTATGTTTTCCGTTTCTGGCAGATGTCACTTCAGATGTGCAGAGTTAAACTACAGTGAATTTTTCCATCTTCCAAGATACTTTGCACCTTATCATAGAATTAAGAGAGTTTCATTTTCAGATGAATTTGATCTGTCTTTATTTCTCTTGCCCTTGGGGTTTTTTTATGCTTTTTAACCTACTAGATAATATTTATTCTTTTTTCCACTGTGCTGTAATGAGACATAGATTGTAAGCAAGCTAATATTTTTATCCTGTTCCCATTGATCTGAAATCCTCTGATCTGAAGGCACACTCCAATACTGTGAGACAGTGGCACACAGTAACATACTGTTTCTTGTGTGGTTATATATTTGCGATTGTTTTCCTCAGTAAAAGCAGCAGAGATTTTTTACTGATATTGTTATCACTGTATGTGGTGGATATGGTATAGTATAGATTTTCTTCTGTCAAACTACTGGGTAAAGGAAAACCAGTAAGATTACTGTAAAATTTGCTTGCTTGTATCTTACAGTATAACATGTATTTCACTCAAGCTCAAATTCGGTTCCTTGTGGACATGTTAATTGGAATTTTTTTCTTCCTTTGTGCTGGACTGTGGTGTGAGTGAAGATACTTCAGGAATCAATAGTGGTGTGGGTCGTGTTTGGTTTTTTGTTGTGAGGGGTTTTTTTGATCAGTTTTAAGCTACTTGTCTGAAGTTCAGTGTTAATATTGCATGCCTTAAAGACAGTTACTGAAATCTGAACAGCAAAAGATTTATTTTGCAGTCATTGATTGTTATCTGTCTTGTTGGGGGTTTAGCAATAAAGAATTCTTAGCACATACTAATTGCCACAGGTACTTACCTGATATGTTCAGGTAAGAGTATGGTGAAATGAATTTACATGCCTGTAGATCATGATAGCTACAGCAAAGCATAGTGGCATATGTGTTTTGTTATTTGCTTAAAAATATTTCTGAATCTGTAACTCAAAACCACCAGTTTTTAATTTTTGCATTATAGTGGAGAAATTTATGAAGTCATATTTCAAAAGTTTAATTGCAGAAATTTGATTAGGATTTTGCAAAATAATTACAGAGAAGTGCTTTTGGGAGCTTTTAGGCATATACTCTTCAAACTGGCAACATTTTGCCTAAAATAAATGGAAAAAAACATTTCTGTGGGGTATGAAAAAGCAAGCTTTCATAAAGGCCCTGTGCCATTCTCTGCCATATGCTCACTCAGAGCAGATCACTTAGACTGCAAATTGCATGAGCTGTGGTTGTTGTCACTACATACACAGTCACACTCACACACAGAGATACATTTTTCCTCAAGTATATCAACAAGGCTTCTACAGTGTATAAAATCTACAAAAGATGGAAAAAGTGACCAAAAAAATGATGTTCAATCATAATATGCTTGCTTTTTTTTTTTTTTTTTTAAACAGGGATTTGAAGGATGCAGAATTTTTATGGTAGTTAAAAAATGAATTGGAAATTGAAGGGTGTTCTGTGAAATCTATATGTGGTTTTAAATAGAAACATACCATCAACAAGTAACTAAGCCAACAGTTGCACTAAATTGAGTATTTGGGGGAAACTGTCACCGTATGGTTCCCTAGGATGCCAGACAGTTTTGGCATCCTTTGGTGCATGAGGTTGGAAATACTTGGTCTGGCTCCAGCTACTCTGCCTTGTTCTTCATGAAGCCTTCTAGCCTTTGACCGCTTCTTCTCTATTGTCTCATTAACTGGGGGCCTTAGAGGGAGGCTTATATTTTTAGTAAAAATGTTTAAGCTCGGGTCAGGTTTCTTTGCAGTCCTGTGTTACAGCATAAAACTGCAGGAAGCATAGAAGTCACTTGCAGACAGACCAGAGTAGCTTTGTTCTTAAGAGATACTGAATCAGAAGGAACAATGAGCACGAATAAATATTAACCTGAAAGCAAGGGGGGAAAATTGTTATGGCAAAAAGTATAAATGGATTAAATGGGTATTCATCTCCTTGCCTTTGAAAATAAGATCTCAGACAAAATTATCTAGGAAGAAAGTCACTCCTGCTATAACAAAAATACAGATGAGGGGGAATATGTAATATATACAGAAGCTGTACAGGGGAAATTAAGTGACTTTATTCTGAACTTACAAGAAGTCTAGTAATTGAATTTACAGCTGTAATAAAGTTTTCTGTAGTACTATAAGATTTAAGGAAATGCAGTCTTTTTCATGTATATGATTGCTTTAATCGCTTCTACTGTGATTTTTGTCTAGTTGCTGTCTTCCATGATTCAGAGCTATTGGTGGATGAGGGCAATCAGCATTAGTTTAGAAGAAGTCTATAGGAAAATTAAAATACTAGAATATTGGATTTGGAATAATCCCTTGTTCAAAATGGTGTTTGCTGAATATCAAAGTATTATATTTTGCATTTTAATTTATCCTCTCTTTTGTATTTGTAGGCAGTAGGAGAGTGACGATGGAAGTTCTTGAATTGCTTGTTGAAGACATGTTCCTTATTGGTGATGCTATTTCTGAGAGTGTTTGGGAAGATGATAGTCTTTTTGCATTGGAATTGGTAAGATTCTTTAGACTTCGATCAGATGTGTTTAACAGTCTGCTTTTATAAGCCCCTGACACTTTATGCAGTGATTCATATATGTATGTAATATTCTGCTGAGGTACCCTTTTGAAAATCTTAGTTTATTACTAGGTTCTATCACTGCCTACTTTTTATTTTAAATATAAATTCTTTTACCACATGGTATTTGAGATTTCACCTGAAGAATGTAAGTAATGAATTTTGTCTTGTAGTGAAAGTCTATTAAGCAGCCATTGAGAGAAACACATGTAGGGAAAGAGATCTGAAGGATGTGTTGGAGAACAATTTGGTGTAAATGACAACTTTCACATTCTTTACTCGTTAGAAATTGTCTATAGGGAGGTAACCATTTAGATCCAAGGCTGAAGTTGTAAGATACCTGCTATCCAATTCCGACAGAGGACTAAAGACCCGTAACTCTGTTGCTTGGTTGGGAAAGAAAGGA
>VZTU01003064.1:2039-18233 GCA_013400835.1 Zapornia atra | reverse complement strand
GCACGGCTAGGAGGAAAACAGCTGGGAGGGGTGGGGGGGGAGAGGAGAGAGAGGGCGATGCTGATTGGGCGAGGAGGGTGAGGCACCGCCTAGCCCCGCCCCCTTGCTGTCCCCAGCCGTCCGTTGGGCGTGAGGCGGGAGGGCCGCCTTCTGTAGGGAGCGGGACGGGAGGCGGGTATCTTTGCGGTAGCGCTGACCGGGGAGGTCTTCGGAAGGGCGTGACGAAATCCGTCATTTCACGTATTTTCTTAACGGGCCGGCGAGGTTTGGACCCCGGTACCGGTAAGTAGCTCAGGTTATCTCAGAGGAGCGGCGACTCCTGAGCCACCGCGTCGCCACTGAGATGTGCCGCCAGTGATGAGGGAAAAGCTTTGGTCAGGCTTAGTTCTTCGACGCTTTTTGTTTGTGACGGGCGTTGTTCACCTTGCTGACTTTGTTTTCTGCCGTATCGTTGTAATGTGAGTCGCTTAGATCAGGTTGAGGAATATGACGTTTATATATAGTACTTGGGAAAATTTATTGCAGCTTTGAGGCATAAATGTCACTGTGCGGAAGATGAGCACGGAGCAGATGCCTCCCAAGCGTATGTGTGTGTGTGTAGGGCAACTGAAAAGATATGTCAAATTCAGTGTTAATCCAGGATGTTTTTACAATGCACTTGTACGGTTGACTTCCTGGTAAGGGTACTGCAAAAGGCTAGAATAATAGTGAAAATTCACATGCTCAACATCATAAGTTCATACTGTATTCAGATATATTCAAAACCAAACAACAACAAATAACACATGCTCCCCGCAAAAGAAAACTGAAAAAACCAAACAACACACCCCCCCTTCCTGCACACACACACAAAAATGCCACCTCCTGGCTACTTACAAGCAGTACTTTTTGTCCTGAAGTTCAAGCTGAGATGTGCTTCAAACACAGAAATAGTATACAGAATAACAGGATAATGCTTCTTCCAGAATAAAACGGGCAGCAGCTTGGTAAGTTTAAAATACTTAAAGTACCTGCTGTAATCGTCCCTTTCTAAGCCTTTCTATAATCTCCCTCCCTCCTAGGGGTTCTGCTGCTTGTGTTCATGTGCCCAGATCATGCACAGATGGAAGCACAGTTCACAACCTTGAGTCATGAGAGCAAGAGATATGAATAAAGAGGGAAGTGTGACTGAGGGAGCAGAAGTGGACAATCAAGGCTGTGGAGTGATTAAGTCCTGTTTTGGAGAGATGTTAGTGCAAAATGGTAGGTAGGGGGAAAGCCAAGCATCAGTCACAAAACCACCACAAGCTCCCTTTGTTAAAGTCCAAGCCTGTCTATTGGAAACATGACTTGTTTGCACTGAAACTCTTAACGGCACGTTTCCATAACTAAGATGTGGAATTAGTCAGGATATCTAATAATAATACGTGTTCAGCAGAGAAAAAATATAATGATTATGATGAATTAATTGGAAACAAATGCATTAAAAGCTGCAAAAAAAAAGGTCATTTACTTTATTATTACCTCAACTGGTTACTCTGGGCCCTAAAAGAACAATGGAATGTACGAAAAAAAACCCTGCTAGCAAGAGTCTTTCCCTTAGATCTGGCTTATCAATGGTAGTTAAGAAAGCAAATAATTATCTTTGAACATATTGTACCCTATTTTTTGTTACACTGACCGACACAAACTTTGAGTATTAGGAAACAGCATATCTGAGATACTGCCACCTTGCTTTTCTTGATGGCTGCCTATTAAGGAGCCTGGTTTTCACTAGTACAAGTAGAAGTACTGTAAGGAAAAGACAGTTGCTGTATTGAAGGGAGTGACCTTTTAAAGGGTTAAGGCAGAAAATCTGCAAGTGGCTTAGATCTTCGAAAGTATATTCTGCTGCTTGCATACTCAGAAAGAGTTTGTTCTGGTTTAGGAATGAATCTCAGCATAGTAGTTTTGATCTTTTAAGCAACTCTGCCACAGAGGAATGTGGTTATTTCCCTTCCCCCATTTAAACATCATTTTTCAGTCATAGAATCACAGAATGGTTTTGGGTTGGAAGGGACCTACAAGATCATTTAGTTCTAATTCCCCTGCCTGTTGTTTACCAAAGGCTGGCAGGGTGGTTTTAAAAAAAGGATTTTTTTTCTTTTTTTTTCTCTTTTTTTAAAAAAAGGTCAATGTCCTGCTTTTACCAAAGTTTGGATTAGGTTTTTTCTCCACAGTTCTGTTCCTGCTGGCTGAAAAATGCCAGCAGCTGATCTCCACACATGCTCAGCATGAACTCTGTAACGTTGTTACCTCTCATGGCTCTTCAGTAAATTACAACTAGGTTCATCAGAGAAAAAAATCAAGAAACAAATGTGGTCTGAGAAAAAAAATGCATCTGAGCAAACAAAGTTTTCAGAATGTGAGTAAAACTCATCAAAACTTGCTGCTGTTTTGGAAGAATGCAGGTTGTCCTCTCCATTACCTTGTTCCAACGGTCTAGTTTAGGAAGTAGCAGCAGCCCAGTTTTTAAGCACACTGAAATGTACTATTTCACCCTGAGTTTCTGCTGCACAGAGACTACCTTTATTACTCTTAAGATCTGCTGAACAAGCTCAGCAACTACATCCCGTACAGTAACGCTACTCCCTACCAACACCATGTAGTCACTCTCCGGTTTTATCCTCTCGCATGTCTCATACCAGCCAAAGCTCGAGTCAGTGCCAGCATGCTGATCCACAGCACCAAGGGTTCCTCAAAAAGAAGCACCTTTTAAGTCAGCACTATTTCTTCAAAATGTCCTCAGTGAATTATTCAATGATTGGGAGAGAATTAGGAGAGAATTTGAAATCCAACAACTCTAGTAGGCTTCGTAGACCTTCAACAGACCCATGAGCACACGCCGTTGGAAGAAAAATGTGATACGTAACTGGGTGCCCAGCATGGCATGACTTCACAAAAGCAAAGCAATGAGAATGGACATCTGAATCAGAAAAGGTATTAAAAAAAACCCTATTACACAAAAAAGGCATTTTAGAATAAGTTTATTAGTCAATCACAATTATAAAATTTAAATATTTATACAGCAAGATGGAAAATTCTTTATGTAACCACACTCTCAACTATTTTGCTGCAGTATACACAGGAATGGTTTTGTTTCTTTTACGAGTTGATCCGATATAACCCTTCAGTTACTCAACAACTTCTTGAAGGCATGTTTAATTTTGAGAATCTATTTCATGTGTCAATGAAATACACAAAAAGGAAAAAAAAATAATCAAGAATTCGATTCCAAAAATTGAAAAAAAAAAAAAAAAAAGGAAAAAGGACAGGCACATTTAAGGCAGCTACTCATAAACGGCTCGTGGCTAATATTGTTTGTAAGTGTTGCCATAGTACAAAGGGTATACATTAAAATGTTCCTTTGATACACAAACATAACATGTTCCAAAGGTTCATATTTGTTTAGCAAAACATGCATGAAGTTCTTAAATTTTTAAAAATCTTCTGTATGAGAGAAGAATGGTACAAAGGCAACCAGAAATGGAAGCATTCACAAACACCAGATCAAGGCCCTTCAGACTTTAAAAAGTATTGTTAAACCCCTTCATTTTCAGGTAATAGATTAAGAGGCCGAGATACACATCGTCTGCGAGGGTGAGGATACTGGAGGCTGGCAGTGTCAGCATCGCAAGAGTGCTCTATCAGAGGAGGAGGAGGAAGGAGCTGGGCATGACTGGACCATCTTGATCCAGCCCGTGGGGAATCCAGAGGGGGAAAGAAATACCTGAAACAATTAAGAAAGGAACAAAACACCAAAACAAAACAAAAATGAAAAAAATAACAAAAACAAAACAAAACCAAAACAAAACAAAAAAAAAGAAAAAGAGAAAGGTAGTAAATACAAGGAGAACCAAAGGGGAGAAAAGACATGCTGGAAAAAAAAAAGGCTTTAGTATATCCATGCCAAAACCAATAAGAACATAATAGCAGAAATTGGGGCTTGTAATTCAAAACAAGACAAATCTGGAAACCGTTCTTTAAAAGAAAATAATACAGTCTTTTCCACCAAAATTCATAGAAAATAATACCATAATAATAACCCTAGTATACATTTTTACAAAAGAACAGGTTGCTTTGGAAATTAAAAGGATGTGGTAGCACAGCTATTAACAGGCTTTCATTCTCCCAGAGTTCCTGATTTTTTAACAGCTTTTAGCAATGCTTCATTTGTGACACAAAATATACATTAAATATTATCTAAGAACATTTTCTGCATATGCATCTAGTTCAGATTAATTTAACAGGACTTCTGGAATAAGACGTAAAAACACTGTTGTTTTTACAATACTTTAGATTTGGTAATATACATTGACAGAGAATAACTACTTCCAGTGAAATACAGTCTTTTGTATGTATTTACATATTTCTGCAAAATCCTCAGAGTAAACTTATGATTCCTGGTGAATGCAAGACTCAGAATTAGGCCACTTCGAATCATTTTTCTGCTGTTTTTATCAGAACTTACCCGTAATACTCGTGCATTTCAGTATAACTATATTAGATGCCTACAGGTGTTTTCTGTCTTGTTTACAGTTCTGTGGGTTTACATAAAGGAACAGCTATACAATTAATGAAATTATGGGAAAATTCACAACAAGCTGCATTTCGGTTTCAATCTTTGCACGGCTCAAATGTTTGTGGGTTTTAGGATACCTTGCTCAGAGAATTTTTGTTATTCCATGGAATTATTACCGTAAAAATGTACAAGTACATAACAGAAAAAGTACCTCTCTTAAGATGAGGAAAGTATGACAGTGCTTACAAAACATTTATTTGAAGTCATACTAAGGTATAAATGAAGCAATACCGAACTACTAAAAGCTACCATCTGTACAATTGTCAAAACAGTTTTCTTACTCCTTTAAAACTAACAGTTTCATGTATTACAAAGCCATTACAAACTTGTGATGTTTAGGAATCTTAAACGATGAACACTATGAAGTGTAAAACAAATTAGTTATCAAAACAATTTTAATGAAAATTATTTTAATGGTCACTTCCCTCCTCCCATCCCAATCAAGGACAAAAAAAATTCTCATCTTTCGTCATGAACTAGTCTTTTAATTTGACAAGCTTTTAAAGAAAAAAAAGTTTTTATCTAAGTTTTGGGGTCTGGGTAGTTGGTTGTGGGTTTTTTTTCCCAAGCAAGAATCCTCCCCAGGTATTTTTCTATCAGGAGTTCCAACGGTATCAAACTGTACGGGCTAGTACAAAACACATACACAACGTGTTTTAAAAAGGTTTTTGAATAGCGTTTAGTAGTTAGCAGGCTGCTGGTGTCTTGGGAGAGGTCAAACGGCGTTGGGGAGGGGAAAAAGGAGTTCATTTTCCATTCCTGTGTGCATGCAACAAGCAGCAAAACACCAAAGTTACTCCAGTTAGCTTGGTATCAGCTCTGCTTTCTGTTAAAAAGGACATAATACAAATGGAGAATGGAAACTGTATCATACACAATTACATCAACATAACAATATAGCCCTACTGACTTATCTACAATCTACATAATCTGTTCTGAAACTATTTTTGATTACAAATCCATTTTGGTGATGGTGTTTTAAGTTTTCCAGATCTCCCTATGATTTGGCAGTTTTAAGTGTTTAAATGTATAGACACTGAAACATAGCATGTACAATCACAGGCAAAATAAATTCTGTGTAGCATACCAATTTAGTAAAATATGAGTATATATATCTTTAAGTATTAAAGATGTAATAAGTATTAAGTATTTAAAGATTAAATACTAAAACAGAAGTTAGCAACTGTGCTTATTCAAGCCAATGCCATTACATGTGAAGTGCATCTTTTTTTATGGTATGGCTGAATCCTAGAACAGGACACCACATACTCTGAATTTCCATGGACTAAACTCTGTAACAAGATGTTGATTCCAAACTGGAGCCAACAATAATTAATAAAATACAAACAAACAAACCACCATCCCACTTTCAAAATACAGAGCAATGGGGGAGTCTTGGCTTACTACCAACTTCAGGGAGAGGAGAACCACCAGGGATGGGGAGGGGTAGGGTAGTCTTGCTGACAGCAGCACAGTCTTAGATAAGGAGGTTGTGGAACCACACCCTGTGCTAAAGAGGTATAATCCAGCCTGTATCTCCCGACAGAACCCCAGACAAACACAGTTACATAGCTTTGGATATCACCAAGAGAGGACTGCATTTCAGTATTTTTTTGCTACACTCTACATAGCATCTGAAACCAGATGACCAGTATCATTTTGGCCTCCTTGCTGGAGTCTTGGCCATTGCCCTCTACTTTCTTGTGAGGAAAACATGAAAGCCCTTCTCTGTTCAACACAGCTAAGGGTCTGGAAGCCAGAACTCCCGTTCAGCACTCACCTCTGAAAGGGGGGGTGACATCTACTCTCCCAAAGCAAACAGTACTTTACAGAAGATGAGCGTTTTAAAATCGTCATATTAGTAACTGCACGTGGATGGAAATGGAGGCTATCCCAAGGTATTTGAAAAAAATACAGGTGGCCACGAAACTTGGAAGCTGCTGCTGCTGCTATAGAATTTGGCCACCCTAGTCTTTACATAGGACACATCCTGTAAAGTTGATTGATTACACTTGACCACACAAACATGGGGCTCCATCTATTTCTAGATTTCAGTGTGCACAAACTAAATGGTTTTCAGAAGAGGCAGTTAACTAAACAGCAGTTATTACAGAATAAAAACATAACAGAGAAAGCAAGTTTATCCACAATAAGAATGCCATTTGAGGAAGATTTAAATAAACCAGAACTTTTATTCAATTTATGTTACACCTGCAAAAATGCAGCTAAACTAACACTAGTATATAATTGTTGAAACCATACATTATGAGGCATCTTTTCCTCCTTCCTTTCTGCTACATTATCCCAATGAAAAACAGAATGTGGCTGACATTTGCTGCACTTTTACACACGTAAAACAAAAGGGCAGTTACACAGCAGTATGATGAAGTTTCTCCTTGTATGAAACTATTTCAGGAAAGTTACTTTTGATAATGTGCAAGGACTAAAAGTGAAAATAGTTGCTCACATTGCTTATTTCTACAGAATGATTCAGCATGGCTTATCATTTTGTTCATTTTCCTCTTAATGCTGGCATAACAGACACCATCACAGAGCAAAACTAGAAGAGCTTGTAGAAGCAGCCATTCAATAAATGAAATTGCACTGAAAATAATTCTAAAACAAACATGAAAGCTAAGAAGATTGAGGTAATAGGCTATTTATGGAAATTTGGTTTCTCTACTAGTTAACCTACCTGCTGGCTGATGATCCATTTAGTGAATTCTGTAGGCTTGTATTGGCTGAACCTAGAGAGGCATTAAAAATTCCCTGCTGAGAACTACCATTCACTGGACTCCCATTACCTTTCAGTATACCAGTACACTTCCAGTTGTCCATGTAGTTAGCTGCAAATTTAAACACATAAAACCTGTTAAGTTTCTCTTGTGACGCTCAGCTTTTGATGGAACTATGATGTTTCAACTGCTACATGCCTGATGTGAATTAGAATTGAACTTCAATACCAGTATAGAGGATTTGGCCCCTTTGCTATCTACATTCTCTGCCTATCCACGATTTAAAACTCCTTTTTGTTCAGTAGTAAGAATAGGTTTATTTTATTAAAATACTAAGAAATGAGTATGGCTTTTGCCTGTTTAAATGCTAAAAAGCAACAAAAAAACTGCAGTGGTAGTTTCCTCATCCAATATGCCTGAGCACTGTGACTGAAGGGAGATTTTCTGCTTTTGGCAGCAGGCAGAGATAGCAATGCAGTACCTAGATTAATTTTTAAAATAACAACTTTACATTGCTGTAGTCTGGTGAAACCATTTGAGGGTATATTAACAACTATTCACAGCAGCCTAAACCACGCACATGTTCCAGCACTAAAAGTTACTTTCAGATTAGATATTAGGGGGAAGTTCTTTAGAGAGAGAGTGGTGAGGTGCTGGAACAGGCTGCCCAGAGAGGTGGTGGATGCCCCATCCCTGGAAGTATTCATGGCCAGGTCGGATGGGGCCCTGGGCAACCTTGTGTAGATCCAGGCCTGGAGGTTGGTGGCCCTGCCTGTGGCAGGGCGGTTGGAACTCTATGATCCTTGGGGTCCCTTCCAACCCAGACCATTCTATGATTCTGATTCCTTTCTCTGAAGTGTAAATAAAAATATAAAAATCTACCATTAATAAATCTAAAATTAACTTTTACTTCAAAATTACTTTCTGAGTAATACACTACAAAGCTAATGTATTACTGGTGGGTGACCTTACCCTTCCAGAGCCTAACGCAGCCATCATCGCCAGAGGAGGCAAGCACTGTGCCTGTAATATTCCAGCTCACTCGCCACACCTGGGAGTTGTGATTATCAAACTGTGCCACAATGTGAATTTCAAATTTTGTTAATCCTCCAGAGGAAGACAGTTCTTTCCTGTGTAAGAGAAAAGGGACAGTTCTGCACACAACTGCTCAAAGGTCTAGGCTTGAAAATGAAGACAAAGAGAGGGGCAACAGCTTTTAAGGAGTTTATATACCAATTGTTATTAACAATATTAGGAGGTACTCAGACAAAATTATAGACTTACCCTCTGGAAGGGTAATATATAGTCTTATTTTGATAGTATGCACCACATCATATCAAACTATCTTCCTCTTAGGCTCACCTTACAGGTTTTAGTGTGAAAATTCGTACATCTTTGGTTGCTACAGCTAAGATATGGAAGGATCTTCCCAGATTTGGGGCAAACGCAATATCGTGTACAGGATCTGTGACCGTCATCAGAGCTTCTGCTTTTGCGTATTTCCTGTACAGCAGAAGAAAGAAACCTTTAATGCCATCAAAACTGCTAGTGATACAAGTTATATAAACCAGGCACAGTGGAACAAGGAAAAAGGGGTTAGTATACATGAGGAGACTTGCAAAAATATTTCTTAACATAGATCTAATTGTAAGAAACAATTACAAGCAGATTCCTTCAGAAACTGGATACATCCGATACAGTGACTACTAACAACAGTACACTAAACCATACAACAAAGCAAGAATTCCAATTCAAAGGACACTTCTGTCTGCATCTGGAAAAGGGAAATAAAAAGATTCTTCCATTCAGAAATCTAAAGGGATTTCTAGCTCAGTAACTCATTAAATTTTCTGTGCTTCTAAGCACACCACTATCTGCTTCTTCTCCCCCCCCTCCGCTGATATGACAGACAAATACTCCATGTGGTTATTGACCACCAGGTAAATTACAACAACTTTTATTTATTGTGAATGCAGAGAACATTGTCTGAAGCCAGGCACTAATCCACAATGCACCTTGGCTTCTTTCCCACACCAATCACCCGGGATGAAGCACAAGTTCACTCTCATCATTTAAGTGAAAGTGGTTGTGCGCACGCTTCCTGGCCTCTTCTGGTTCCCAATTCTTAGCTGTACAAACTGAACTTCCCAGGACACTAGCAATTCATAGGACTTTTTGTCATTATAAGCATGCTTCTAAAAGCGTTTTAAGGTCATCTTGAACAAAACAGTACCTAGTGCAACACAAGTCAGATTTCAGCTTTACCCTATTCCTTGTGCAAAATTAAGCATATAGATTAGTAGAAGCAGAAATATTTCTCCCTGTAAAATTGTGGTAAGAACACAGGCATTTCTGCACTGAGATAGAACAAAATTATTAAAACAGGATTTCTGTTGACATCAGTTCCCATTCTAACATCTCTCTCTCCCATCAAACAGCTCAGAGACAGATTTACTACTTGTCTCCACATGTAATGACAGGAACAAAGGCCACGTGTTACAAACTACTTTAAGATCCCACAAATGTTAGTTAGACTGTCATTTAGCATACCTGGTATTTTCGTTATATTCATAAATTTGAACCTTAGCCAGTATGTTTGGACTGTTGTCATCACTTCCTACAGCTATCATTGGAGAATGTGCTCGAGAGCTAAAAGGTGAAAATAAATAGTTATATTGACAAATGATTCCACAGAAAAGCACACCAAGCCATTTTTTACATTTCCCCCACACTGCCGATAAACAGCAACAAAGTAACACCAGAAGGCAGGGAATCCCAAGGAAACATGAGTGCTATTCAGAGTTACTGGTACAACCTCCCTTGTGCTGCTTTGAAAGCCCACTTTCTACACCCACTAAGGTGAAGTGATTTGGGACCACTATTTCTCAATCCAAGATGATTCCCCCAGAGAGCAGAATTGATATTATAAATGCATCTACAGTCAAGCGTTTGCCACAAGCTTCATGGCAGTCTGTGTTCCTTGCAGTACTAATAATCATTGATTTAGTGGGATTTCATTCAGGTTTTGAAAGACAGATTAAAACAGCTGCATGTAGATGAGTTCTAGATTTTAAATCAACTTTAAACCCCATCCCATGCATTCAAGTGAAAGCCTGTCCTCTGAAGCTTCATCACAGACCACTACTAATGAACAGAAGAATAACGGGACACAGACCACTACATATGCAGGGACAGCCATCAGGTGCTTCAGGTCAAACAGATGCCAAAGCAGTTCAGCCCTGAATGGTTTTTCCCTTCCTGTTATTACTGGGGGAAATGCAAGATGGGAATTGAAGGAGAACCTCTGCACTCGTGTGTGTTCTTTTGGGTGGGGAATACCCAGCCAATCTCCTCTCTGATTCCTTCCTGTTCAAGAAAGTTAAGTGTATCATTGAGCCTCTGGGGATATAACTAAAAGAACAACTCTTAGGCTATGTATTTGTGCTAGTAAGACTCTTGTGGTTCCTAGTACTCTATTGCATTCTACGCATGCCCTTGTTAGAGCTGACAAAATTATTACCTCAAGGGAAGAAGAAAAAGACAGGAATTGTCCCTTTAGTAAAACAATTTCTCTTAAGAAAATCCCAATGAAGTTTTGTGAGATAAAGACAGGACACTCTATGGCTCTTTAGCTCATTATCTGCTAAACATAATTAAGCTGGGAATGTTTCCTTACAAAGCATGGGAGGACTTTTGGTAAAACTTCCCTGCCTCTGCCAAACTTGCTTCATTTAAAGAAATGTTGGCAGCTCTCTTTCAGATCTGAGTAGCATACAGTCAATCTCCTCCATGCCTGTTTCAGGATTTATTCTAAAAAATTTCAGAACTCTTTGGATCTTCTGCTTATGCAGTCATAAAGCAAAGCCTACAGTTCTAATAACGTACCTTGAAGGATTCCAAGAAATACAACTGCAGCTTAGCTTACATGAGATTTCATGCTGCAGTGACCACTGACTGAGATTCATGACATCTGGAGCTTCATAAATCCTTACAACTCCATCTGCTGAGCAGGTTGCTAACATAAGACCCATATGCTTGGGAGCAAACTTCACATCTGTAACAGATGTCCTACTGTCTACTAGAGTCGTCCTCTTCACCTGCAAAGAGAGGCACAAGGAAATGCTGGAGATTTCCATGAAAAAGTTACTCCCTAAGGAAGGCTAACGAAAGGCTGATACCATTTCATAGGATGACCTACCTCTTCCACAAAGAGCTAAAAAAACAACCCCAAACCCCCCAGAAACCCCACCAACCAAAGACTTTATACGCTGGTGAATTGGAGAAATGACAGTTAATTACAGATGGAAAATGCTTCAGCAGCACTGAAATTAGAAAGTGGCAAAGTTGCACTGATGTGATCTCAAGCATCAAGACAAACTCACAGTGGTTATCAAAGTTCTAGTAACAAAAAGAGTTGTTCAGATTATGCTCTTCAGGGAAAAACAAAACCACACAAACAACAAAAAAACAAGACCAAACAAACATGTAACAGAAGCATAAAATACAAGATTGGCCACGGGTAGTTTGAAACTGTCATCTTCATCCTGGTGACAAGATTAACTGCAATGCCACTTTCTAATTTCAGTGCTGCTGAAGTCTCCCATGAAGCATTTTCCAACAGAAGCATCAAACCCACGAGTATTTCTGATAAGGGAATGGATGAATACAGCAGACCTTTGATAGGATGACTAGCTAGGGTGAAAGAGGAAAAAACTGTACGCATTTATTATCCAAGTTGTCTCCTATCCTGCCAAGCAAGCCTGAGTTTGAGCTGAAAACTGCATCACAACTGCCTCCTGCACACAGAAGTCAGCTTTCATACCCCACTGGGTGCCAAAGGTCCCGACAGCTGAGCTCTTCACAATAATGTAGTTTAATGTTAGCAAGCTTTAGTGGAAAACAGAAAACTCCAGGTATTTTAATAACCTAAATCAAAATGAAACATTAGAGGCAGGAATACTGTACTGAGTTATAGAAGATTACACATGAAGAATAGCTGAAAAATAATCCACTTAGCTCTAGAATTCCCTGGATGAAATGATGCTACCCAGAAAATCACTTCTGAGCAAGCTACTTCCCTGAAAAACTTCATCTGTTGTTTGAAAGATAAAGAACAGCATGAGACAGCTTCAAACTAGCTCCTGTCACAGAAAAAAAGCCCCGCTCTTGTAGAGGGGAATTCACACCTGGAAGTTGTTTGCTAGGGAAAATCTTACTAAGAAGCACCAACAGTACCAACATTAATTGGCCTGAATGTTGTTTTTTGCCCCTAATGCTTCAAAAATACTTACTCTGTACTGGAATATTATCACAAAATGACAAAGCATAGGCAAAAGCTTTATATTAACAGAAGAAACCAAGGTCTTTGTTTCAGGAATAGAAAATACATTGAAAAGACAGAAATGTTTAGTAAGCTGGTATTTAGAATAATTTTTGTGTTCAGTCCTGCATTTAATTCTGGAATTCAAACAGTTTAAAGCTTCAGCCCATTATAACAAACAGGTCGATGAGGCACAGTAAATGTAATTATATGAGAACACAGAGAAATTGCAATTAACATGTTAAAGGCTCACCCAGTGGCTCTGGCCTCGGAGTTTATCATTTGACTCTCCCACTATTTCTTCCCATACAGCTGCTGTTCTATCAAAAGAGCAGGAAGCCAGGACCTGCCCAAATTCAGGATGGGCCCACGTCACACGCCACACAGATCCACTGTGTGTCTGCAAGGTAAGACCAAAACACCACAGAGAAACACACGTACTGTGTTAGTCCAAGTCATCATATGTTTTAATGACTTTCTGCAGAAGTCAATTAGAGGAAGCAGTATGGCTATTCCTTTGGAACCTGTGTTCATTCACTGAGCTCAAAGGCACACAGCAGCAGCTGCACGTTTATTCCTATGAGCACTGCAGAGTTCTCTTGCTATTAGTTAACAGCTAAAAGGTAATTATTACAAGTGTGTTTCAAGGCATTATTTATAACTCCTGTAAACTGTAAGCTCCGAGCTAAGATCCCACCTTGACAAAAAATTACAGCTTTGTTTCCAGTTGTCAGCCATTGCCATGCTACCTTCTAGCTCACCTGTACTGTTCCAAGGCATATGCAGAGCATCACTCATCTCCTTTCTCACATGGAACTCCTTCCATACCTACTCATACCTAATGCCTCTTTATTCAGAGAAGGGGAATTCAAAAGCTTCACTTGCATTTCCATTTACAGGGATTATTGTACCATACTATTGTCCTAATAAATACAACTTCAAGGGCAATTCAGAAGGGGACTGCACTAACTATCCTGATGAAGCAGTGTCTACATAACACAGTTTTCAGAAAGGTTTGGAGGGGGGGGTATGTGGGGAAAAAAAGGCCAGATGTTGTAACATTTAATAGCCAGGCCTCTTTTTTTCTTTTTGTCTTACAATATGCAAAAGGAAGTCTTCAATTAAAAATGAAGGTACTGTTTTCCAACTCCCTGAACACCAGCTACTGCTATGTTTACTGATAACAAAGTCTACCAAGATAACTAACACTGTAAGATGGCATGCCAGCCTCTGCTTTAAGTGAGAGGCCTTAGAGATGTTTTATAAAAGCAGAGAAAAAGTAATTTGCCACAAGAAACACACAATCTGCAACCAAAAGTATTTCTACTGTGTAAGTCAGCCAAAACTAAGTGTGTGTCCTAGTTTCAGCTGAGATAAGAATGAATTTTCTTCACAGTAGCTTGTACAGGCCTGTATTTTGGATTTGTGCTGCAAACAGCACTGATGATACAGAGATGTTTTTAGTTATATAGAGATGTTTTAGTTACTGCCAAGCAGGGCTCACACAGAGCCAAGGCCTTTGCTGCTTCTCACTCCACCCCACCAGCGGGTAGGCTGGGGGTGGGTGCACAAGGAGTTGGGAGGGGACACAGCTGGGACAGCTGAGCCAGGCTGACCCAAGGGATACCCCATACCATTCAATGTCCCACTCGGCATATAATGGGCTGGGCAAAGAAGGCAGCAGGGGGGAGAAATTCGGAGTGATGGTGTTTGTCTTCCTGCGTCACTGTTATATGTGATGGATCCCTGCTTTCCCAGGGATGGCTGAGCACCTGCCTGCCTGTGGGAAGCAGGGAATGAACTCCTGGTTTTGCTTTGCTTGTGTGTGCAGCTTATCCTTTGCCTATTAAACTGTCTGTATCTCAACCCACAAGTTTTCTCACTTTTACCCTTTCGATTCTCTTCCCCATCCCACTGGGGAGGAGACAGTGAGTGCCTGCGTGGTGCCTAGCTGCTGGCTGGGGCAAACCACAACAGTGCGTTGCTTCAAAAGCAAAGGAGAAATTACCTATATAACATTTATAAATACAAACCTTCCAGCTGGCCGTGCAATGCCAATCCCCATTTTCACTTTTGTCCCACACCTATTAAGAAATCAAAACATAAACATACAATTTGTATATAAAGCTTCACAAGAAGCAATACAAAACACAGACATTAAAGAATACGCACATCTCCTTGTTTAGCCAAAGGAGACTATTACAGTTCTCATCACTTCATTCACTCTACTCCCTCAGTGTGCTACTCAGTTTCTCTATAGAGCCCCCATGCTCCTCACATGGTGGGTGCTCAGATCTGGTTGCAAACCCCGACATGGCTCCTGGTGATCATCCCACAGGCAGAGCAGGACAGCAAAAAGAACACGAAGCCAGCGGGGGAACACATCCTGGTTCTGTTTCTAATATTTCCACCTTATCTGTAACAACACGCACAGCACTTTACCTTCCTTTCTCTTGATTTCCCAGACAACTTTATCATGTCTGTGATCTTTTTTCCTGAAAAACTGTGAAGGAAAATGGGAACGTACTCAGATGAAAGATACGTCTAGAGGCCTGGCATCCACTCCTGCTGGTCACTCACTATGTAACGTCACTGAATGCCACCTCGCTTTCGCCATTCAGGATCTCATAACATGCGCTTGGTTGTTACCATCACAGCCCAACTTCTCCCCCACAAATGTTCTACAGGGCTTGCCTAGTGAGAACGGCACCTACACCCGATATACCACTGCTGTTCTGCTTAGTGGTGTAACACTCGGGCTAGAGTAAAACTCCTCAAGACAGTCTCACAAAGGTTACCGTTAGGATTGGAAAGTAACATCACCCTGCTAAAGAATATCGTTCTGATGTTCTACCCGACTCCTGGCGTCTTTCTTGTTAGGCTGCAAGTTTTCCATACTCTTGTCCAGACCAAAGACTGACATGGCTTCAGGTTACATTCTGGGGGACCATGGAGTTTTTACTGATCTATTTTTTTTGCCCGCTGTCTAGTTTTTAAGCCTGATTTTACACTCGATGCAGCTTTCTACGGGAAAGCCATTTTCTCAACCATTTACCGAACACACTACAGTAGGGCTGCTCCCTGCAAGGCACGTTTCTTAAACCCAACCACGCAGCTCCTGTGTTTTCGTCCACCTTCTCACTACGCACACAAAACACATATCGGAAGAAGAAACTAACTTCTCGTTTACTGCCATTTCCTCCAAAGGGATGTAAAATTGAGCTTCCAGTGCTCCTCAGTTCCCCCAGTCTGCCCGAGCACACGCAGGACGCGTCAGCCTTTGCGAACGGCAGGCACCTCGTTAGGAGACGGCGGCTTCTCCCCTCCGCGCCCCTGAAACGCGGCTGTCAGCTGAACCGAGGAGCCAACCGGCGCTGCCGCGGCCGCACCAGCTCCCGGGCACTTTCCGCGCTGCGGCAGCGCGTCCGAAGGAGCTGCGCTCTCACACCCGTTTGTGTACGGGCGCAGACCGACACCGCGCGCGTTACGCGCGAAGGCGCCCCGCCGCCGCAGCCCCCCCGCCGCGGCTGGCCGGCACC
>VZTU01003063.1:0-37426 GCA_013400835.1 Zapornia atra | reverse complement strand
TTTTTTTAGGGATTTATTTCCTTAGTGAAGTCAGAAAACAGGTATTTCTGAGAGACAAATTTTGTATTTCTATAATAGTTCTGTGCTGTTCATATGAGTACTTGAAAGTATGTTCTGTTCCCAGTTTTGTTCCTGTTCTCAGTCTGCAAAGTTGCTAGATTGATCTATCTTGTCTGTGGCTGAGATGACAAAGGATAGAAGGCTAGGGAAGGAAATCTTTTGGGAGCCCTCTGATGGAGCTCTTTCCTGATAGTTTTTTGGGTTGGTGGAGGAGGCAAAGGTTTACATTTTTCTACAGAAAAGAGTAAGCTGAAAGGCTGGTACATAACTGTATCACATCTCTGCCTTTGTGCCGATTCTGGACAGCAGTCAATCCCCATTCCATGGTATTAACCGTTCCTGCCCTCCAGCAGGGAAATAACATCTTTCCATGCTTAACTTTCGTCTTCAGGGTTATCATGCAGAGAGGTACTGGGGGAGCACTGCATGTTGATCCTCTTGCCTCTCAACTCTGTTTCCTACCCACTATCTCTAGCCACCTTTTTGTGTTTGATTTTTAGGAAGCGTAAGACTGGTCTGTGAAGGAAGTATGCAGCTGTGGAAGTGAGAACTTCCTTCTATGAAATTACTGTTTAAAGACTTTTATCTTGAGGATAGTCAATATTGGGTGACAGTGTGATTTTAAAGTGCTATAGGAAAGAATTACAGGAAACTGAAATACAATTCCATAACGGTATTGAAAAACTACTAACAAATAGTTTATTTAAATATATGGGCATTTCTACAAACAGTTTAAAGAAAATGTGTTGCTTTAATACTTTGTGTGCATAGTAAGCTCTGTTCTCAAATGGCAACTGAGTAAGGGGCATGGGTTTTCACCAACTTGGAAGGTCATTTGGAGCATGGTACTATTACAGGAGATCAGAGGAAGTTGTCCGTCAGCTTTAGAAACTAACACACTAAGGGAAAGCAGATTATAGACATTACACAACAGTAAATAACCAAGAAATAAATCGTATTAGAAGAACACCCAGTATGCCTGTGATAACCAGGATCTTACTTTATACAACAGGTTGATCTCCACATAGTGAATTAAAAGCAGTTTGGAGGGCTTTGGAAATTTTGGTTACTGACTTTGAGAAGGCTTTAGGGCTCTGAAAATTTCTTCTACCAGTGAGCATATTTTGAATAGCAGTTATGGATACAGGTCCTCAACAACGAAAGGCATCCATGAAACCCCATTAGACATATGCTGCAAGCCTAGACAAAGTTATTGGTCTAGAGATTGAGTCTAAAAACCCAGTGCTATAGCCATCTCCTCAGCGAATCGGTACATAAATTTACTGTGATTTACACACAAAATATTGAAGACCTAGTGGTGTGATTTATTTTTTTATATATATATCTAGCCTTTCAAAACATTTACTAATTAAAGTAATGGTGGTGGGAAGGTCAATTAATTTTTATCTGTAATTGTACTACTAGAATAAGCTTTCTTTTCGCAAGTGTAGTGACATATTTCAACACCTTTGTGACTCCTGAGTCTGCGGGACTGAGTAACACTCAGACTCTTCTCAGTGCAGTGGCATGTCAAAAAGAGTTACATCCTGACAGTGCCGTGCCCTAGAGTACCGCTGGCTTTACGTTAGATTGCAAGTACATAGTTGTTTTTTCTTCTTGTTAAGACTTTGGTTATTTCAGCCTAATCACAATTTCAACTAGTACCATCACAGTTATCTTACACTTTTATGAATTAGTGTCATCTAGGTGCTTGATTTTGAATATTTAGCATTTTATACTAAATAATACAGAAGGAAAAAACGTAAGGAATAATTAAGCATAGTTGGCTGCTCTTAAACTCTAAACTTTAAAATCAGTAAAACAACAAAAATAGAAATCTGTGTTTATAACTTGCAGTTGGAAACCTGAAGCTGAAAGTTATTAATGATGCTGATAATATTGGTTATGAACTAATTAATGACTAGGTAACTTTATATTAATACAGCACAATAAATTTTAAATATCTTTGTTCCTTGATCAGTACAGTTGCAAATCAAGTAATTTTTTTTTTTTTTCCCAAAGTACAGGCCTAAATGCAAAAATAAAAAATATAGGAGGTAAAAGCAGGCCAAAAAGTTAGTGTCATGTTCAGAGTTTGGTGATGTGTTTAAACAATACATACTTTTCTAAAACAGAATTCTTCTAATATTTTCTGCTCATGCAATTGGTTTCAGTAAAACGCTTGAATTAGGTGTTAACTATCTGTTGATAGTTGCTATCCAGCATAAGGATTTTGTATTTAATTGAAGAAATATCTGTATTAATTTCTACCATGGAAAATTTTCAGCTTTTCAATATAAATGATTGATTAGGTAAGTAGTGATATTAGTTTTAATAATTTATAATAAATAGTTAAGGTAGTATTTTATAAGTGATTTTTATTTGATTTCACATATATTTAAGAACTGCTCAGAATCCTTATTTAGATAATAGGCCTACCCTGTATTTGAGATATAAAGGATATTAACCTTTGTCACAGAAGTTATTTATTCCAGTGGTGATTATCTCTGTTTCTGTTTAATGAAGGAATGTGTGTGTGTGTGCACGTGCAGATGTGTGTGTGTATGTGTGTGTAATAGATTGCAATGAAGAGCCTATGATGCACCACTGTAATTTTTTTGTTAAGGGAAGCTTCTATCTGCAAAGAACAGTGACAGTAGCAATTGGCTATTTTTTCCATTTTTGTTAGCCTATCAAATGTGGGTTTTTTAAAATAAGTATACAAATAAAATTGGTTTTAGAAGGATTTTTGAGTATCCTCAAGTATATTCCGTACACTTCAGTATATCAATGTCTTAGGGTGGGGTTCAAGAGAGATGGATCCATTCTTGCCTCTGCCAGAGCCTTGAACTGTGGCCGTAGGCAAGTCATTTACCCTCTCTGCGCCTCAGCTGGTGAAATGGGAGTACTACTAAGCTCCCCAAGTTTGTGGTGAGGTTTTCCTTCATTAGTGATCAAGGTAGTTTGAAATATCAGAATGGCAGCATTGCAGTTACACTTAGATATGAGAAGCTATGTTTCAAGCTACTCTTTGTGTTCCTTAATTTTTTCCTTAGTATTTTTCTTATGGTAGGACTATCACTGCTAAAGATAAGATGCACGTCATTGCTAGTGACACCATTGCCAGTATGATTGAATAGTGCAAATAGAACAGAAGTGTTGTGCAAATGTAAGGTTTTTAGGTTTGAGTTTAACCATTATAGCAAACATTAGATATGGTGTTTTACTGTAATTTATATTTTGTTTTGATTTGTTTTCATTTTCAGTTCAAGCTCAACAGCTGATGCAAATTCAGAGGAAACAGCTAATTTGGAAAAAGGAAAATCAACATTAAACAAAGTTTTGGAGTCTTTTTGTTCATATCACTGGCAACAGACCTTGGCTATGTTAAAATTCTTAATACAAGAGGAAAATGTTCCTATAGTTTGCAGTTGCAAGCAAACACATTTGGTCCACTCTGAAACTCCCAGTTCCCTTGCTGAAGAGGATGTTCATGTTTCATTTTGCAATTGCAATGGACAAATGCTGACAAAAAGGTGCTGTTTACAAAATCAAAGACCAAACACTTGTTTACCACCTCTGTCTGTCTGTATTAAAGATTTCCATTCTTTGTCATGCCAAGCTGTAGCAATTGGATGTATTAAGACAATGGTGAACAAAGCATGTAGTTCTCATAAGTATTGTGCTGAACAATTGCAAAATTATAACAGGCATTCTGTGAAAGCAACAGCATGTACATATTCAACTAAGGATTGTGATCTCTTGAACAGCATTAAAAATTTAAATCGATCACGCAGCCCATCCCCGCCTCCACTGTCACCTGTACAGAGTAAAGAATTTGAATCATCTGAAGGATTGCTTATAGATTTTCCAACTTTTGACAATAACAAGCTTGAAATATCCATCAGCCAGCCTCCATCCCTCTTACCAGCTGAAGGGAGCAAAGGAGGATTTGAATATGAAGGCAAAAGAAGCAGAGGAAAAGAGGCCAAATGTTCAGATGGAACATTGCTATCAGCAGACCAAGAAAGCCATGATTATTACCTAAATTCTAAGAAGGGTGAGAAAGGTGAACATTCTGCCATTTTTCAAGATTTAATGGACCGTATTAATGAAAAGTTAAAATCAATAGACACTACAGATATAGCAACAAATCTTGCAAAACTTCCTAGCAGTGACAGGGCCCCAGAAAATGATGTCAAATTGGGAGACTTCATAACCTCTCTTTTGCATAACGCAAAGGCAAGTGATTACAGCTTTATGGAATTACTTCGTCAACACGATAAACAAGTGGAAAATAAGATTATCCAAACGCGGTTTCGCAAGCGTCAGGAAACTTTATGTGCAATGTATAACTCGCCTGATTCGCCATTCATTCGACGACAGTCTTTGCAAATCAAGAGGGAGCTTGCAAGCCTCGATGGGACTCTTGTAAGAAAAAAGTCCATTTCTGAGAGAAATGCAAAGAAATCTACAAAAAAAATTGATAAAATATATCCAAATAATCGGCACAGTTTCAGCATGATAGAAGATGAGGCTTTACAACATCTTGAAAGTAATCCGTGCGTGAATTGCCAAATCAAACCAATGTGCTTTCCAATACACCAAACAGAGCCTTGCAAACTACCTCTTAGTGATTTTCAAACCAGCTCCAGCTTTCTAGTTCTTTCAGAAAACAGCGCTACTGCAGCCAGCCAGCCGGAGCTCACAAAAACCCAGGGGGATTGTGCCACCTTAATAGAGACTGGTCCGATTCCTCTGCAGGATGAGAGCAATGGAATCTTAGGCAGAACTAAGCGTAACATTGTGCCTCCTGGATGGTACTCTGTGTATGTAACAAACAATATTGTGTTTAGAAACTCACCTAACGCAAAGAAGCCTTTAGAAAGCTTGGAAAAAATGAACATAAATGAAGATGTTGATGCTGAAAGATGCTGTGATATAAATATAAGCGAAATTGTGAGAGACACAGATCTGCAAGTTGTTGTAAAGCATTTGGAAGATACAATAAGCTTAGCCAGAAAGACTAACAACTCATGGCTGGACAGTTACAAAATAAGCCAAAAATTAAAAGATAATGCTTATGAACAGGTTATGAACCCAGCTGCTAGAAGAGGCTTACCTTTCACTCTGAGTGAAATGGGATGCACGGGACAAAGCGTCCTTCCACACTCACACGTGTTGAGCAGCAGTAAAACCAAAACTGTGTTTGTGACAACAAACAAGCAAGATGTGGTTATAGATCAAGAAATCAATGATGGCCTTTTGAAATCTCTGACCTTTGATTCATCCAGTTCAACTTCTAACAACAGGGATTTGCATACAACTTCTGTAGCTGGGGACATCACATCTCCCTTAAACTACTCTAGTCCTATTAAGCTTATGTTTCTCTCAGAGGTTAGTAGTAGTGAAGGGGTCAAATATACTTTGACATCTGCAGCTGCATCTTCTAAGGGAAGCACGGATATTTGTTTGTTTCAGGGGCATGTAAACACTTTGTTAGACAAACAGACCACGGGAGATCTTTCTCATGCAATCTGTGCCCAGGATTGTAGTTACAAAGAAAATGATACCAAGGAAGAGTCAAGTTGTGTTTACACAGAAGCAGTAACAAATTCTTGTCCACTTGGTCAAACTAACTTAAATGATTCTAAACAAAATGAGGAAGTTGTGGAAAAATCAAGCAGTAGCAGTGAATCGGTTTTAAAAAGAAAACCTGGTAGACCAAAGAAAATAGGTCCTCAAGTTGTTAAGCAGGTTAAGAGACCTATTGGGCGGCCTCCAAAACCAAAAGTAGACATGACTGAAAGTACAGAACGTAGACCTGGACTTGGCAGTGACAGTAAAAGTGCCAAATCTGATGCTGCAGTAATGGAAGAGGTTAACAGCAACAAAAATATTACTGTGACAGTTGTTTTTGGAAGGTCAAGAAGAACTAAGAGACATGTTTCTGAAGGTAATGTAAATGTAATCAGCATTCTGCCCACACAAAACATTGATTCTAATTTTGCCAATGACCACAGCAAAGCAAGGCATGATGCAGAAAGTGAAAATGCTTTGACTGAAATAGTAAAAGCCCTACAGAATCCTTCTACTGAAAACGAGGTCTCTGGTTATGACTATGTCAGACCTATCAAGGGTAACCTAGCATCACCGCATCCTTGCAGCAATGTTATACGGCCGATTAAGAAACCCTTAACCACCATTCGAAAACCTGGTAGGCCAGCAAAAGTAAAAATCTCTGGCATATCAGTGACTGTTAATAGACTTTCTCCTCAGGAAAGAAAAGTGAGTATTAGCAACTGTTTGCCTCCTTTGCAACAGCAGAATGTTTTAGAAAAAAACGTGCCACAAGAGAGAAAAAATCAACTGTGCAATAATATGGGTCAAGTAAAGAGCATACAGAAAGATTCTAGAGAGGATGGATCAAACATTATTACAACAGTACCAAGAAAACGTGACATTCCATTGAGACACTCTGCTAGAGACAGAAAACCCTCACTGCATTTTTTACATTCATTAGCATCTTCTAGTGCATTTACTTGTAGAAGTGCCTTACTACATAAATCTTACAAACTTCATTTGAAAAAAGCTAAAGATCAAAAGGAAAAACATAGGCAATCAAATCAGAGCGCAGCATCCAGAGATACCTCAGAACTGAGAAATTCAGGAAATGCAAAAAAGGATCTTAAGGATGGCAAATGTGGGGCCATTAATGAAGTATCATCAGATCCCATTTTTTCATCGAATCCCTCTCTCAGGTGGTGGGCTAGTTCCACTTCCAGTGACACTTTGTTGGAAGAACTCAATAATAGATTTGAACAGATAACTAATACCTGGTTGCGAGTGGGGGGAAATGAGCTTGATAAATGTGTATGTGACAAAAGGGATCCAATTGAACAAGACTGTAATACTGAAATGTCAAACCATTTAGACTCCTGCCTTGTAGAATTTGAAACTTCACCTATAAAAATGCTTTTTCAGAAAAAGTGTAACATGAATGAACTCTGCACCTGGTTTATGCAAACTACAGAAACACAGTCACTTGCTCTAGTGAGGAAGGCAAATGCTCGCAATCCTTCAGAAGTAGTTAGTACGAGAGAGATAAAGATGGAAACTAAACAATCTGATCTTAGTAGCTGCCCTTTCAGAAAGCACTTTAAAAAGTTTGCACTATCCCCTCCTTCAAAACCAGCAGGGAAATTACAGCTCTTACATAACATGGTGAGGTCTCCAGTCTTAAGCGTGAAAAGTAATTTCATGTTAGCCAGATTAAAAAGAAATGAATTTAAGAAGTTACAGTGTGACAGGTGGGGACAAACAAAAAAACTGTATAACCAGGCTCCTGGAGGCTGGAAATCAAAAAAGAAAAATTTGCAGTTCTTTTGCCAAAGTCAGTTGTTTAAAAATCCAAGTGGGGAAACCAGTGCTGAAATGCCCAAGCTCCAGGAAAAAAATAAAGTAGAAATCCAGCCCACTCAGACTTTGGTAGAATCTCAGAGTATCCTCTTGCCAACTGAAAATGAAGCCAGAGATGTTCAACAGATGATGGGATCTTCTGACTTTAACCCACATCCTGGTTTAGCAAATTTACTTAAGTCGCATGCAGAGACAAACGGAACAATTTGTTGCCAACAAAACATTAGAAAAGAACAAAGCCAAGATAAACCGTTTCGAAATACTTGGAAAGCCAAAACCTTTAAAGATTGTAGAATATTTCTGAGAAAAATCAACCATATTGAGCAGCACAATTCATTTAAGTTAAATAATGTCATTTATTCTCCTGAAGCCATTGAAAGTAAAAGCAGTCAGGCCTATATGGAAGAAAAAAGACATCCTCTTTTAAGATCCCATTCTACTAAGCAAAATGCGTTAAAGAAACAAGAAAATGAAATGGAAACTTCTAAAGGATCTAATTCTTCTGAAGTGACTGAAAGGCTGGATGACCAGTTTCACAGCAGAAAATTAAGTAGCAGTGTAAACCATGATGATAATCCTCCTGGTAGTTCTGAAGTTCTTATCAGAATAAACAAAAGAAAAAGTCCACAATGGGAGACCACAGATACAAATATAAGAAAAAAGCATAAGAGACAATCATGCAGTAGTGGACAAATGGCAACTTATTACCCAAAGTACCAAGTAGGTAAGTTCCTGTTCCCCCCTTCATCTTGAAATTGCAGTCTTAAAGAATTGGAGAACTCAAATAACTAAGCACTTTGGAGTATTTTTTTAATTGCATGATCCTCAGATACTAATTTCAGAGAGGTCATGAAATTAAATGTTGTCCAGCATCAGAATAACACAGAAAGTGCAACTTTAAAATGTATATGATATTTTACACAAATTTTTTAGCTACAGTAGGTGTGTTATATTCCATTACAGCTATAACACACCAAGCTAAAAGAGAAAGAGGTAACTAATGCAGCTCAGACAGCAAATCAAGTTCTGACATATCTGAAATCAGTCACAACTGGTTATTGATTTCAAAAGGGATAGAATTTCATTCCACTGTGTAGTTTCTCATATTGTGAGGAAGGGCAAATTACAAAATTAAACAGAAATTCAGTGTATTAACACATAGTTGTTTAAAAAATTGTTAATGAATTATTTTTAATGTAAATCTGTAATGCTTTCATAATTATACAGTAAAAATAGTAGTATATACTTCTGAGAAGTATTCATTCAGAGATCCGTTTTAGTATCCATTCAATGCCAGATGAAATCTGCTGACTGTAAAGTGTTTGTGCATTGAATCCTTAGAGAACCATTTCAAATGCAAAATTATTCTAGACAAGTACAATATACAATTACCGTACTAAATGCATTGCTTTAGAATCATTTTAGGTTAGTGTGACATTAAAGCCCTTTTTAAGGCTATACATTTATCATATGCTGTAGTACAACTGTGATCTCAGAAAGGCCATTATGTTATTTACAAAGAGGGTGCACTTGTGAAGGTATTTCTTCTGTTGGGTGAAGAGATCTGAAACAGAAGTCTCAACTTGTTGCAGTAAGATAACTAAGGTGTGAAGTACTCAGTAAAAAACCAAAAGTTTGCAATAGGAATTAAATTACTGCAGAAACCTTAATTTGTACAAACAATATTGTATTGCTAATCTGATTATATTGCCCGAAGAATAAAAACCCAACCAACCAAACAAAAACCCTGTTCAGAATATACAAGCAAAATCTTATCTCCCCCTTCGTATTCCCTATTGGAGAAAACTGTCCCTGATAATAAACTGAAAAGTTACTTTAAGTTGTAATATACAAAATACTATGGTTCTTGTATACTTTATTTCTTTTGTGGTTTATGTCATATATAAAACTCTTCATAATAGGCTCATTCATTGTAACCCTGCTTTTCCAGATTACAGCATTTTTTATGTTTAGATTATTATTTTGTATTTTAATTCATTTATGTGGGACCAAACTGAACATAAAAAACTTGGTTTTAAGAAATTCAAACCTTGACACAAGATTGCTATATAAAAGCCAGAACTAGTAACATCTATCTGTTTCTTTTTTATAAATGAAGAAAGAGCTCTCTCGTACTTTTATTTCATAATTTTTACTGTAGTTGAGAAAATTTCACATTCAAATTATATTTATCTTCAAACTTTTTCTTGCTGTGGCAATGTAAGAGCTATTGCTGTGTTACGGTCTCATGTTAGTTTTAATTGGGACTCAGTTTTCTCTACCTAATAACTTTCCTCCTTTAGTTTTGGATCATTAGGAAATCTGATAACTATTTTGATATTTCACATTACTTCATTTTACAATTTTTTTATTTTCCCTTTTACTCATAGTTTCTCATATCAATTGTTGTGCTTAGAAAGGACATGACAGAAAGTTCATTGATAATGTTAAAAGACAAAAGATGGTAGAATTTTCTCCACACTTGTAACCTCAAGCCCTTTTTAGGAGTGCTGTTGCAGTATCAGGGGATTGTCTGATGTAGAAAAGGATGTCATGTTTTGGCATGTTGGTTCAACATTGTGTACTGTCTACACTAGCAAAGGAAATCATATGAACGTTTTTAGTCTAGACTATAGCTACTGACTAAAAAGAAGGAACATGATTTCTAGCTGTGCATGCATGTGTTATCAAACATAATTCCCACACCTGGAAGTTTAACGCACATGAAAACATTGTTACTCATTCATATGTTCTTTGGAGTGTATTTTTGTTGATGTGGTATCCTAAACTATGTCATTGTTCTGTTGTCGTGCTTGAAATGTTCCTTTATACACATTTATGGTCAATATTTAAAATTTTTCTTCAAGTTTTACTGATCTTGGTGCCTTACCAAATACTCTTGAGAGGTGTTGTGATGCTGTGTTACTGTGAAGCATTGTGGCAGGTAGGCAGAACGCTGTTACTGAATTTCCATGTATACTCGATTGTCAGAGAGTGCAAGTGGGGAATAAAGCAATTGAGTTGTTACAGCTCAAGGTAGTACTGAGGAACTGAACTATCCAGGTACTCATTGCAGTAACAGAAAAGAGTTAATCACTTTTCCGTATTGCCTGGTGTACTTGACATAAGGTGGGTGGTAGATACATCAGTTCTTATGCTGTTTGTTACCACTTGCCTTCTGAACTGTTCCTTTGGCAGTGCATTTGATGGCGGGGGGGGGGGGGGGNGGGGGGGGGGGCAGTTCCCTTTTACTGTAAATCTATGTGCTGATGATTTTAACTTCTTTAGCTACACTGAAACATTATTTCTGTCTGTGGTGGCAAAGAAAATGACATAAGCATGTTTTTGGGAAGGCATTTATGTTTCTTTCCATGAGGGTGGTTTAGTGTGTTTCCTTCAAACGCTGAAGACTACATTCACATGAATGCTTTGGGCTTGGCCAAACTAGATCCAAAAACACTTTAAGGGAGCCAAGATAAAATGAGATAAACTATTATTGAACAATAAAACGGGTCATGGTAGAAGACTACATTTTAGGAACTTAGAATCTGCTGAGTATTTTAGAAATCCACAGTGTGGATTTATCACAGATGCCAAGGAAGCTGTGGACCTCCTACAGTAGTAGGCAGTATTGCATGCTGTGATGGCATGACATACCTGCCTACTTACCCTTTGTATCAGGGTGGGGGTTCACATAGAAAAGCTTTTAAAAACCAGTTCTGATCACCTGAAGCTAGGATCTTCTTTTAATCTAAAATTATTTTTTTTGTTCTCTCCCTTATAATTCGGCTTTTCTTCAAGTAGTCTGGAGTTCTAGAAGAAAAACTATTGTATTTCTTGCCAGAGAATATAAATGAAAATGAAAAATGGAAACATTTTACTTCTTCATTACATTTGAATGCTTTTTTAAAATGCTATCTTAATGAGATCAAGTTAGTGCAGTACTTCAAATGAGTATTTTACTAATCTTCATAATCATTTCAAAGTTGACTGCAAGAGTTAGGAATCATAGAATCATAGACTGGTCTGGGTTGTAAGGGACCCCAAGGATCACAGAGTTCCATCCCCCCTGCCACAGGTAGGGCCACCAACCTCAGGCCTGGATCTACACAAGGTTGCCCAGGGCCCCATCCAACCTGGCTTTGAACACTTCCAGGGACGGGGCATCCACCACCTCTCTGGGCAGCCTGTTCCAGCACCTCACCACTCTCTCTGTAAAGAACTTCCCCCTAATATCTAATCTACCCCTTCCCCTCTTTTAGCTTTAATCCATTCCCCCTTGTCCTGCCATTATCTACCCTTTTAAAAAGTTGATTCCCCTCCTGTTTGTATCCTCCCTTCAGGTACTGCAATGAGGTCCAAGTCTAATTATGAAAACAATATTTCTGAGTCTAATTGGTCTGTTGATTGTGCATGTAAAATAGTTCCTATAAATTTTCTTAAAATCGAGAGGGAAAATTTTATGAACTCTTTACATGTCTGTATTATTATGGTATTAATACTCCAACATTGCTGCTCATTTGTCTGAAGGTAGGGCAGTCCAGTAGTGATAAGGTTGCACAATGTGAATCGCTTTCCTATTACTGCAGAAGACATTAGTCTCACACCAACGATCCAGTGGCAGAAAATACTGGTTTTAGCAAGTCTCTTTAGCTTTTTCTTTCATGAAGGAGTACATTCTACACTCCAAATGTGGAACAAATTTAAAACAATTGAGTTAGGTAAAAAGCAAAGGAGACCCAGTGTAACAGTGACTGTATCTGCTGATTTTGAGAAATCCTTTTCAACAGCTGTCTCTTAGCTCTTTTCACAATTTTCATCACAAGGTTACTTGGCTTCAGAATAAGTTTCACCTGTGATGTAGAATAAGTAAATAGAAACTATCATCACTTTAATTGCCAGAGAAGAAGCTACTTTTTCCACAACCAGCCATAAAGCAAAGAAAATTAATAGAAAATGTAGAATGAATATTGGAATGAATAACTGTTCTCAGTAAGCGATCCATTTTTAATGCAGAAGTATAAAAGCAGAAAGGCAGAGTTGATATATAGTTGACTATACAGATACAATAAATCCTGACTCATTTAATGAACTTAATGGTCTCTGCCTCATTCCCCTTAATGCAACAACAGCAGCCACTAATACACTGGAATTCCACTTGCCAAATGTAATTATGCAGTCTGTCCTTCCCTTGTCTTTCTCTCCCATCATGTGACCTCGTAATAAGGTGTGCACATTTTGGGTGGTGTTTCCTTTCAAACTGTGGTCATTTACGTATTGCCTTGGTCCTCGTGTCCTTTTGAGGGTTCTGAGCTAAGGAATTTTGCTTTTGCTTATTTGAACAGTAGTCTTCTTTACTCTCTTAAGTCTTTATCTGCAAGGAAATTTCTGTAGCTTAGCGTCATGATCATTAAGCCTGTGTGTAGGATTTATGTACACAGTTTTATATATGGTGGGCTGGGGTGGTCTATTTTATTCAGGTTTGGTGGGGTTTTTTTGTTACCTCTTTTAAATTTGATTTCCTCAAAATCTGAGAAACTCATACTCATACTTTCCTATTTGGGCTAAGTCCTGAGGAAATTGTTAAATTCTTCAGCTTTCTTTAGGGAACTGATAATACTTTAGAAATGCAGGCAGGCTCCTGTCTTTCTGCTCAACACTTGCTCCAGCAGAGAAAACAGCAGTTTTCCTAGGCCTGCCTAGAGCTTTAAAACCTCTCTTCTGTTAAGAGTTTACTGCCTTAAAGCAGAGGTTTGGTTGGTGTTAGGTAGAAAAGCATGCAGCTTGTGACGCTGTAACTTGTAAATCAAGTATTTATATAGTCCAACTACCACAAATAATGATAGTTATATTGAAATAATTCCACATTTTGGTAGTGAGCTCTGGGAAAATAGTCCTCCTGTTCAAGAAAGATGCTTTCATTCATAGAGGCATGCCTTAATTTACATTCCTCTATCATTTACATGCTAAAGCTAGTGATGGTTTTCTTATTTCACCAAATTTTTGTAGTGTCATATCCTAGAATCTTAAGTTGGTTTAGCTTCAGAAATGCTGATTCTGGTTCCAGATCCGAGGGGAAGGTTTACAGTGCTCTCTACATGTATTCTTGGGTACATGTTCCTTCCCTAATTCCTCTTCACTCAATCAAAAGATAATCGTGGTCGCTCTTTTGATGATTCAACACCTTCAGCTTTTCAAGCCAAATACAGTGCCACAGTTACTCAAAAAGTTGTGCCTTGTTTAAACAAAACTTGAGGCTAATAGAAGTGGTTTTGTCATATTAAAGTATTTCTGATTTCTTTCATGCTCTAGCCATCAGGAAAGGCTGCTTAGATTATTCTTCAGTGTTCTCTGGAGTGAACACCAGTAACTGTTGCTCCACGTGGACAATGTAAATCT
The DNA here is from genome assembly GCA_013400835.1 of Zapornia atra. NCBI lineage: Eukaryota > Metazoa > Chordata > Aves > Gruiformes > Rallidae > Zapornia > Zapornia atra. The sequence continues at coordinate 23,548 of VZTU01003063.1, read as the reverse complement.
TCAGTGAGAAACTAAAAAGCCCTAGGCTTTTTCTCTGTATTGTTGTGTTTGGTTTTGTCAGTGTGACAGATTTTGCTGTCTGCTTTGATCTTTCAGAAACAGAAACTCACCTGATGACTTATGTCTTCCTTCAGCTATATCTAAATTTAGACAGTAGTTTCGAAACTTCTCTTTCTGTGGCTGGGCCAGTTCACCTACTCTCCATCCTCCCCCTACAGCCATGTGCTCCTTTCTGTCTCCACTTGTAGGCATACATAAAAGGAATCTGTGCTTCCTGTCTTTTGTCATGGTTTATCCATAGCTGGGGCAGGTGGCTTAACTTGGCTGTAGTTCCTCAGTGATGATCAACCTTCAACCTACTTTGCTTACTGCGCAGCTGCCAGTAGAAACAGCCTCAATTTAACATCAGTTTAGGACTTAAAATGCTTTGGAAAGCATAAGCCTATGCATTTCTCCTTGGTTTTGAATGTTCTTTATCAGTTGTCAAGCCGTTAGTGAGTGATGTGACTAGATTCTTCATGGTTTTCCAAGGAGGTCTTAGGGAGGTGTTCCTATTCTGTTTTCATTTTGCAGCTCAGAGTAGAATGTTTCTAGATTGTTGTCCTGCTAGCAATCAGAATAATAAGATTTTTCACATTTCATACTAAAATACTTGTGTACATAAAAATTAAGATGCTTAGGGAAATCAGTCTTCTCAGATGGTTATCGTCACAGGTTCTGATCTAGGGGGTAAATTTCACAAATGGGCAAAGATTATACTTGACGGTTTCCTGACAGGTTTGCCCTCAAAGCTGTCTATTTCAAACTATTGACATTTTGATAATTTTCTTCAAATAATGAATTAATTTCCTGTATATGACATGGAAGCCTGTCTAGATGCTGTAAGAATACTGTATGATATTCTTCTGGATTTAAAAAAAAAAAAAATTGCCTTATTCTCACTTAGATACTGCTTTCTTCTCTGTGTGTCATGTTTTTCATTTGGAACAGAGGCCAAATTTGGGGGGGAAAATTACATTACATAAAGTTATGTTTCAATGTTCTTACTGGGGCACTTAGCATAAATTTCAAAATACTTACCAACAATCATTTTTTAAGAAAAAAAGAAATGTATCTACAATGCAAATATAAATGTAAAAGCTGTATGCAAGGTATCTGTTCTGAAGGCATGTCGGTGTTTCTTAGCTCTTTCTAATTTAAAGTTCCAGAGATGCGTGTTTGAAGACATTCTTCTTTTGTGTCTATATTTGGTCCTGAGACATTTCATATTTATCAGTTTACTACTCACAGCTGTTTTTAAATTATATTTAAGTAGTAGAAATCTCAGAAAAGGAAATGAGTTATTTGCAAATTATTGTTTGACCTTCCTTAATTCAGAAGTCTGGTGGCTTATAAACCACCCAGGGACTATCTCATCATATTTCTGAGATGGTCTCCCTCCATAATATGATTACATTTGTAATGTCAAAAAATTATTATGAATTAAAGATCTGAGATTAATCCAGCTCAAATGACAAGATTTACATAGCCACATTCCTAACAGTATTGAGTTGCTGGCAGAACAGCCCAAACCAGCGTGCTTCATTCTGACCCTCCAAGCCTTGGCTTTATGTGCCTTGTTCAAGAGCAATTTTTGTTACAAATAAGTAGAATAACAAACTTTTCTGTTGTAGGTTTCTAAGGCAAATGCAGCACTCATCTGCTCAACAGGGGTTTTGGGGTCTTTCATTTACTGGCATACCTCTAGCCTCTAATAACACAGAGAAATCAGGTAGTTTTCATTCGTGGAACTGATGATCAGAGGCAGACTTGTTTCAGGGAAGTGTGTAGATGCTAAGAATTAATTATGTTCATCATAAAATTAATGGTGCTTCCTTTAAACTGGTAGATTCTTAGCTGCGTTTTGCTTCCAGGATCTATGAAGAGTATGCTGTGAACAATTTGAGATCATAGGACTTTTTTTTTTTTTTAACTTAACAGGGTTAATACTATCATCACTAGTAAATTATGCCCTTAAATTTTATCACTACTTCGTATCGTTCTGCGACAGCTCACATTAATATTTTGCTTCCTTGTTCTTTACAAACCCTGTGCCTTCTGTGGACTGACTGCAAAATAATCTGTATTACCACAAAGCATCGTGATTCTTGTCAAAAAGATCCCAGTTCTAAATATGTTTCTAAGTCAGGCTGCTTTAAATAATTATAACTGAAAAGAGGGCAGGAATAGTGTCTGTACTTAAAATCTGTCACCATACATTAAAGCCTGTCTTGTATTTTGGGGAGCCATCAGGACTGGCTGTGTGCTTCCATGACTGCGCACGTCTGACTAAATGATATTACTTTTTAATTCTTGTTTAATATGTGTTTCAGTTCTCCAGTTCTGCAGTCATGTTGCAATTTAAACCTTTCCTATGATCCATGATGTTTAAAGGAGCACATGTTCTGTAGCTGACTGGTTTAGGGGAGAAGGTCATGTTAGAGCTGTGACTGCACCCTGAAACTGTGGTCACCTGTTCCACTTGCCATTCTGCCTCAGAGTGCATGCTGGGTGCTCTGTGCCTTTACGGTTGTGCTGTGTTCCCTGAAGAGGAATTAGTGATGTAAAAGGTGCAACACCCATCCACTGCTACCTAATTTTGTCTCTGTGCAAGTTAAACTTAAAGCTTGAACAGCACGTGGGTATCTCTTTCACTGACAGGCTGCAAGTGCTCAGCAAATCCCTACTAGCCTCTCTCAGCCGTATTTCTCATGCAATTCATATTTATTTTATTCCTCCTTTTTTTCCCCCCACCTTCAAACCAAGAAAACATTTCTGAGTTAGTGTGAAGAGCTAAAGAAACTTTTCCACCGCAACATCAGTCTGGGTCTACATCTGGTTCTGACACTTCACCCCATCTTTTTGTTTCTGTTCAGGTCACCTCTTGTCTTGGTTCTGTCTTACGTACTCTTTTATTTGTCTTAGCGTTCCAGCTGTGCTAAACCCAGCTCTTAGGTCTCATTTTTAAAAGACTCCCTGAATATTGCTTATCTCCCCTGATTGCTTTGATCTACTTGAGTATGCCACCTATTTCCAGGGCATTTCTTGCTCTCTCCGATACCCAAATGCAATTCCATCCACTCAGCTAAAAAATATTCTTTTTTATTACAATGAGAATGCATTTAATAAATGGAAATGAGACATTTCTTTGCAGATTTCTTTGTTGTAGCATTTTGGCATTGTGGAAAGATGAATTCAAACTGTAGAGACAATAAACCTGACTCTGTGTGCTTTGTTTAATTTCAGTGTATGTTGCATTATCAAATCAATCTGTTTGAAGGGATGCTGAGGCTGCTATAACAGCTGTGGATTTTTAACCTAATATATTCTGCTATTTCCTTGTCAGGAGAAGGTTTGAGTACTTTGTACAGAGAAAAACTTTCTATGCTGCTGGGTTTTTACTATTTGCAGTATTTGTGACACCTCTCTGTAAAAGCCTCAGATCCATGCGACACCTCACAACTGCTCTTACACTTCCCAGGCTAGAAATTTGCAGTTGTTGCTGGTGCTGTTTAACAAGTAGAATTTTTGTCAGACAGGAGAGTAAAAACCCAGTTTCACTTAACAAAAACCCACTATTTGCTAGTAATCTCTCTGATGAGAGGAATTGCTGAGGAGTCACCCAACAGATAGGGAACATCTATCCCTATTCATATTGTTTTCTGCATGGCCTTGACATGCCCAAGGTACAGATTAGCTCAGCAAATGTCTGGACTTGAGCTGCCCAGATTCTTTTTGTAACTTCATCATTTTCATACAACAGGTGTCAAATTCCTGTTTCTCCTGAAGAACCCAATTCCAAACTGCACAGGAAACAAGAAACTCAAAGAATATTATTTTCTTTCTGTGCTTGGCAGCCTACCAACTTCCATAGTAAGCTGGCATAGCTCTCACCACCTCATAGTTAAAAAAAAAAAAAATTAAAATGTGTACTTCTGTTATCAAAACAATAATTTGGGTAAAACTAAAGAAAGAAAAGCAAAATTTAAAAAAAACCCACACTTGATTTCAAGTACGTTTAACAGGAAGCATGCAAAAAACCAGGGTTTTCTTTAGCTTTTAGAAGCCTGGGAAGGCCCCTTGTTTCTTGCTTTGGTAGAAGGTTGAATTTGCAAGAAATATCACTAATTTATTATAAAAGAATGTTTAAAAAATAAAGAAAATTCCTCCTTTTTCACGGGGATTTTAGCACTGTTGGCCTGGCATCAAATTCACTAGTGACAGCAGAACTACAGAACGGCCATGGCTGGAATTCACATCCCATGGCACAGGAGCACCAGTAGCCAACTTCCAAAAGCAGAGTCAATCCCAAGGGAATAAAACCAAAGCACATGGTAACTGCTGGAATAGCAAACAGGGAGCTTCAGAATGGGAATCACTAACCTTTTGAGAGACCATTACATGAGATCAGGAGCTGCCTCTTGTCCAGGAAGTTCAAGAGCTCTCTGTCCACTTACTGGTGTGAGTACTGGGGGTGTAGGTACTCCAGGAGGGTGTAGAGATGAGACACTCTACAACCTAAATCCCAAGCTCTTCCGAAACAGGCTGCATGGCCTCCTCCTTTGCTAGGAATGCTCAGTGCACAACTTCTCTAAGAACTGTGGAGTAAAACTTATGGATATGGCTGCTTCTATTTAATTTTACACATTAATTATATTCTCTGCTTCAAAAATACTACTGAAATATACCATTGTTGCATCAGCTGGGAAATAAATCACTACAGGTAAAAAAGAGATGAAAAGCACTGGGTCCTTCTTGGCTGACAACTACCTTCACGCCAAGCTCAAACTGGATTATTTTTCACTTTATTTTACTGAGATAAAGTTTCCTAAAATACTTGAGATTTTGATGTAGATGTTACCCACACCTTTGTATGGGGTAAATTACTGCACAACAATCACCAGCATAGCTTCAGTTCTCTTTTTGCAGATCCAGTCCTGCCATTTACACCTTGTACAGAGACCTGTACAAAGAGAGGGAGGGTATTTCTGGCTCTCTGAGAGGGAAACCATTACAATCACCTCCTCGGGATGTGCTGTGCGGTACTAGTACACCACTCCTGAGGTACAGGCTTGTGATTTGCAGTCCAAACCCAGGGGAAGGAATTGCACTTAGACCACACCCTCGTATGTGGTGTGTTACTGCTAGCAGGGGTGGTTAGAAAATGGGCGGTACCAATTTTGTGCAGTTCCAAGTTTATCTACGGACAACATCATTTGAGAAGCCTGAACAAACCTTCAGGTTTATCTGTCTGGCACTTACCCAGCATTAAATAAGTTTTATGTATCTGCTGCTTTAAAGAGAGTAGAAATGCCATTCTTTAAAGCACTTTGCACCTATATACCACTTCATAGTTTTTCCTGCTTCTCATTATTTACCTGTTAATTTCTGTAAAGGGCTTTTTCTCCCTGGCCATGCCTGAAAGTACCTAGTCAGCAGGGGTGAGGAAAGCTGCAAGGCAGCAGAAGTCAGCCCTAGCACCATCCCATAGTCCTAAGAAAAGGCTTTGCCTTTCCTCACAGCAAGCAAGGGTAAGGGTTCAAGTCTGAAGAGGTGGTAAATTGAAGAAAGTACCCTCATGACTAAAGTCTTATGCCACCTACCTTGCACACTGTTTTTCCTATGGGAAGGAAAGGATGAGAGCAACACAAGTGTCTGCAAACCAGAAAAGAGTGAAGCAAAAGGGCACAAGGCAAAAACTAAGGCAGAAGGACACAAGGAAAGGCAGGCCATGGGAGCAGCCTCCTCAGTTATGGAGGGTTAGGAACGGGGGTTAACATGTTTGAAATGCCTGTTTCGCTGCCCCGTCAGAAAGGCACACAACCTTCTGGAGAGCTTGCATAAAAATGTAAGAGAACAAAAATGGTGTTTCAGATGATCTGTGAAGAATAACCATGACTTGTTGAGCTGTTACACGAGCTGTGCTTCCCCCAGTCCCTGACACGAAAAAGCCTGAACAGCTACACAAGCGAGCATGGCCTAGGCTAGTCTTATAATAACTGAATGGGCTCAGCTATGCCCTTCACCCACATATACAGTGTACTTCTGGTGATTCAGTTCCTGACAGTTGGCACCCAATGCCTGTGACAGACCTGGATTCCTGAAAGAGCCACTGAGATTCTTGCTGCTTAAAGACCCCTTTGATAGGAGAAACAGCATGCAGGGAGCTCATAGCATGAGCTGTACTCCCTACCCTTACGAGGGCCAGGACTTTGGTATCTCAATGCTCACAAGTAGTTCCAACTTGGTATCATTCTTGGAGTTTGAAGTCTTTGAAACAGATGGTGAGAAGCCCTGAGTTGCAGATAGGGGCCAGGTCACTGCAGGAGGCAGGCAGTAAACAGGAAAAAAATAGCAGGGGCAGAGCCTATGAATTAAGCCAGCCACGCCACCACAGTTGAGCCCCATCCACTTTTCCAAGGTGGAGAGCGCAGCACAGTCAAGTCCTGATCTCAGTGTTTCTGGAACATAGTGCAGTCAAACCAACTCCAACACTGCACACAACACTGCCAACACCTCACCTCGCTTCTTATCGGTTTGCTTGTTTGCTGGGGAAGAGGAAAGAGTACTAAACCTTGTCTCATTTTTTTCCCCTCTCCCACCCCCACTTCTTTCCTCACAGCACGCTACAAGTGAAAGTCTCGGAGCCGCAGAATTCAATAGACATGAACACAGAAAATGAACATTTGAAGTCCATAAAGATGTGCCTTAATCAGCCCACTGAGTGGAATCTGAGTTTTTCAGCAGCATCTCTCGCCAGCTGTAAAGTTTTTAACCAAAATCTCAAAACTGATGAGAACAAATAGATTGCAGCTGTTCTTGCACTATTATTTTGTACATTGTTCCTGAGTTTTTTTCTGCTGAATAATAAGCTTTTATTACATTGATCTTGAAATGATCTTGTGTGATTTGGCTTTATATTACTACTAGCATTATTCATTTTGATGTACTTTTTCTTTTTTTAAATATAAAGTCTCACATCTGACCAACATGAATTTCTTGCAGTACAAATTTACATCAGAATCAGATGTTCCCCTTTAACCGTATTGTGTTTTTTTCTATGTTCTTTGAGTTTAATTATTATTTCCCAATTTTATTTTTGTGCACGAAAGTTAATATATTATGTAATTTGTGGCATAGGTCACCATGTAAAAATTTATGGATATGACAACTCAAAACAAATCTGTAATAGGTGGAGACCGACTACCTCGAAGCAAAGCAGCAAGAAGAAAGTTGTCTGAGGAGATCTCCTTCACAAGCGGATTGAAATGCATCGAACCACCAGTTTGTTCCTGCAGTATGCTTTCATCTTCATTTAGCTTGAGAACTTTTGTGTGACAGTGTTTAATAACCATAACGTCTGAAAGAAAGGCCGAGCCTGCAGGAGAATCTCTTGAAAGATTGTCATTCAACGCATCTGTATCTGCACTTTTTGAGGTTTCTGCTAAATGGTCCTTCTTCCTCTTTTGTTTTTATGAATTTCTGCCTGCCACCAATTAAAATGGATGTAAATGCTCTTCCTATTTCTTTTCCCCCTCCCCCTGTGTACTTTGGAAAATTCAATGTAAACATCAAAATTTTAAACTCTACCCAGTGAAGTAGTAAATGGTTGTAGCTGACTATGTTGTAGACATTCCATGCTTAGATCAGCTTTAGCAAGGTTCCTGTACTTCATTCATCACGACTAGAGCTATAACAAGTTAGAATAAAACCATATGATCTGTTTCTCTTTTCTGCAGTCATACATTCAATAGCTAGAATTGAGGTTTCTCAATTCAGGCTCTTCAGACTCTGACTGTCCTTCACTTGCCAAGAACTCATTTTCCAGAAGGAAATTTCCTTATAAGACACTAATATATAAAACACTGTAATATATAAAGCTTTATAAAAGGTTTTAAGGTTTCACTTAAAAATATTTTACTTCACCAAATGAAGATGCAGTTCTTCTGTACAGAAGTTTGTTGGTTTGCAGGTACGATCTGATGCCTCGGAAAGCCGGAATCAAAACTCAGTAGCCTTGGTGACTATTAAGCAGGTATCCTTTATTGCAGTGCTGGGAACACAGGGGATCACTCCTCCAAATGTGTGCACCCATTAAAGACAAATTTCTCATATTTATACAGATTACCTCTACATATTCATTATAATTTCTAGGAAAAGGCAGTTATGCAAATTATTTCTAAGTCGTCATTTATATTAATTCCTCCCAGATAGAGCGTGCTCTTTACGTTTCTTCTCCATGCATATAGGGGCTCCCAACACCTGCACCAACTAGTTAGTTTTTCACTGAAAACCAGATATACTCTGTCTTTTAATTGGTCATTAGCCTCATTATTTATGACTCCTCTATCTCCTACTTCCTCTAGTTTCAAGGCTGTTGCACCATTATGGTTACGTTCTGTAGCCGCTTTCATGAAACAGCTTAGGTGATTACAGCCAAATTCTGCTAAAATTCAAAACTAATCTACTCCTAAAACCACACAAATTCTTACTTCTTTATCTTCAAGGCTGTTACTGTTGCATTGTTATGGTTAAGTTTTGCAGCTGCTCTCACAAGCAGCTTACACAGTTACAGTTTTCTCTTAAACTAGTCTAGTCTTAAAACCATGAAAATTCTTATATTAAAGTTATAATGTCTCTTAAGCTACACCTATATCAGTCTATTCAGCATGATTACATTTCATTGAGTCAGATCCTGTAACTGAAATAAAGACACAGCTGTGAATGCAACATGAAGTGTTACAAGACCCCACAAGGACTTCGAGTGGCTCAAGTGTCAGACAGTGCAGAGCGTGACTGGAGCAAGAACGTTCATTATCACAGGCAAAGACCCTTGAGACAGCAGGGAAACTCAGCTGTTTAGTGCATGTGGATTCTGTGGGGCAGGACAGCCAAAGGGAGAATTAAACTTCCTGGGGAAGAGGCGGACCCTGCCAAAACACCAGGAGTAAGGGCTGCCCAAAAAGGGACACAAACAGAGTCCTGCATGCAGTGGAACTAAGGCAGCCACTATCTTGTTCGCATGCCCAGTGGAGGAGATGCCATGTGGATTTTCTCATTTCAAAGGCAGAGTTCAACAAGAACTTCTGTCGCAGGCATGCCTCACCCCCAAGCAGTTGTTTTCACAAACTCAGCAATTGGGATCCCTTCCTTTGTGTCATATTGCATGTCAATTGTTTGATTAATGTGGAAGATTTCAGATGGGACTCAGGCACACCCCAAGCTCACTGCCACACTTTGAACCAGACCAGAAAAAGGAACATTCTTGGTGCAGCACTCACCCTTCATCTTGAGATAGTGACCAGCCAAAGGAGATTCTTACCAAGAAAAAAAATTGTTTAGATTGTAGCCTGAAGAGATTGGTGAGGCAAGTGAACAAGAAAAACCACAAAACTGGCTTTAAGAAACAAAATACAGTGTAGGAATATACACGGGATCATTTTGACAACACATGACCATTGCTTTTCTATCATCTAACATGGAACTGCGTCTTCTAGTCTAGGTCTAGTATGGCTCACGTGCTCTAGCAACCTTGATGTGTTTATCCAGCAAAAAGAGAGGATGCACAGTAATTGCTTCACAGCAAGAAAAGGGGGTTGGTTTAAGTCAATTAGAATATTTTAGGGATTAAAATTTTATTCCCTAATGAAGCAGCCAGGAAGTTAAATATTTTCAACGCATAGAATTAAAGTAAATAAAACCCTCCAACTCTGTATCAAGCCAGAAGTAGCAATACAAACCAAGTCAACCTTTCTCATAGCAGCTAGTACAGTACTTCCAGGCTTGGCTTCTTCTCACTCTTGGCTGTACTTTATTGTTCCTACATGCACCTTGCTGAGCAAGCCAGCCATGTACATTGAAACTTTGATTAATCCTAATCATCAGCTTTGAAAAATACCACCTTCCCCTGCAGTTAAGCAGCCATCCCTCCTGAAAAGATGAAGTCATTTTGTAAGAGCATACCACATTTTCTATTGCAAGAGACCCTTCCCTTGGCAGGGAGCCCAGTGTGGCTGGAAATTACCTGCCAGTTGCTGGTCAAGTTGCTAGCCTGAGAGGATCACAGCGAAATTCAGGCATAGAAGGACCTCAGGAGAGGTCCTGCTCCAAGGCAGGCCAGAGCAGGTGGTGCAGAGCTTTACCTAGCCAGGTCTTAAAAACCTCCTAGGACAGAGCCCACACAGGTTCCCTGGGCAACCTATTCCACTGCCTCTTTTCTCCTTACATTCTGGTCTGAGTTTCAACTTACACCCACTGTTAGTTGTCCTCCCCTCATGTAGAACATTAAAAAGCCTGTTCCATCTCCACAGACTCCTCATGGGTAAGTGGGGGATGCTCCCAACAGCAGGCTGCACAAGCCCCACTCCCTCAGCCTCTGCACCCAGGGCAAGCACTCCGCTCCCCTGACCAGCAGAGGCCTCTGCTGACCTCACTCTGGTTTGTCACTGCGTCTTCTATTCATACACACCCATGAAGCCACACTGGCAGCAGAGCCACCGGATGATTGAGAGGCCACTTCAGGGAAACCTGATCTTTCCAGGACAGCATTGCCAGGGAGATGCCAGAGACAGAACCTGCGCATGTGGCAAGGCAAGGCAGAACAGCAAAGAGGCAAAACTCTCAGCCTTTGATCTATTCAGGAAGGCATTTCCATAGAATCCTTTATAAGTTTCTATTGCTTTTGCTCTTCCTAGAAACTCATTTTATCCAAGAGTGGACTAGACAGCAGTTGTTGGAAGCATATTAGTGGTAGAAGAGCAAACACTCAGGAGCGTGAGAGAGAACTTGTAACTGAAATAATGTTTAAGGACCCCTAAAGATCAAGGTTGGCTGATTGGCAGCCAACTGAGAAAGCCTGAAATACCTATTTCACCCTTTTGAACTGCTTTCAGGCCACATTCGAGGGGACAGGCAGTGTCTCTGGTCTCAAGTAGTCAGATATACACAAACTCACACTGGAACACAAGTTGGGGATCTGAATATCAAGAGGGAGCTCAGGACTTCAAAATTCTGTTTAAAATTATGAAAAAAAATAATTCAGAGTTACATAAGTTTCTGAACAGCAAGTATCAGCAGAAACACATGCCATGGCATTCTGTGGTTTGACAAGTTTCCAACAAAAACTGGAAGGGAAGAAAAGTAACACAATCCTGTCTGATTTCTGTATGCAAGCCTGAAAGTAGCACAATAGTGTGGGCACTGCGCTTTGGGAATGCCGCTTTTCCGCTTTGGCCCTAAGCTGCTTCTGAGAATTACCAAAGATCATTGACAGTGTATTTACCTGTTCCACAGGCAAGTTCTTTACAAAGCTACAGTGGGCATTGGTAGTTGAGATGCACATGTCAAGCAATCGATGGGACTGTTCTACACTGCCTTGGGTATTATTGATACCATGACAAAGACAGATGCAACAGGACTGACAGCTTCCAAACCACAGCACTAGTGTTTCCAGGGTGATTACTAGATGCAGTTTCATCTGTTGTCTCTAAAACTTAGGACTATTCCTAGATGCATTGCTAGAAGAAGGTTTGTGAACTTCAAAGCTACAAAGAAAACAATTGTATGCCACATTAGAGACAGTACACAGACCTTGAAGTATTTCATTTTTCTGTAGTTAAGTACTCCTTTCCTTACTGGATCTTATTTTGTACCACAAATATTTTTATGCTTTTCAAAAAGCATGTTAACTGATTTTATATAACAAGGTCAAGATCAGTAGCAGACTTCCAGACTTAGCTTTGTCAACTCAGTAACTCAGATTTAGTACTCTGACATGTTCTCTTTATTCTAAAGAATGTATATGCAGGAAGCAGAATTCACAATTAAGATTAATTCTATTTCACATTAACAATAACACCTGGTCAGCAGATGAACAGGGCAATAAATGAAGAAAGTATGTGTGTGAAAGGTAGGCACATTGAAAATTGCTGCTGTCACAAGCAGCCACTCCAGGTCAAATAGTCTCACTGGATAATGTTAAATATCAAAACTGCTAAATTCTTATCCTGACAGCAATTTTTACTTGTAGATAAAATGCACTCTTCTCTATAAAGTAGAAGAAAATCCATGTTTTGTTGAGGCAATACTTTGTTTTAATAACATAGTGAATTTCATAGCAAGAAAATCTCCAAAAGCATCTATTTGTTAGGAAAAAAATCTAGAATTACGACTTTTTTATAATAAAGAGTTAAATATGACTGACAATAAAGCAAATCTTATTTTTCAAAGTCTGATGTTAAATACCAGCGTTAGCAAACTTTCTTTGGTCTTCATTGCTCTGCTTCCCTGTTAAACACTTTTGAGAGATTCATCCTTGTTTTTTCCAGCGCCACTGTTTTCGCCCGTCTGGGAGGCCGCGAACTTGACACCGGGACCGATGCTGGAATTTCATCCCCACTGAAAAGGAAAATATTTTAAGGTAAGGCCAAAACGATCAAGCAAACCAGAGACTTTTTATATTAGCAAACTTGAAACAATCTCAAAGAGCAAAAGTACTTATAAACTTTTTTTGAGAAGAGCTTATTAATGTTTTCCAAGCGATAAAGCAGCATCAGGGAAGACAAACAAGTGTTAGCATTTGCAAAGTAATTAAAACCTCACAAGGTTCAGTGGAACCAAAGTAAACACACCAGATAGATAGGCAACTGGGAATGATTGACCCTGATCACTCTGAAAATCACAAAGATAATGGCATCTTAATGCTTGTAACCTACAAGATCAGAAGGGAAGGAATGAATTGCGTATATTCGCTTAGTCACTTCCAAAGGCTTATTGACAACCTGTTGAAAAACAAGCAACCAAAATACAGCCGAAAATCTAACTCCTGTTGACTAGAACGTCCGTTAACTCATACACACACAAGGAAGTGTGTTAAACATTTACAGGCATTTAGGCAACAAGAACAACAGGTGAAGCTGACACGCCTGCTATTGCTCCACAGGTACCTGTCTGAAGAAACTTTTGTTCTTAAACATTTAATTGTGTATTTGGAATAGAGAATATTCAAGATGGAGGTTTGGGAAAAGAAAAACATTGCAGTTAAATTTCCTTGCAAAACCAGATGTTATGGCTTTGATATTGGGGAGAACAGGATTTACCTTTTGCTACTGCGTTTTACATCTCTGCCAGTTTTCCTTCTGCTCACAGACCTTGTTTCTGCTGCTGCTCTCTGTTGCCCTAAGTGTAAGCAAAACACTTTTCATATCACGATATCATCTCTTTCCTTAAACTAGTTTGTATCTTTCTTCAGTGTTTGATATTGCATTGTAATGTACAAATGTGAGGTCAGCACATTCTATCATATGGTGGCAAAACCAAACCAACAACAAACCCACACTGTGCCACCCCTCCCACAAACACCTGATCATTACCATAATAACTGTGGCCAAATTATCTTCAAATCCTGTAGCTGGACCTTTTTTCTTTTTTAAATGTGTTGTTGGGAGAGGCTAACAGCACAAATCTTTCCACCAGACTTTAACAAATAAAATCTTAAAAGCTACAACACAGTATGAAGACTGAATAAACTTTATATCTGAATAATTTTTATATCTGCAGGTTTACAAAAAGTTAGTGTAAAACTGTTTTATTAGTCACTCATACTGTAGCCAGTACAAAATAGCACATACCTCTACCAGCTTTGTTTCTTGTGGATTTCAGTTTTGCAGTTGCTGCACTTTCAACTTCATTAACTGGAATATGAAGAGCATCATTATTATTTTTGTTAAACAGAATAGCACATGAAGTAGTAATAAATAACCAACTTTTAAATTATCTTGAATACCACTATTTTAAGTTTGGGATGTTATTTTAAAAAGTCACACAATTTTAACCCCACTTTTTCCTTAGACTAGAAGTTGGATGGCAACTTAAAAATCTCACTCCAGCTATAATCCTGCCCCAACACAGGTCAATCACACAAACTGTTCCCAACAACTGTTTAGCCCCTTCTATGGTGCAAGCAGGGCAGAAGACCAGCTTGGCTGAACAGGTAACAGCTCATGGAGCGCAAGAGAAAGAAATTGTATAGTTTCTGGAAAGAAGGTCAGGCTTTGCAGGAAGGTTACAGAGCTCTAGGCATGTTCACTAGATGTTAACTTTTCCCATTTTTCAAGAAGTAGATTAATTTTATGGATGAAAGCAAAAACTTGTTTTCATACACATCTAAACAAGTAGTTGCACACCTACTACTAAGCTACACCTGTCCTGAATTACCTTCTTCATTTTGAGCAGTATTTTCCAATGTGATGTCAGTTTCCTCAGTCCTTTCAGTGTAGTCTTTGCCCACATCAGGATCTTTGGTCAATTTCATCTTCACCTTCTCAAGAGCTCTTTGACAAAGTTTATCTTTCACTTCCTGGAAGAGAGACATTTAGTGTCAAATACTACTCGATTCTACAGCTATTTCTTTTATCCATTAAATTTACCCACTAATTTGTTTAGCTAGGTTTACTGTACAAAGGATACAATGTGTGGAATGAGAATCATTAGGCAAGTTGACAGGAGAAACACTTTCTCCATCAACACCAGGCACCAAAAGCCTAATATATACACACATATTACTTTTAAGAAACCTAAAATACATTAAAGCAACTGAACCTTTCCAGCTGAGGAGGTATGGATGGTATGCCCACAGCGGCTCAACATTCTTTTCAACACTTTATCTACCACTGTGTTCCTCTGTCACACATCCATATTTTACTTGATTTTCTTCCATATTAATAAAAGCACCAATGTAAAAACTTTCACATTACTGTTGTAAACCCTTCCCACTTCATGTTAAATCAAGCTGCCTTTTCACACTAGTGATTTTATGGTTACATCATAAGTTTAGTTATTAACAGCTGAAATTTTATACCTAAAGATAAGCCATCCAAACTGTCAAAGACTTGATACTGAATTTTACTTTCATGTAAATAGTTAACGACATCAGTTATCAAAAGAACTTACTGCACTGAAATGCATTGTTAGGCACAATGTTTCACATTGGTTTTACTCTTGTAGCTGAAATATGTAAATTATACAGTGATAAGAGTTCAAAACTTAATTTTCAAAGCCTAGTTAAGAGAGTAACACCAGTCACATTGTCATAGTAAACAAAATGCACTTCAGCTTCAAGCATATCAGAAAATTAGAATGCTAATGATTCCTACCTCTATAACCTCATTGAGCAGAAGCAGAAGATTCTCTGTGGAAGAACTACTGATTTCTAGTGAATTTAAAGCTCTTGCATAGATACGAACACCTGGTGCAGTTGGGTCTATCAAGATTTCCTTGCAAATTTTTATTGCTAAACTGTCATGCACTGTAAAGTCCTGTGAAGGGAAGAAAACAGGTATCAAAAATTTTGTTGTGAGTTATTTACAAAACACAGCAATGAGATCATTCTGATTTAAGCAGCTAATGACTAATTTTACATAGTAAAATGCCATGTTTTGAGTATATACACCAACTGTTTTTTATAAATGCTTTTCCCAATATAGACCATTAGGCATGGTGTGAGTTCCTACTAGCATTTCTTAATTGTCAGAGAAAGGGGGGAGGGAGCAGTAAGGTCAAGCTAAAACATTTAGTTACCTCAACAATCATTCATTTAATCCAGCTTCTAACACTAAGAATCTGAGTCCAGACAGCTAGCAGTAAGCGAAGGGATTAAATTCTTGATCTCTAAACACAAGTCTTGCTTTCTTTCAGATTAACACATTGTACCTGATAGTCCTGAGACTTTTTAGACTGAGGATTCAGTCCACTTGGTCTGGTCAGGTCCACTAACAGTTCAGAAACATTACTGATATCTATTTCAGCCAGAGGTGAAGTTGCAGGAGCATTTAACAATGTTTGCAGAGTTGGAAGATACACTTCTTCAAGGCACTCCTGGTTGGACCTGTTTCAGTTGAGTCAAACATAGAAAGCTAGTGAGACAAAATTAAGCCTTAATTCACCCCTAAGTTTTCTATGACGAAAGTTCAGACTCATTACAATGCATCAATCAAAGCAAAGTGTGATTAGTCACCTTGGTAGAGACAGCCAGCTTCTGTTTCTTGGAAGTTTTAGCACAGTACTTCAGTAAGGTTTATGGAACACTTCCTGCTTCTGAACAGTTTGAAGGTTCATCCTTACTGAAAACCTAACTGATGTATACAGACATATTCTCTCTGAAGGAATAGAAATACATTTCTCTATTTAGCTTATTTTGTCTGCTGCTTTGTCCTCCTCCCAGCTATAATTTTTCTTTCTGGGGATATCTCATTGTGTAAGAAAGAACACGAGTCAGCCTGGCAAAAAATGCAGTTAACAAGATTTTTGGAAGAAACACTTGTGTTTTGTTTTCTCAGAAGACTTAACTCATGCCCAAACAAGCCTGAAAATCATGTTGCACTTGGCTCAGCAGCAAGTTTAAAAAAAAAAAAAATTGTTCCCCAAAATTGTTAGANTGAAGTCAAGCCATTTTTGTTTCTGATACTTGTTAATTTCTGACTTGAACATCAAAAAAAGCAGGTTGTTTGCCACTGGATTATTGAGCCTAATCAGCTGACCAAAAGACCTTTTGAGAACTAAAACTGGGGCAAGAAAGAACAGAAGCAAGAATTCTCCCTTTCAGCAGCTTTAAAGCTTTAGATTGGTTCCAAGCATAACTGAAGTAACATTCATCTTATTTCCTGTAAAATCAAATGAATAAAAAAAACCCTAGTAGCATATAAGCACAAGGCAGAACTTAGGCTGGCAGAGTTTATTACTCTTTAGAACACACTCCATGAATAAGTTGTTCACTGGTTACCGGATCCTGTCCCTGTTATTAGTGTGCCGTGCCACTCTATTGACATAACAGATTTCTAGAAGTCAGCATCAACAATTTGCCTCACATAGAGTTCAAATATCTTATTTTTAAAAGCCTTTTCATTATATCTGTGACCAGAAGGAAAAGTTAACAGAGCAACACCCAGAAAACAAAGGGAGTTTTAAACTTCAGTGAGAGACCAGTACCAAAATTAGGTATGAACCTCAGGCAAACCTCATTTGTTACCAGAGTTTTCCTTTTCTAAAGGCAGCTTTGCAGGCTGTTCTGAATTACACGTGATAATTAATACTTCTTTTCTGAAAATACAGTATCAGTAACCAGAGACACTCCATGCTTCATCTTAACTTGAACCTTTGATGATCCAGAATGAAGATAATATTTTCAGACAGAAAATAAGGTTACACTTAACGTATACACCATGCTTTTCAAGGAATAGATCTGTGAGTTGCCAGGAGTTGCCTCATTTGCAAATGACTTTGAAATAAATCAAAAATTAATCAAGTAGGCAACCATTAGGAATAATAAAATATTTTAAAAAAAGACTCACAGGTAAAAAGATTATAAATATTAAAAGCTTCAATTAATTACTCAGTATCAGAGATACTGGAAGCATACAAAATTAGTTCTCCTGGTACTTAATTTCAAAAGAATTTAAGTGGGCAAAACCCCACTGGGTGGCGGTTGCCCCCCCCGCCCTGAGAATAAAAATACATTTGGGGTTTTTTCCCTCTCCAAACCAATTCCCCTTTGAATTACTTCTCTTAATGCACCAATACATAGGCCACCAAGAATTTAAACTTGTTTTGGAAAAATAGATAAGGTAATAGATAATATGCCTGAATTAAATCTTAACCATATTTAAAAAGCACATAAAAAAATTCAGCTAGTTCAGACTGGCTAAAACCACTAGGAACAACTAAAAAGTTAGTTCAGCTTCCTTTTTTTAGTTTGAGCAAGTGAAAGGAGATGAGAATTACTAACTATTTTCTTCTGAAGCATTTTTGCAGGCTACTCTTTAGAAACACTAAAACGTCTACCCGCAGTGCTCAACGGCATGGTAAGTAGAGCACATCTTTATTCAGTATCTTAAAGAATGATTCCAATTATAGGCTTAGGAAAGAGAAAAAGTGGAAGGCCACAGTGCTAAAAGAGAACTAATGGAAAGTCACAGATAAGTCACAATAGCCACACGTTGAGATTATGTACATCTAGAATTAACATGCACAGGATGCTGAACTAGACCTCTAGGTCTAATTTGCGTTTGTGCAGTATCATAGAATCATAGAATGGTCTGGGTTGGAAGGGACCCCATGGATCATAGAGCTCCAACCCCCCTGCCACAGGCAGGGCCACCAACCTCCAGGTCTGGATCTACACAAGGTTGCCCAGGGCCCCATCCAACCTGGCCTTGAACACTTCCAGGGACGGGGCATCCACTACTTCTCTGGGCAGCCTGTTCCAGCACCTCACCACTCTTTCTGTAAAAAACTTCCCCCTAATATCTAATCTAAACCTTCCCTTNAGGGCAGGTGCTCCAGCCCTCTAATCATCCTTGTGGCCCTCCTCTGAACCCTCTCCAACAGTTCCACATCTTTCTTGTATTGGGGGCCCCAGATCTGGACACAGTACTCCAGATGGGGCCTCACAAGGGCAGAGTAGAGAGGGACAATCACCTCCCTGTCCCTGCTGGCCACCCCTCTTCTAATGGAGCCCAGGATACCATTGGCCTTGCGAGCTGCAAGAGCACACTGCTGGCTCATGTTAAGTCTCTCGTCCACCACAATCCCCAAGTCCTTCTCAGCAGGGCTACTCTCAAGAAGCTCTTCTCCCAGTCTGTATCTATGTCTGGGATTCTTCCAACCCAAGTGCAACACCTTACACTTGGCAGTGTTGAACCTCATTAGGTTCGCCCGGGCCCATCTTTCCAGCCTGTCAAGGTCCCTCTGGATGGCTTCCTTTCCTTCTAGGGAAAGGATCTTGTACAAGATTGAAAAAGGTTTCTATATCTGCTACACGAATGCATACGTTCACATAACAATTTACAAAGGCCATACCTATTTGCATAAGCAAATAAAGGGAAGAAAACTCCCAGACAGTGTCTAAGCTGAGTATTCTCTTCGGTCACAGGATTATACCACAACAAAACCAGACGAGAAAGAAGCTTGGCACTAGTCAGCCTCCCAGAGAACATCAGTCTGGCTATGCCTTCTGCACCTTCCGTCTGAAGTTCCGCAAACTGAAAGAGAGATCATACACACCACTCACCAACCACAGCACTGTCACTCACATTTTTTAATAATAGTTTATGTCCTATTTTGACCCATCAGTTCTCTACATTCAAATATTTGCACCTGCAGAGAATTCTAAGCTAGCTCAAGAATAGCATTAGTCTTAGTTGCAGTCACTGTCTAGGACAACTACTTTAACATTAAATCATTACTTTCAATTACATATCATGTAATGTTCTCGTGCAACTTAATGTAACAATAAGCCTTCAGCAAATTTTTTTTAAAAATAAAGTTAAGGCAGGTTTTGTAGTATTTCTTACCTCACTGTCTAAGAAACTAGAAAGAAGCTGCAGAAGGCTGTTTAGTGTAGCAGCCTCTTCTTCCTTTATTTTTATACTTTCTTCCTCATCGTTTTCAGTTCTGATATGCGCATCTTCACTTTGAGAGTCATTGCCTCTTCTGGCTTTAAACGGCTCAATCCCAAACAGCAGCAGTTGATCAAAGACTGCCTTTAAAGCACTGAGCTTTACCTTTGCATTATCTATTTGTAAAACCTAGGTTTAGTAAGGAAAACACATATATCATCTTAGAGTAGGCCATCAATGTTAACACTAAGCATAACAAGATTTTTTCTTTTAATAAGATTGTTTAATTTGTAAAACTTCTTACAATACTTGGGATGAATTTCAGGCTTAAGGAAAGTGCAATACAAGTTTTAACTGAATTTAGAATACAGTCTGGGCAAGGATTTATCAAGTCATCTGTGCAGTTCCCATCACAAAATCAATTTAATTTCACACACAGGGTAAGCATGTCTGTGTGAGCTGTAATTTTATTGTTCAACTTCTAAACATTGTTCATTGAATGTCTATTTCACTATGAAATAGAAAGTTCAATGAAAGTCTATTTCACTATAGTACCTTTGTAGTGCTAAGCACTACAGAAAAAATACATAAGACAATCCCTGCTCTGAAATAGTGTATTGATTAAAATAAACAGTATGTAAGACAACAGGGAGCACAATAGCAATAAAGCCAAAGTTGCATAGGTTGCTCTATGTATTACAATTGAAACTCACATTCAAATAAAAACATAGGCAGAGGGTTAGCCTAGAGATCTTGGCTATGTTTAGCCCAACATGCTGCTCACAGGGCTACACAAATATGGGGTTTCTCTTAAGCAGATAAAACAGCTTAAATCCTCCCTAAACAAACTGATTTTTAATGAGACACGCTCAAAAGCAAATTAAAAACAATAGAATTTGCTAACATTTTAGGAGCTCTCCTGCTGTGGTGACAGCTCTATCATCTTGCCTGAGCCAAGCCTATCACCTCAATGCCCACTGACAGTACTCAAGTGTGTACATGAACACACTCTTGATAAAGCACATTGGCCGTTTCTCTCAAAATTAGGTCCAAAAAGTTAAGTGCCATCTTTTACATAGTCAGCTTAACAGCAGAAAATTTACCACCAAGGTGGGAGATGTGGGTATTATGGCACCCCATGCCAAATATTCATAGATACTTCGCCATTCTGTTATTTGCTGGTTTGAATATTGCTTTATTCCCCAATCAAAACCATCTTACTTAATCCATACAAAATTAATAATTCAGAATTTAAACCCAAGAGTACGTAACAAATGTAAAAACAGTCACATATTTAGTTTGGTTTTCCAAGGAAAGCAGGTTTACAGAATCCTACACCTTCTCTTTTCTACATTAACAACATGAATACATAACAGATTTCATCCAGATTTGGAAAAAGACATTAGAGATAGCAAATTCCTACAGATTTTCAAGACAACCGGTGATCTTACAAAGGAAAGCCATGCTACTACCAAGATACAACATAAGCTTATTATTAGACATCAGAAAAGTCTACATGAAACCACACTCTCCAGGATCCAGAGCTTAAGGAAATTACAAGTCACTGGTGCTCAAACAACATAGTTGTGTAGAATAGCTTGTTATAAACACAAAAAGAGTTTTACTTGCTTAGTCACAGACCATCAGTCCATTTTCCATTGGATGTTTTACCTGTAACAGCAATGCAAGCTGTTGGCTGGCAAATTCTTTATCCTGTAGGGCACAGCAACCCAAGCACAGAACTGCCATATTTCTCACAGCTGGATGGATATTAGTTACTCCAGGAAGTATCTGAAAACAATAATATTAGACTTCATAGTTGAAATACATAGATTGAAAATATAAAAAAATTACTACTAGAATGTGCTTACCCTAAAACTAAAAATTAACTTTGTTTCATAGAGGATGGGAAACTGTAACTACTATATACTCTGTTAGTTTTAATTTGAATTCAAAGAGAATACCCATACTGAGGGAAGTCGTCTAGCCTGTTGTCTCATTATCAAAAATGATCAAAACCAAATTCCCGTTCCTATCTGCCTAATCATTTAATATTTCTTTTTCTTGAACTTGTTCAGTCTTCATTGAAATTTATGCAAGTGTTCACCATGCATACAGCCTGTGACAAAGAATTCCACAGATTATGTATATAATTAGTTGATTCTTCACATACTTTGTTTTGAGCTTGATAGTTTCTAGCTTTATTGGTGTGATCAACTAATCCTTATTCACTTTCTCTGTAATACTCGTACCTTATGGCTTCTACTTTCTCTCAGATCATACCCTTAAGTCCTTTCTTCTCCAGATTACGAAGAGGAAACCTATTTAAGTCCTTCTCCTTACAGAGACTATTCCATACTTTTCCTTGCTGCCCTTCTCTCAACCACTTCCAAATCATATATAAACTTCATACATAGGTGGGATAAGAATGGCACAGTGTTCAGACGTGGGTGCACCATGCATACAATGGCATATTACTTTTCGCCATTTCCTCCGCACACTCAGAAACAGAAGTCTGTGATATTTAGAAACATTCATCTTAAAAGCAATACTCTTCACAAGGAAAACTAGGAAGTAGATATATATCATCTGATAGACTATAAAATAATGTCACTGCCTTTTTTTCCAATACAGAAATATTTTGCTATGAGAACAGAGGCAGACGGGGGAATCCCTCCAAACATCTTTCCTCATACAGGGAAGGGATAAAAGAAAGGTCTATATGAGTTCCAGTATCTCCTAGACAAAAAGCTTTTGACTGACTTAAAAACAAATATACACACACACACACCCCCCGAAAAAGCCCCACAACTGTAAACTTGTCTATTAGAGACTTCATAACTTTGGCTGATAGAAAATCCAAATAACTCAAGTACCAGCAAGGGCAGCAAGCAGATGCCTAAGCACCAGACTTGGCATGTTATAATCCAGCATTGTCCAACATTATCATACGGTAATATATTGACTATATTAGAGCTTTATTTTAGTATCTGTCTACCACAACCAGCTCTGGCATGGGAGCTCAGCATATCTGGACCACACCTCCAAGAGAATAGGTCCTGGGAAAGCCTAAAAGCACCAAACACAGCACTGCAGTTACAGCAAAGTGATTGTGAAATAATCACAAACCATCCTGCCAGCACCTAAGGGCCAGCTAGGATATATCTATTTTTATTATGAGATAAAGAGTATTTATGCCTACATACCAGAGATTCAATGATTTCCTTAATGGTTGGATCAATTCTTTTAGAAAAGGACATGATCTTCAGAAGCTCATAACACATCGTCAGACACTTCAACAGGGTTTCAGGATCACTCTGCAAGTAGGGCAGGGGGAAGAAAAAAAAAAAAAGAGAGATTATTAATACAAATGGGGGCTGTGATAAGGAGAATGGGAACATTAATCATAATTCTCCCTTACCCAAACAAACATTTCCTGTCCACTACACATTTTTTGTGCAAGAAAATTAATCAAAATCAGTCCATAAACTATGTTAAAAAGAGATTCAGTTTCATGTTTTCAGTTAAGAGTAAAAGTAGTAAAAAAATACTTTTATAAAATTCTTTAATTACTCAAAGACAAAAGTAGTTTAACTGCAATCCATTTTTTTGCTAAATTATCATCAGCTTCTATACATGACTAATCACAGAATTGTAGGGGTTGGAAGGGACCTCAAGAGATCATTGAGTCCAACCCCCCAGCATGATAAATATTTGCAATTGGAAACAATGATGAGTACAAAATCTGAAAATTTAATATTAGGATTATTAGAAAATACATCTTTACAACTAAGATAAAGTCTCAGTATAGGACATCTTGTCCTTCCCTCCACCAGACAACCACTAAGACACAGAAGTACCCTCAGGACAGCAGTTGCAGAACTTGTCGTATGCGCTTGCACTTCTCCAACAGGTTTGGGTCTTCTGCATCGGAACCATCCAACTCCTTCATGAAAGCTTCAGCCTTCTGCACAGTTATGTCTCGTGCACCGCCCCAGAGCCCTTGCAGATAATCCAGTAAGATGGTGAAATATTTGTCTGGAACCTTCTCTTGATCATACATGTGCAAGAGAAGCCGGGTTTGTCTTGTCTTTAGAAACTTCCATTCTTCTGGGTTT
>VZTU01003062.1:2427-13357 GCA_013400835.1 Zapornia atra | reverse complement strand
TTGGGGGGGGGGGGGTTACCCCTCTCTGTCTGTGGTGATGCATACCATGAATTTAAAGCATTGTTCAAGAGAATTAAAAAAAGGTTGAAGTTGTTAAATGAAGAATTGAATATCTGCCTAGGCAAATAAATATTTTGACATAAGTGACTTTAAATATCCCAACTTGTGATTTACTTATTTCTTAAAGTTAAAAAGCCCTTCCAAAAGAAGCCCCTTCATGTCCACATCTCTTAGGAATAAATACAAGCACTGTGTTTTGCTGAGGTAATAGGTACATATTTGGGAACCAGTTTCTACCATTAGTAGTATGTCTCATATTACTGACACTTTTTTCAGAAGGACTTGTGACTCTATGAAGCTGTCCATGTATCAAGCATTAAATAGCAAATGCAGTTCCAAAATTCTTGACCATTTTTCTTGGAGGATTTTTGAAGACTAACACATTACTTTTACACCTGTAACAAGTCAGAAAAGATGGAACTGCCTTGAAGGCATGTAACACCCATTTCAGCTGACCTACAAATGTAACTAGAACAACCTCTTTTGGAGACATGTATCATGGTTTCTTGCTGGTTTTGTTTACTCTCACACAGCAGTGAACCCATGCTGAATTAGCTATGGTTGACAGCCTTTAAGGAAGATACTTATCCGCAGGAAGGCAGTCAAAGTACTTCTAAGTGGTCAGGGCATTCCTTGGAATCGCTACAGTTTTGAATTGACATGGTGACTGTTCCTTCGAGTTTTAAGAAAACATTCATTTATCAAAAAGAGAGTTCTTAAAAAACTGCAGGTCACGTGTATTTACTTTCCATTCTTTTTGTATTCAGTCCAATCCTGTGGTATATTATATGCAATATATGCCCAATGGTTAATGTTCTGATTCATACACTGATACTGTGTCCCATTTATTACAAGGCCAAAAAAAATTTCTTAACTCATGTAGTGGTCACAACATATGAATGCACATATGTGAACTTTGCAGCTCAGAGAATTCTGGTTATTAGTAATTAAGATTTCTTAAAATTTAAAATCTGTTTGAGAATCCAAAACTATATGTTTTGAATATCTGGAAAAGGATCTTGATTATATCTTCCAGCTACAGAGCATGTGAAGTTAGAAGGTGAAACAAGCATGTTAATTTATAAAGGTGAAAATCTGTAAATACTGTTCATTTTATTCCCTGCCAATACATCTAATGGGAGAATAATGAATTTCTGAGTACTACCAAAGTGAGAATTTTTGTATTCCTATTTTCCTTGAAAATATAACAAAATTTAGGAGCATCCTCATACCAACCCAGATGTGAAGAAAGTCCATACTTAACTCTAGAAAAAGAAACAAAGCAATGATGCCAATGGCTTTTAACACCTTCATCTTTATATAAATTCAGCGTTATTTTATTCTTTCTTAAAGACAATTTTATGTCCACCTTCCACAGTCTCCCTTTACTAGCTAGGGAGTGTAGAAAATAAAAAGAGGAAAAAACCTGTTACATTTCATTCTCAAGATTTTTTGCAGAGTGATTCTCTCTGGAATGCCTGCAATGTATTAGTTTGGAGCATAAGCAGGAAACCCAGCTTTTTCGGAGGGGTACTGAACACATAATGCAGTCTGGGCAACTGGAACTGTCTCAGATACAAATTTAGTCTTGCACAGCAAATCTGAGTAGTGCTTTAATTCCGCTCTTTTCTCATGGCAGGAAGAATAGTAACAATAATCATGACAGTAAAAAAGAATATATCTTACCTCTACTGCATGAATGTTGTGGAATGCCTTGCTTGTATATGATAGAATTCAATCTCTGCATGGAAATAATATTTAGCTTTGACACAGTTATGCAATCTGTGGTGGGAGGATAGATGAAGCCAAAATTGCTGTGTAGCCCATAATTAGTAAAAAGGTTGAAAGTCCTTGTCTTAAAGTATTAGATGTTATCTTGTGCTCAGCATCATGTTTACATTAAATAAATCAAACTATTTCAGATTCTATATATAAAATATGTTAACTATAAATATTCCTTTTCAGGAAGCAATATAAAAGTGTTAGGGATTACCAAAATAAGTTTCCATCATTTCTTAGCAGTGTGCTCAGTGATCCTTAAAGTGATCCAAGAAAATTCATTAACTAGGCTGTAAAAACATGTATGCTTTAACGTTATCAAAGAAATAATTTATGTAAATTTTGAGAGTAATAAAAAAATGAAAGCTTTCCACTTTTTATTAACATGAAATGACAAAGAACTGGAATATATTTTTAATATCTAAAAATTGTGACAAGAGTTGATATATAGTATTAGCATTCACAAGTCAGCTGTCATTTAATAAGAGTTTATCTTTATTTTTTTTACATCTATTTTTATCCTAAAAACTTAGGATAAGTAAAATCAAATAAATGCAACCAAAACAAAAAGTACAGCTCCAGGAAATAAATATGATTGTAGAATCATTAAAACTGTCCAAATTATAATTTAATTCCATGCCTACTTGAAAGTTAGCTCTGAGTGTATATGCTGACAGGTGTTGGAATCCATCAAGAAAATTAAGTTAATGCTGAAATAACATATTTGAATATGTTCTCTTTTGTTCAGATGCAAACTATGGTCTGCATATAACTTTCTTTTGGCATCTTAATAATGATTGACACACATATGGTACTCTCTATATAGACATCTTAGTATGTCTGACACTTGTCTTGAGATGATTAGGAGAAATAACATGAGGTTGGAAGGCAGCTGCACTAAATTAGTAATGATACACTATCCAACAGTCACTCAGAGAAAAAAGCAAATAGATTTTAATAAATTGAAATTAGAATTGAGGAAATTGAAAAAAAAAATCCCCTTCCTTATGTTTCAATTAGACAGAGTGATGATGTGAAAAGCAGAGGTGATTTTAAAAAGGTAGGAAATTTTGTTGGATTCTTGATAAATTCAGATTGCTTTGGTTTGCACATCTCCTGTGGAAAGGTAATTTTCTTACCCATTGAGTATGAAGAATTAGTTATGAGGTTTGTGTTGGTTTTTTAACACACGTATATTCAATATATGGAGGTGTTTCTTGTCAGTATCACACTTGATGGACATTTTTTGATGGAGGTGTTTCTTGTCAGTATCACACTTGTTGACAGTGATGAATGCCTGGTGTCTAATGCATGTGACTAGTGCAGCTTACAGAATCATTTGCTTTGAATATAGTATTTTGGTTCTGATATATACTTATAATGAAAAAAAAAAATTTGGTAGTTACTGAAGAGGCAGAAGGTAGACTGTAATGTATCTTTCTAATTTTTAACTTGTTTTGGAATGGACTTTTAAAAAATTTGCATTAATATTAACTTAAATGTTTTCCTCTAATTTTTTAAAAACACTCTGAGGAAGAAAAATACCTTCTGCATCTAAAAAACTTGTCTTAAAATAGGTTCATATAGAAATCACTTCAGTAAATAAATTGAAGCATGTTGAGGCCAAATTCAGACTTTAATATGTTCTCTATGAATTTCAGTTGAAACTCATCTACTCTGTGAACTACTACTGGAAGTAAACCATAGTAACTTTTTGGAGAGTGTAGACATACCTTATGAAAAGCAATATTTAATGAACTTGAATTAAGCTTTATCATGCACTTAGCACAAAAAATACAGTTGTTTAAAAAGTGTCTTGACTCTTCACAGTTGAGATGGTAGATAGAACTGCATGTGTTCTATGTCATAGGAACTCAATTGTTCAGACATCATTACTTAAATAGTAAAGAGAAGGCAATACACTCTGGAAGCTCTTAGAACAAATTGTTTCTCAGGTTAGGGAAATGAGTTGGAAGAAAAAACTGTTACCAGACCTAAGAAAACCCTACTGATTCTAGGAAGTGAGAAGATGGGTGGGGAAATGTTAAAAATCTGTAATCGTCACGAAAATTTCTATCATACAGTTTCTGGGGAAAAAAAAGCATCACCCAATTTCAGCAATTTTTGGTCCTAACTTTCCAACAATTGACTCAACTATTTTTTTCTTTTTTTCTTTA
Organism: Zapornia atra; assembly: GCA_013400835.1. Classification (NCBI taxonomy): domain Eukaryota; kingdom Metazoa; phylum Chordata; class Aves; order Gruiformes; family Rallidae; genus Zapornia; species Zapornia atra. The sequence continues at coordinate 9,341 of VZTU01003062.1, read as the reverse complement.
TACTTAAAAATTGAATATGCATATTCAGTTCCATATATGCATCCGGTTTGGTGTTTTTATGTGTATATGAAAGTCTTTGTGAATAAAAACATTGTCTGCTGAAGTTTGTGCTTAACAAAACCCAACAGAAGCAAAGCTTTAGGTGTCAGAAAACAAAGCATGAATTTCATTGCAATTGGTGAAAAGCCAAAGAGACCTACCACACACAGATGATAACTACTAGGTTAGCAGGCTTTTTGTAGTTGTATAAAGAAATCTCTGACTTAAAATGTTTATTTCTTTGTGGTGAAGCTAGAATAAAATTATTGACCTAACCTCTCTAGGTAGCCTTTTCTATGAGTGTCTGTGAAAGGAAACAAGGATTTAAATTCTGTTTTGGGATAACTAGTCAAAATATATTTGTGTGTTATACCACAATTTTGTGAAATATGTACTGCATCTCTAAAACTTAGCAAAAGTGAGCTTATGTAGGCTCAGCTTTTCTCCTGCATTGATCTGTGCAGTTCCAACTTCAACTCTAAATTCAGGTAAAAGTGTGTCTGGTGCCAATTTATTGTTAAAAGAATACAGAGTTTTTAATAACAGAAGCTCCAAGTTGAGTATTGTTTTAATGTATGATTGTCACAGTACTTCACCTTCCTGTCATGCATGTGGTGGTTTGACTCAGGCTGGAGGGCAGACGTCCACCAAAGCCGCTCTATCACTCCCCTTTTCAATTTGACATGGGAGAAAATATATATTGAGAGGCTTAGGAGTCGAGATAAGGACAGGGAGAGATCATTCCACAATTAGTGTCACAGGCACTGTCTAATTTATTACACCCAGTGAAACCAGAGTTGGATAATGAGAAGTGCCACCAGATCTTAAAGCACCTCTCCCCACCCCTCCCTTCTTAGCAGACTTCACTTTAGTCATGACTTTGCTCCCTTCTTTCCCCCGCATTGTGGCACAGGGAGGGCCAGGGACTGGGGGAATGGGGGTTTCGGTCAGCTCCTCACAAGTTGTTTTCCTTCTTAGCTGGGGGTGGGGGCATTCCTCACACCCTTCCCCTGCTCCAGCATGGGGTCCCACCAATGGGAGACAGTCCTCCATGAACTTCTCCAGTGTGAATCCTTTCCCACAGGGCTTCAGCTCTTCACCAGCTGCCCCAGCATGGGTCACTTTTATGGGGTGCAGTCATAAATCATAGACTGGCTCCCAGTCTCTCAAGCCCAGACTGCTCCGGCAGCCTGGTCCTCCATGCGGTCACAAACTTCCCTCCAGGCAAACCTGGTCTGCCATGGATCTCTCTCCTGCTCATCTCTGTCTCTATCTCTCTCTCCATGGGCTGCAAGTGCTGGCAGAGGCTTGCTATAATGTGGGTCACAGAGTCTTTTGTATGTCTCAACCTGCTCCAGCATTGGGCCTCTCCATGGGCTGCAGGTGGGGTCTTGTCCTTGTACGCGGGCTGCAGGGGGACACCTGCTCAACCATGGGTTTCTCTATGGGCTGCAGGGGCATCTTTCTCTTCGATACCTGGGGTGCCTCCTTCACCCCTCTTCCCTGGCCTTGGTGTCTGCACAGTTCCTTACATCATCTCACTCCTTTCTCTGGGGGCAAAAAGCAGCTGCTTGTGGTTTGTTTTTTTTCCTCCTAAATGTGATTCCTAGAGGTGCTGTGACCATCTCCAATTGGTTCCTCCTTGGTCAACGACTCTAGCCTTGAGTTGGATAGTGGTTACTCTCTGGGGCCTGCAGAGAGCTTCGAGCTGCTTCTTGCAGAAGCCACCCCTGCAGCCCCCCCTTCTCCACTAGAACCCAGCCACACAAAACTACAATAATGCATCATGTTATAAAATTACAAGATGTGTGATAAGGTGTGTCATTCTAACGTGCTAGCAGCCACGTTTACAATATTGAAGCATAGCTAAGGGAGGTACTGGTATCTGTCTTCATAGTACAGTACTGTCTTTTCCTACATGACCTCCTTCTCTTTCTGGAACAGTAAATTAGTTATGCATGCAGAAATTTAAAGTATAATAGATGTTCTGGTAACATTAAAATAAATGAGGCTGCATGCTGGTTCCAGCAAGGTTTCTGATTTCACTAAAATCCTTTTGACATCATCTTTCCAATCATAACTGATGAGGCTTAAACATATTTTGAAAATTGAAAACACAATTTCAAGGAGCACTTAACCTGGAAGTGATACATGAATCTGTTAAGACATGATCATAGCCTGGTCATGTCCTCGTGCCAAACCAGTATGGTTAGATTACATTCTGGTGTGGATTCCAAGGGCAATTGCATGTTCCTTTACTTAAGTTTCAATTGATATGTCTTGTTTTATTCTCTCTTTTGCCAAACCAGCATGTTCCCTTTTGTCGTTATGGGAGAGAACAAGTGCAGAACTGTGGTGCTTAACCGGGAAAGCATTATTTATGTCTCTTCCTTAGGCCAGCTAAAACAAAATTTCATCACGTACACTTACTGACCTTGGTCCTGTAGCTCAGATTTCTCTGAATTGCTTTAGCTTATACTGTAATCATGCCTCAAAGATGAATAGCCCGGTGGAGTATGATTTTTCTTTCTTTATTTTTTTTTTTCTTTCCTCTGGTTAAAAAACCCACAACAAACCCACACTGAACCTGGACAGTGGGACTCTGGACTTACCTGGTCTTGCCTTGACTTGAGCTGATTTTATTGGTTTCAAAACTTCTCTAGTAGTCAAATGACAATTGTCTACAATGTTTACCCTAAACTCTCTCAAATCCATATATGGGTAATCTATGCTTAACAGAAAATAACCTTTTAACTGAGATTGGGGGAGCATTTGTCCATTTTCATACTTAACCATGTTGCCAAAAAGAAACAGGAGGTTCTTATAACGAAACTTATTAAACCAACCCAGATAGTGAGATTTAGGAGGAAAAATGTGTCATCATACCTTTGTATTCCTCTTGATGATGTCAGGATGCTCTTGACCCCTTAGGGCCTCCCCACCCCCCTGCTCAAGGAAAAAGTTGAAACTTTATTCATGATTTATCTCCCTTCCCCCAGGCAGCACTGGGGGAGACGGGGAATGGGGGTTTTGGTCGGTTTATCATAAGTTATCTCATGGGGGCCATTCCTCATACTCTTCCCCTGCTTCAGCATGGGGTACCTTTCACAGGAGACAGTCGTCTATGAACTTCTCCAGTGTGAGCCCTTTCCCATGGGGGCTAGTTCTTCACAGAGGAGTTCCCCACCATGGGTCCTTTCTGTGGGGTACAGACCTTAATGAACAGACTGCTCCAGCATGGTCCCCTATGGAGTCACAAGTCCCGCTAGCAAAGCTGCTCTGGCATGCTCTCTCCATAGGCTGCAGGTCCTGCCAGGAGCTTGCTCCAGTGCGGCCTTCCCACTGGGTCACTGTGTCCTTCAAAAAACCTGCTCTGCTGTGGGGTCCTCCACTGGCTTCAGGTGGAATCTCTACTTTCCCCCATCTTCCATGGGCTGCAGGGAAATCTCTGCTCTGGTGAGCACCTCCTCTTCCCCCTCCATATTCACTGACCTTGGTGCCTGCAGAGTTCCTTACATCTCACTCCTTTCTCTGATGGCAAAAAGCAGGTGCTTGCATTTTTCTTTTTCTTCTTAAATATGTTATCACAGAAGCACTCTGTAGTAGAAGACAGTGCTAATTACAGAAGTGGGTACATTCAATGGCAATTGTGGTAAAGGCGGAACACAGGAAGTGGTGGGAATATGTGACGAAGGGTAAGAAATAGGAATGGAGTTACTGAAGTGTCCTTTTTAACTCTAGTGCTGTTTTAGTTAGGCTTAATCTGGTTTTAAGACCTTACCTTCATAAACCCATAAATACTCTGCATCTCAGGGAAGCACTTGGGAAAAGGAAGATAATGAGTTAATGTAAGTCTTGTTTCATTTCTTTCATGATTTTTTTTTTTTGAGAGTGCCCTCTGATACATGCTTCCTAAGAAGGAAAAGCATAGCATATTTAAAAAAAAAAAAAAAAAAGTTTAGCATTAATATCTACATAGATTTATGGTTAAGCTTACATGCTACAAGTATTTCCCTTCTGGATTTGCAATACTTTTTAATCTAACTTCTCTTTCTGTTTGTTTTTTTAATGTAAGCCTGTAGGGTTTCATAGCTTTTGTAGTATCACTCTAGATACTGTAAGTCAAAGGTTGTCTTAAGCCCTGTGGGAGAAAGACTAACAGTGATGGTTGGGTTAACTCCACTATAGGGGAAAATAAAATGCTGCATTAAATTCCTGCTTCGTTTTTAGCCGTGTCTGCCTTTAGGGCACACTGCTTTTATCTTTTTCTTTCTCAGTTTTTTTTTTTAATAAGCTAGGAAGGGCAAGGAAATACAGATTATTTTCTTATTAATGTTGTATATAAATTTTAACTTATGAAGTTAAAGTTATTTTTTATGTGTGGGACAGTTGGGAAATCCGATTTGAAAGTTTGGCATACAAGATTCAAGAAAACAAAAAAGTCAGGTAATAGGTAATCTTTTCAGCACAAGTTGGCAAAAGAAGAAAAGCTTACCTGAAATACTCTGATGTTTGGAAAATTAGGTATCTTTGTTAAATGTGTCTATTTTCATCTCTTTATGGTAGAATGTGCTGAGTTAAGTACCTGAGACATCAAGAAATTTTGAGAAGCGATATCACTGTTTGAAATCAGTGTGGATTTATTGTTTGTTTGAAGGCAGGGTCAATCCTGTAGAAGAATTGTGTTTGCCAGTTCCATACTAACTCTGCTTGTGGTGTTTGTGATGCTAACATGCTGTCCAAACAATCTGTATACTCAGTATCTTCTCAGCTGTGGAAAATGATGTTTTGTTCATTTTCAGCTAGCTTTAGCCTTCAAATGTCATCTTGAAGGTGAAAGTTTGTGACCTATTTTCATCTATCAAGAGATCTGTGCTACATTAACCAGTCTGTTAACAAGTCGAAGTGTTGTCATGTTGTGCCCTCCCTCCCCCCCTCCTCCCACCCTCCTTCCACCCTAAATGCTGATTTTGGTCGTTTCTTCCTTTGGTAGATACTTCGTGGTTTAATCTTTTTCACACTTATTGTAACTAGTCCTGGGGGGAAAAAACCCAGAAATACTATTATTTATTCTACTGTTTTCTTAAGTAAAATTATGATTTCTGTATATGCTTTGAGGAAAGGACATTTACAAAGTGGACCTAATCCTTTGAAAAGCTAGATTCAATTTGGTTTTAGTATCTAGCAATGGTAATATAAAAATAAAAAATATAAAAATATTTGCCTAAGAACTATGACAGGAAGTTAAAATTTCAGATTTGTGTGCCTGTCTCTGGACAGTGGAATTTTCATGTAGAAGGGAAGTGGTTTTGTACATATATTGTATATAAATAGACAACACTGTGTTGAAAGTTTGTAGCAACTCTTGCAGATGCTACTTACACAAGCACTGAAAATAGACCCAAGTATCTAACTTTGACAGTAATGCTGTATTGTATATATATTGTATATATACGTTGGGATCTGTGGATGCTACAAAATAAGACATAAAGCAGTCCATGCCCTGATTGAGTATTGTATAAATTAGCTAAAAACTCCCCTCTCCCAACAGCTCCCCCTCCCCCAAAAAAAAAAAAAAAGCCAAACCCAGAGTGATTGGAAATGTCTCTGGTTTTCAGCAGTCTGAATATGTAAAGCTGAGCAGCTGCAGGAACAAGATTTGCAATCCTAAACTATATATTTTTTTAATTTTCTAGAAAATTTGCACCTTTTAGCAGCAACAGGGAAGAGTATTGATTAATCCCTATTTGTCCAGAAATTTTTGTTGAAAAATACTGGTTTGCAGTGTAAAGCTCTCCTCAACCTGTGGACCACAGATCAAAAGTTAGGTCTATGTACAGATGAGATTGAAGCTTTGGACCTGCACTTGAATAGAAGCAGTGAGAAGAACGGACAATAAGGGTCAGAAATGTTGAGCTCTGGATTTGAAAAATAAGTGTTTGATATTGAAAAATAAGGTATTGTGAAATGATATTTGAACTTGAAATGTCTTTCAGCTAAATCTAAGCTATTTTAGTGGTTTAAAATGTTCCTTTTTCTGTTAGGGCTACAAGTGAGATTACAGCTTTAATGCTTCATCTGTAGAGACTGAAATATAATTGAAAAATAGCTGAATGGTTTAAGACCTTCAAGTTTTCTCTTTTGTTATGTATTGAATTGATACTAGGCCATATCTGTAGTGTCTTCTTCATTGTATGTATGGAGGGGTGTGTATGTATTAGTATTAGTTTCTCTGTGTGTGCATATATAGGCATGTTAAGTTTGATTAATTTCTTATTTTTGCTTCACAGAATATATATATTTTCTTTGCCATGAATTCTTTTGGCTAATTAGATTATTCTGAATGTGTTCAAAATATATTTAGAAGGTTAACAGTGGACCTGTGCTTATCAGGTTAGTCCATTTCCAAAAAACGCATCCATGTTTATATCAGTTTTAGAATACTTAAAAGTGTTCATATGCAATATCATCTACTGAAAACTAGTTGCTCCTTCTGGGACATCCAAAATTATTTTGATTCTTCGAGAAAAAATGTCTTTGTGGAAACCATTTTTGCTATACAGATACAGTTCAGGTCAAAATAATAAAATATCTCAGAACGCAGTTGTGTCTCAGCAGCTGATGACTTTCACAGAGATAGATGCTCCATGAATACTAATAATTCAATAGCCCTCTATTGAGTTATTCCAGCTATATAGATGTTATTTCAGCTATATAGATGGACATGTTAAGGCAAGTTAGAATACCTGTATTAACCTTGAAATTGGTGAAAAAAATGAGAACAGAAATCACATGGTTTGTTTTTTAATATGTTCTTTTTTACCTTCTCTCTATATAGACATTTTTTTCCAAAAATTGTGTAATACAAAAATCTG
>VZTU01003059.1:67883-93223 GCA_013400835.1 Zapornia atra | reverse complement strand
GAATTTTCTTAGATTTATTATGTATAAGGGCCTTGATACAGCTGGGCTAACATCCCAGCTCTAGCAAAACGTGACCTGTTTTATGTTCTAGCCAAAACTCTCCTCTTCCAGCAGCATGGGATCTTCCACAGCACTGAGAAATAACTTTATGAAACCTGATCTGCATAAATCTCACTGTGGTATGACTGTAGGCACTCAAGTTTGAGCTCAGCTGTGCCAGCAGTAGTATACTTAACAGCTCTGCAACCTAATGTGTGGTTCTTTCTAAAAATTGCTTGGAATGTCTTTTCTGGTTCAGGCCAGAGAGTCATAAATGTTATGAAAAGATGGGTTTATATACAAACTATTTTTTCACTGTATTAATTTATCTAAATGTACTTGCATGGAAACCTCAAGTTCAAGTGCCTCAAGTACGTGTTTTTATTCTAGATCAGTATTGACAGAATGGAATTATTTTGTGAAAAATACTCTGATCCTGTGGGGAAAATGCATACAGCATTAAATTTAAGTCTACAAGTAAATGCTAGTAGGATTGGGGTCCCAGGAAGGAATTATGTTCCAAAAGATTTTCTTATGGAAGTGACACTGCTGAAGTATGTAGTGCTTAAGACTTAAATTTGACAGTAGAAAGTTGCTTTTAAGATGTAGTTTCATGTTATGTCTGGCTTGTGACTGTTGTCAACAAGTGCATTCCCATCCTTTCCTACTTAAATGTAGCTTTGTGGAGTTTATTAGTTAATTAGTTTGCAGGGATTAAATGAGTTCTGGGTCTGCCTGTCACATGCTGAGGAATCTGCTAGTAAGCAGCTGAGAAAAAAAGAACATGCTGGTTTCCCTTTCAGTGCCCACAAACTTGAAACCTGTTTTCATTCTTATGTTCTTTCTTAATACCTCTACAAAGCAATTCAGCAAATCAGAATATGTTATGTCAAAAGCTGGTTAAAATTTTTAAGTTTCTATTGTATTCTTCTATCTTGGCCAGTAAACGTGGCCAGAAATCTTTGTGTTTGAGTTACATGTTACTGTTGCTTAATTTAAAAGTTTTATGGGGAGCTGAGAAATTGCTACATGCTTAAGATGTTTTAGGCTCTTCTGTTCAATCATTTACATTTTACCTCTAGAAGAAAGTGGCAGTCTTAAAGTGGCAGTCTTTCTTTAAATTAAAGAAAGTGCCATAGAATTAATTTCTAGATTAACTCCAGATTATATATCTTTTATTGTCAGTATGTTTTCTGAGGAGTCAATTACCTTACAAATCCAGTATCTACATGCAAGATTTTGTTTTGGGAACTTGTAAAGGCAGATTCCTGAGGAATATTGTCACGATTTTTGCTGAGTAGCTGCAGATTCTGCTCTGAAAATTTTACAAACATCATTTTCTTTTATCGGTGGGTTGTTTTTAAGATGTTTGGGGGGTTTTGTAGCAGGAGGATGGTTTGGGTTTGGATTTTGCAGGGGGATCGATTTGTTTTTCCAGTTTTTAAATGTCTAAACAATTTGGTACCATGCTACTTTTGTTTAAGCAGTAATGTGGTGGTAGATCAGCAGGTGGCTCCTCCAGTACAGCGCTTGAATTTTTTGCTTATTTCTCCAATTTAAGTCAAAACATGACTAAGCTGTTGTCCTAACTAAAGGCTCTGTTTCTGGAAACTTGAAATTAACTGTCTTGTTTTAAATAGTTGTGTCATTTAACTTGCACTGTGGTTTATGGCTATTCCTCTGGGATAGGTAGGGAATGTGTATTTGTCATTATTAATATTGGAAAATTAATTACTTGCATCTTTATAGATTCTTCATAGTCAGCAATTCTATAAAGGTGACAAAAGAAGATATTTTTTCCCTTCAAAGAAGAAGGTATAGCATAACATACCTCACTGTATGCATTTTCAGAAAATTAGATAATATCAGGATTTAGGCTAGTATTTTAAGAAAAAGTCTGGAGTTTGTTATTTTACAGATTGTAAAATGGGGTCTACTAATTAGATTATATAAACTCTTAAGAGTTTCTGGTTCTTTTAATAGGGCAGGTGGCCTCAAAACTTGTAACTACTGATGTATTTATGTGAAGTCTGTCTCCTTCAGCTGTAAACATAAGACTAAGTGAAATGAAAGCAAGCAGGCATGGAAAATTGTGTTTGCTAGGCAGTAAAATCTTGGTATAGGACAAAAGCAGTTGTTTTTAAACTCAGCTTTGTTTTAAAATACAAATCGTCATACATTACTCAGGTTTTGAAGATTGATGCTGCTGAGATTGTGTTCTGAGTTGCAAGAATAGCACATGGGTAGTGTTTCCTGGGCTTGCTAGTATTTATGTATTTGAATTTATTGTCTACAGAAATAGAAGTTCAACAAGAAAACAGAGATATGCTGGAAGAATAGGAGGGCCATCTGACTGAAAGCAGTATTTACAGTAAAGGAATGGGACTGATGCATGAAGCAATGAGTTGTACAGTGGGAAGATTAGTGGCTGTCAGATGATAACTATTAGATTTGAGCCCCAAATGAAAGCTACAGTAATAGTGATGGAGAATGTTTTTGTTGATGCTGCATTAGGGAGAATTGCACTGCAACAAAATTAAATTACATTCTTTGAATCCATTCTGAAAATTACTTTTGCAGCACAGAGCACCTCTTAATGTTACATTGAATACTGTGATTTTTTCTATAATTATTAAAATTCCTGACTCTTTGATTGTTGTGCACGTGTTAATGTGCAAAGGAAGACAGTTTCTCCATTGAAAGTAAAAAAAAATAATTGAAGAAAGGAAGCAACAGCAGGTAATTTCCTAAAATATAGTGCAGAAGTCTTGAAGCTCAGGATACATTCCTGTGCAATATGGACTGTAGCTTTAAATGTTTCTAAGGATTGTGGTTTTGGGGTGGGAAGAAATATCTTCACTATATGCACATGCACAATACTTTTCTTAATGGCAGCCTAAGGGCAGGGAGGCACTGCTGTAAAACTGCCACAGAACCCTGGAAACATCTGGATTGTTCAAGGATTTTTCATTTCTCTGATAGATGTTTCACTAAAATATTGCTCAGGGCTCTTGAGAAAATGGTAATGAGCCTGCTGCATCTGGATTGAATTCTGCAGGGAAATTACTCCCCGCTTGCATTCTCCTTCTGTATACAGGCGCTGAAGTGAATGTGCAGTGTAGGCCTAGTACAAATGATGTTTAAGTTCTTGGGCTTATTCATTCAAACAACTGACTATGTAGTCTGGTTTGAAGCAATTTTGAGGCTTTGATATTTATATGGTCCCCATTACATCTCACTTTTGCATTAAAAACACATTTCTATAGGAAACAGAAATCTTAAGGAAATCCTGCCAAGGAAACAATTGTATAGGTAAGAAATACAATTATAGTATAAATGGAGGAAGGAAAGGGCACTCTTGAATCCATAACTATTGTGCAAATTATGTGGTCCCTTCTTGGTGATGCTTGCAGGTATTGCACTCAAAAATGTCAGGCTAATTGGGTTTTATAGCCCTTGCTGAAGAGTGCCTTCATGGGTAGGGATTTCTGAAAATGCCTCCTAACTTGGTCTTCAAGAAATTTTTTGCTGCTGGTAGTTACTTGTCAAGACACCTTAGAAATACTTCATCCAGCACAGATAAAAAGCAAAGCCCTGCTTTGAGACAAGTCGTGGATGAAGCTGTTATACTGAAATTGAGGTTTTTCCACTGAGCAAAGACTGTATGTGCTGTGTGCCAGGCTGGAGGGACAGTTTTGTGAATTAAGCACCTGGTCTAGTGAAAGCTGTCCCTGCCCACATCAGATGATGGTTAAAGGTCTCTTCCAACCCAAACCATTCTGTGATTGAGTAAAGCCATAAGAGTCATAAGAGACAAAAAACAAAGCAAAAAGTGTCATGTCAGAATACATGTGCTGTATTGGCTGCAGTAGAGGTTGGGCTGGGGTGTCTTGGGGTAGTGGTTCCATCTGATGGCCTGGAAGGAGGTGGCACACCAGGACTGGATGATTTAGGCTTCCATTGGAGCTGGTTTCCATGTGGTCTACATATAGCAGCTTCTCCTGTCCCTGATCAGCTGGTGTGGGTACATGTGTCAGGACTGGGATTTAGAGAGAGGAAGGCAGAGTTCCAGAGCAGCAAGTTACACTGTCCTTCGATACTGTGAACTGAGATGCTATTGAAAGTAATGCCAGTTAGTTGTAAGTAATACAGCCACGTGGCAAAGCAATGTATGTAAATCTGGCCAAAATGCTCCTATTTCATTGGACAGAACTTAATTTTTAGTACCTTGCAGAAAGAGAACAGAGAGCATGTCTGTAAACGTATGTAAAAAGAACAGCAGCTGCTGAATCATAGAATCATAGAATGGCATGGGTTGGAAGGGACCCCAAGGATCATAGAGCTCCAACCCCACTGCCACAGGCAGGGCCACCAACCCCAGGCCTGGATCTACACAAGGTTGCCCAGGGCCCCATCCAACCTGGCCTTGAACACCCCCAGGGACGGGGCACCCACTACTTCTCTGGGGAGCTTGTTCCAGCACCTCACCACTCTTTCTGTAAAAAACTTCCCCCTAAGATCTAATCTAAACCTTCCTTCCTTTAGTTTTAATCCATTCCCCCTTGTCCTGCCATTGTCTATCCTTTAAAAAAGTTGAATCCCCTCCTGCTGATAAGCTCCCTTCAGGTACTGGAAGGCTGCAATGAGGTCCCCCTGCAACCTTCTCTTCTCCAGGCTGAACAAGCCCAGCTCCAACCTTAAGGATTTCTACATTCAGCCCCATATTCTACAAATACTGGTTTTATGCACGACTCTGAAAAGTGCAAAGTCCTAAATGAACTTAATGTCTTTTGCTATTTGACCTAGTTTAAAATGCATTCAAGCAAGTGAGTTGTGTCTCTGTCAGTGCTCCAGATTTAGTATTATCTTTGCTGAACAGTTAGAACATGTTTAGGCTTAGTAATGACATTTGATGCTGTATTATCTTTAATTCGACAAGATCTTTGTGAAGGATAGTTTAAGCACACTTTGAACTTTTTCAGCATTTCTTTCAATATGTAGTTTTTCTCTGTCATTATTTTTTTAATTCCTGTGCCAAGAAAGGCTGCTACAAATCCTAAATGAGTCTTTCTTCTCCTAGACTGCAAAGAGCATGTCACAGAAGACACAAAAACGGAATCCATCAGTGACACAGCTGACCTGGCTTTGCCACCTGAAATGCCGATTTTAATTGATTTCCATGCTTTAAAAGATATCCTGGGGCCACCCATGTATGAAATGGAGGTAACATCCTCATTTGTTTCTCCTTGACTGCTGTTTCTGTCTGGTTTGACTAGTTGTCTGTTTTATTGCTCCTGACTGAGATTATACAACATTAACTTTTTAAAAAAAACGTGTTAGTGACAGGACTTTGTGTTCCACCAAGGGGTTTTTTCATGTAAAGAAGTTTTTTGTTTGCTTTGTTCTAATTCAGGGTACATAAATAAGACAATGGCATGACTTTCTGGTGGCAAAGATGTCTGCAGCAGTGCTTAAGAATGTGGTGGTGTTTTTTTCAGTTTATAACAACTTTGCTTTTGTTTGGGGGATGTTTGGTTGTCTCAGGAAGGAAGCCAAAAGTAGAGCCCAGGAATCCTGGCTCTGAGGCAGCTGTGTTAAGGACTGTCCCACATACCTCCTTAAAGCCAGTAAGCATTTTTGGGTATTAAAACCACTTCAGTTTGCACCAGAAGTTCTCAGACATTCTTTAGATTAATGTAACTCTTGGCTATTAAAAATGTTTTATGACCAGTCAGTCACCTCTAGCTTCCTAGCACCAGCTCTGTTCCTCAGTAGGGCATATTCCAGAATTTTTTCTTTCCCTCATCTGTATTTTGCTGCATTCTCTGAAAGTGCCATGAGTTAAAGTGGTTTGTTAGTTTGGGATTCTCCTTTCACCATTTACATTACAGTTATTCTCTGCTTTACTTCAGGTGCAGGTGAACTGAGTGTTGGTAGTATATATAACACTGACAGGAAACCCGTTGCTGATGGAACGCTAATTTTTTCTGTCTTTATCATGAAGAAAAGATCAGTAACCAGTAAGTTATGGCGAAAATAGAAATGAAGGGAAGACTTTAAGGAGAGACAAAATAAAAAAATATTAAGAACTTTGCTGTGATAATTCTTCTCTCCTAGATGAGAGAACCAGACTCCAGTGGGATTTGGAGGACCAAAAAAAAGGGACAAGATGTGTAGGGGAAGCAGGAGAAAATGAATAATTGTCAAGGAATGAGCCTGAACTGAGGTTTTTGATATGAAGATTTTTATCATGGTAGAGATTCTTAATGAAGAGACAGAAATTAGAAAAATTGAAAGAAGACAGCACTGTTGATTGTGTTAGAGGATGCTGATGGTAGTAGTGGACGTTGAGGGTAACGGGAAGCAAGGAAGATCAGCTGATCAGGAGGCCAGTACCTCAGACTCTTTTGGCTGAGGTTTTTTTCACACTGGTTATTTGTGTTCTAATTTATTTCTTTTTACTTTCAGAATTTAGAGAAGAGATTGCTCTGTATGCAAATCACTTCATTGTAAGCAGCTCATGTTCTTTCTTATTGTCCCTCAGAACGCGCTATGCCCAGTAACGAGATCACTCCAAACACTGTAGGGCCACTTGAATTAAGAAGGTAGCATAGATACACTTTAGCTTGATTTGCAATGACTTTAACCATCAGACCATTTTTAATGTTTCTGTGGGAATTTTTACTAGTCTGTCTTTGTTTCTCCCTGACTTTTAAGAACAACTACTGAAAAAATAGCATGTGGGTTTTTTTCAGACAAATAACATTCTATCTGAATTTTCTTTTTGAAGTATGTTAATATGCTTCAGACATCTGTTCTTCAGAGCTGAAGTGCTGCAGGTTCATTTGGCTTTTTAGTGCTTGACTTACAGATGCACATAAAGCCGCTGTAGTAAATTGAACTTAATATTCAAACCAGTACTGTGATTTCTACAAATGGTTTTTATTAGTTTCATAAAAAATAAATTGAATTTTGTCGTTTTCAAGAAGTTCTGGTCACTTGGAACTGTAGTCCCAGTTCCCAGTCATGAGTAGAATTAATGCAAATAAATGTGAACTTAGCACAGTTTTTAAAATTTAGATTGTAGGCCAAGAAATATGTTAATATGTAACTTCCCGTAGATATTCTGCCTCATTTTTTGGACTTTATGATCCTTATGGGTCCCTTCCAACTCAGGATATTCCATGATTCTCTTGTTACATTATTTTGAACTTTTTCTGGAGTTGATTATTCATTTTTGGTATTCTGGCTGTGTTGGCAAATGATTTGTGCTGTTTTGTCCTTTTTCTATAGAAGGAAAGTAGGGCCAGTAAATTTTTTAAGGTGTGGTTCTTAATTCCAGCTCTACAAATACGTGAGTGCTGGGTTGGGTGGTTGGTTTTTTGCATGAACAGTTGCCATGAACATGCATATAAGCATCTCATCGATCTGCTGGCCTGTAAAAGCTGAAATAAGGCTGACTGAAGCTTTTGACCTGTGTATCAAAGGTTTTATTAATGTTTCCATATTTAGTAGGCAAATTAAGTAGTGCATAAATGGAGCTAGAGCTGAATCCACACAGCATCAATTCCCTTAGCAGCTCAGGCTTTATTTTCATGTACTATTTGATGTAGTTATTAATGAGTACATATTTTTCAGTGCACGCTTTATGATTTTTTTTTCCAATTTAAATTACTCAGACAGACACATAACTCCCATTTTAATGAATTTTCCCAGCTAACCTATTTCTTTGAATCTTCTCAAGTGCCCCCAAGATTCTTTCAAATGAAGAGTGTATCTCCTGTCTCAATGGCAGGCAGTTCAGTTTGGCTGCTGGGGTTTTTTTCCTGGTTTTGTAGTGTGCAGCCTGTCTCCTTTCTATATCTAGCATTTAAAGCTTTACCTTTGACCTGCATTTTGCCATTTATAATTAGTTGAAATAAAGCTACAGTGGAGGCAGCCACTGTGTCAGTACATGGATGAGACTGAGCAAATAGAACAGAAGACATGGTATGACTTAATTGATCTGCTGGCCTTCAGGGGATATCTTAAAATGATTGATTCATCTTTCAGTGTGTTGCTTGTATGTTTTCTGCAGAGCTCTCCCAGCAGCAAGGCATGACAGAATTCTCACCTCAGACTTGTAGGATGAATTCATTTATCACAAATAAATAATCCTGTGTGTCACCCCACAGAACAAATGTTGGAATAAATCACATAGTAAGGCCTTGTAAGAATAATCTTGACAGTGGTTTCAAGTGTAAAAGAGGTAATGAAATGTTTCAGCACAGCATGCATTTGGGGGACAGGGTTTATAGCATAGCCAGAGCGTTTAGAATTATTTCTCTTTTGACTTGGATTTTAGCTTTTTTCTTTCATCTGCATGATGTGAGTGATGTTGAATGATGGAAGCTCTCAGTCAGTGAAATTGCCTATTCTAGGAAATTAAAGCCCAGGTGCCATACAAGAATAGCTCTATTTCATGGGGCATACACAAATCTTAACTAAGGAACAAATTAGGTTATCTTTTAGAAGCAAAATCTGTACAGAACTCAGGTTTAGCGAAGTGTTTTTATCTAAGAAGTATCAGTCTTGTGATATTTCTGGGAAATCCTCCTCCCTTCAAGGGAAGCTGTTGTTACATGTTTTGCCTGCAGTGGTTTGCCTGGGAATGAATCAGAAGAGTAGACTAGAAAAAAGGCTTCTAGTCACACTGGGAGAACCCTTGGAAGAATAACAAAGATACTCAAGGCCAGCCAGTAATTTAGGACTGGTTCTCATCTTCCCATTATGAATCAGTCCCTTAAATGCTTTTTGTCAATTATGCTGATTTACAAAGTAACTTAAAGTGCAGACTTGTGGATGTCTTTCCTCCTTTATCTTGGAATTTCTTAAATATTTTAAAATCAGTGACTGTGCTAAATTTACTAGTTTATTGTTCAGTGTCCAGGCAGCTAAAATGCAGCTGACAGTATGTTCTTCAGGTGACAGCTGGGTTGTAGCTGGCTTGATATTGTCTACAAAAATTTTCAAAAAACCAGACTGTTTATGTAAGTCAATGACCACTTCTTCTATCATCCAGCAGATGTGACCAGTCATCAGCTGATTCTAATGGTCATTTTAATTGAAGTTGCTTTAAAAGTATTAAGCCAGGATATTTTTTTTTTTCTAATTTAGTTCCTCTCTTTGTGAGAAGAAATTCTTCCGAGGTGCCAGGAGTGTTTGAGGCTTGTAGAGTTCACTGTAACACTTCATAGCTACGTTTAATGCCAAATGGCTTCCTGATGGCTGCTTTGGGATGGGAGAAGATACAGACAGTTACTGCTCGTTGTACCTGAAATGTTTGAGACTGTGAGAGGTTTGAAGTGTAAAGAAGACTGCTTCAGTGGTGGTATATTTCAGACTGACCAGAATGAAGTGATTTTGTTAGCCTGAGTTACTAAGTGATTACTAAGCCAGTCAGACTATGTCACTGTCAGGAAATGCAGGGAATATAGAAACCTATGTTAACAGCAGAGAAAATGCTTTATACGATGAAGTATTTTGATAATATGAAAGTGAAACACTATTATGTGCAATTTTCTTAAATGCCAGGATAAAAACCCAGCCCTTTTAGCTAAATTATGCTAATAAAAGCAAATGGCCTGATATTTAAAGTATGTAGATAACTGAGAGCCACAATGGAACCAAGGAGGGGGGCTCTATGGCTTCCTTTGCTTGACTGTGATACGAGCATAGTTGTCAGCTAGATCCAGGAGTGTAACGCCAGTCGTCTCACTGGCCTCTGCTGCTTCTCTCCTGACAGCTGGAATCTTGTTTGTGCCAGGAGCTCCTGTATCAGCACACCTCTGGTAGAGTCAGAGTTGTGCTAATGCCTCTCAAACTAAGAAACACTGATCCTGAGTGAGGGCCACATTTCAAATCTTAGGCATCAAGCTTAACAGGCAGGTCTTGATCGTTCACATGTGATACCAAATCAGACAGTACAACAAGACCCATGTATGGTTCATTTCCTGTGATGCCAAGTCAGACATTACAACCAGACCCATGTATGGTTCATTTCATTTCATAGGATTCAAATGCCTTTTTTTTTTTCTTTTTTTTTTTTTGCTTCACCAGTTCTCTTGCATGAGCAAATTGTTCCTGTCATATATCTGAGTTGCCTACAGCTACAAACACCACAACGTGTGTGTGTGTGTGTGTGTGTGTGTGTGTGTAAATGAGCTTGTTTTTTCAAATGTGCATCTCTGATGAGCAGTGAGAGGTACCAGCTGTGGAGTGAACAGTTTGTTCACTCTTACTGCATAAAGGAGGCCGTTTTCTGTTTGTGAAACAGAAAAGAGAAAACTAAGCATTAAGGATTTTGTGGTCTTGGTTTTGATGCTATTTATATGATGAGGATGGATTTCATGCTTAATCCTGAAACCTTAACAGTTGGCTCCTATTTAGAAAGGGAGGTTTTGTTCTGATTCTCTCATGGAAGGTTATGTCATCCTGCTTAGGTAACCCCCCACTGCTGTTTGACTGACTTACAAAACTTTAGGCCCGAGTACTACACCTGGGGACTTGCAGCAGCATTTCTGGTGGGCTTACAGAGAGGCATTTTAGTAAAGGACTAGAATGCTTAATAACTGACTGCTTTTGGAGCTCACAAATCCAAGTATTTCTAATCCAGCCAGCTCACAGCAGGGCCGCACGAGTGCCTGCCGCCCCATCTAAGGTACGCGCCTCTACGGGCTCACATACAGACTTCTCCGCTCTTGCAGCTGGGCTGGTGGTTAAAAGCAGGCCAGCCTTGTGTATACAGAGCTTTGCCTTTTCAGTGTCTGTACAAAGTCTCATTAGTTTGCTTCTCTGCTGACTCTTGGAAGGAAGCAAAATGAAAGCATTAATATTATGGCAACTTGTGCAGATCAGAATAAGTTGATTATATAGGAACAAAAATGGTCTAGTGCTCTGGATTTACAAGTACTATTAAATGGGGTGCTAAAAGGGACAAAAATAGCTTGAGAAATTTTATTGTAACTAGAAATGCAGATTTCAGAATTGAAATCCTGTTACTATGGTTGTGAGCCTCCTTTGACTTGTTTTCTAGTCAAAAAATTAAATATTTCTTTAAATTCTCTAAACAGTTAAACGAAGAATTCATCCATTTCAGGAATTAATTAAAAGAACTTTCAATTCTGCGTTTCAGTAAGAGGCAAAATTATTTTTAAATGGGCCCATTGCTTTATTTCACAAAGGAGCATTTGTCTTCTGCTCTAGTCACTGCCTGACACTGTAAAAATTCATCCAGTTTCTCTTCTGCCTTGCAATAAATATATAACTTAGTAGTTCAGGACACGGTGACTAGCAGTAACATCTTTCATCAGGGTTTCTTCATTTCCTTAAAGCTCAGACAAACACAAGGACTTTCTGTAGATTCTAAAGAATCTGACAACGGAATAAAGATAAAAACCTGGAACTTTCATGGAAAACATCCTGCCTCTCCTTCCCTCTCTTAACAAGGGAGACTGGGATTCAGAGACCTCCATTGCTGTCATTGGTAACTAGGCATAGGCAGACTTACCGTAGTGTGGTGCAGAGCTTGCTTAACTACTTGCAGCTCCTAACTAACAGTCAGTCAGATTTCCCATCCTCTCTGATATCTAGCCTGCTTGCAGGCTCATGTTTTCATTATGCCAAATAATTTGTAAATTTCTGCAGTGAACAAAACCAGTGTCTTGTCTGACAGTAGTTTGGGCAATGAAACCACCTTTTAAAAAGGTTTAGGTAACATTTGGGAGCAAAAATGGCTTTTTGTATCAGTTAACAAGAGTCAGATGTATATTGTGGTGGATTAAGGCATATAATAAGCATTCAGTCAGAACTGACTAAATAATTGAAGGCTTTTGCAGAAAAGAGAGAGAGTCTCACTGTACCTTTTGGGGTGGGGAATGTTTCAGGAATGATGTACCCAGATGTCTGCCACTGCCTTAAGCTAAGCAGCCACATACATCTCCTATTCTATAATTAATGTTTACATACAAGGCAGAATTACTGCTACATTAAATGTGTGTATATATATATATATACATACATATATATATACACACATCAGATGTTTGGGCTTCACTTTTGTGTTTTAATCAGTACAGTTGCTTTGAAGACAACCAGCAAACTTCTTTTGCAATAGTTTTGTCATGATTGTTTCCTAAACTGTTTCTTATGTTATTTTTTTTCCTTCAGGTGTCTCAACGCTTAAGCCAGCCAGGAGTAGCCATAGGCTTGGCTTGGACTCCCTTAGGGGGAGAGATCATGTTTGTAGAAGCCAGTCGGATGGATGGAGAAGGCCAACTTACTTTGACTGGTCAGCTTGGGGATGTGATGAAGGAGTCAGCACATCTGGCAATTAGCTGGTTGCGCAGCAATGCAAAGAGATACCAGCTGACCAATGGTAGGGTGGGGAACAGTGACAGCCAGTGCATGTCAGTATTGCATCAGAGATTCTGTGCAACCCTTGGGCCCTCACTGCAGGGATGCACATGAAGGAAGCGTTAATACTGAAGGGAAATGAAAGGCCCTATAACTTGGTGTTTTCCAGTACTTCAGCAGCTTCTAACGCTGCTCAGTAAGAGTGGATGGAAGTTACTCGTTCTCACTGTGGAAAGTGTTGCCCCAATAGAAAAGGGGTTTCCTAGTGATCTGTGTGATGCTGAAGATGAGATCAGCTCTGGAGTTGTTTGTTGTAGCTTTTTTTCCTGATCTCTGCCAAGCTGAGGTGTGAGTGGCCTGGCAAATGGGTCTGGGGAGGCACAACAGTTGCTGTCACTGCAGATTCTCCCACCCTGGCCGGTCCACTGCAACCACCTTGAAAGCTGTGCACAGCCTCTGTGCTGAGATGCTTCTCCTTAGTTGTGGCTGACCCTGCCTCTTACTCATTTTTACATTGAGATTTTGTTCCTGCCTCTTAGTTCTCCTCTAAAATTAAAACTGGTTTATGTTAAAAGTAGGTTTCCATATTTTGAGAATAAGTTGGAATAACTATGTACGTGTTTAACTGTTATGTCCTACAGGCTTAAGTCAGGTGAAAAGCTGTAAATGAGAGATTTACTCTGTAATATTGGCTAATACTGAGTTCCCTGGACCACTGATTTGGTGAATGGTCTCTGAAAATTGACATTAATGGTTTGGGACACTAAAAAACCCTATAAATTCTACTTAATGCAGCAACCAAGGAATTCTTAACTCCCAATTTCCCAACAAATGCTGAGCTTTTTTGTTTTGTCTAGGAATGTGGATGTAGGAAAGGTGGTTGAGTTTTCCTTTTGGTTTTCTAGAGCTTCTGCAACATCGTGTTGCTTTCTCAGCTTACGGTTAAAAAACACTGCTAAGACTTCTAGTTCTTTGCAGGGCTTTTAGAATAAAGTCTGGGAACAAAATGGGTTTAGATTTTTCACATTCAAACCCTTCCTTTTTTTTTTTTTTCTTAAGCTTCTGGAAGTTTTGATCTCCTTGACAACACTGACATCCATCTGCACTTCCCAGCTGGAGCTGTCACAAAAGATGGACCATCTGCTGGTGTTACCATAGTAACCTGTCTTGCTTCACTCTTCAGTGGGCGGCTGGTGTGTTCAGATGTAGCCATGACAGGAGAAATTACACTAAGAGGCCTTGTTCTTCCAGTAAGTATAATTTGAGAAAACAGCCAAGCTGTATTAATTCTCCCTATTCTGGGTATAAAATCTGTTTATAGCCATTTACAAAAGCAGAGCCCTGCTGGATCGTTCCTTAGCAGCAATCCAGTGTCTTCTGGTGCAGTTGTAGGAAGCTGATGGAAGCAAGCGTGCTGTTGCACCGTAACGCTGCTCCACGGGCTTTGCGCTCTGCCCATAAGCTGGCCTTTTGGTGCTGCTCTCAGGGACAGCACACCAAAACCCTCCTTAGAAAGGAATCCTAGCAATCTGAAGAATTCACGATGGCTCCAGAGTCCGTATTGCTATTGCTGAACACGCTTCCTCAAATGACAGTAATCGTTTGAAAAGTTCTGTGAAAAGTTACTGCCAAAGCTCTTACCTATTGTGTATAGGTTACTCCCCAAACCATCTCCATACATGTATTTACAGATCCTTCTCCAGTTTTGCTCCTTGTATACAGAGTTCAGGTGAAGAGTGTTCCCATAAAGCTTTTTCAGAGCACATGGGCAAAGGAAAACTTCCAAACAGTGTTTTGGTTTTAAGTATCAAATGGAGCCTGGTGTAAGTGACCGCGTAGAAATGGGAGAGATCATCTCGTACCGAATGATGGACAAAGGGAGGATGAAGCTGGAAAACAGTAGTTTGTTTCAGCAGCAGCAGAGTAAAGCAGGGAGAAGACTGTAAGGTGGCAAACTACAAGGACCACTGAAATCATATTCTGGTGGCAGTAGACTGACACGATTGGCTGGTGTTGAAGGCTCTACTGCATTAACTCTCAGCTGGAGCAGGTTTGGTGTTCCAAATAAACTGCCTTTATTGCACCAGTGACCAAACTTTGCCTGTCTGGGTGGGTGCAAAAATTCTGTGATGGGTAAATATGAAAGCAGGCTTACCTTCCACCTGAGCATCGTCAGGAGTCTTACACTTCATATGGGCACGCCCCTACCTGCAGCTGCTGCCGGAAAGCAAGCAGTGTGGTGCATATGCAGCATTGTCCCAGCTAGGCAGATCACTGTGAGGACTTGGGGATCGCTACTACTTGGTTTTACACAGCCAAAATTTATCCCTTTCTGCTGCGATATGAGGCTTTTGTTCCGCTAAAGCATCCTAAAATTGGAAGTTTCTTCTGTAAGATGGTCTTGAAATAGGATTAGGAAAGAGGCCCAAGGGGAAAAAGGTACCTGAAAGAAGAATTTAAAACCTCTCTTTACATATCGTTACAAACTCAAACGGGTGGCATAGCAAAGTGATGCCTGTTTTTTCTGAACAAAGCCATCTTTGAGTTGTGGAGCACGGGCTTGCTGTTCTGTGCATTTTCTGTTGTACAGCTCAAGTTACTGATTGTGTGATGTAGCATCCTTAAGACTATTTCCTTCCTAAGCCTAATACTGCCTGAATCTTGACACTGTTCCGTCCAGGTGAGCTGTCTTAAGGAAAATATTCCTGAAAAGTACTTGATGCTATTGATACTTCTGTCCCTGCATTCCTTTTTCCCCCCCTTTTTTTAATAACTGCTACAGAAAGGGTACTGTAGCATATTAACATATTTCCCTCATTAAGCATATAATGAGCTAAAACTACTGTGACATTTTTAATTGCTTTCCTAAATGACTGGGGGAGGGAGAACCTTTCATTAAAATTTAACTCCCAATGTGATTTGTTATAATAATTACGTATAAGATTAGTGTCATGGATTTTTATGCATACATTTCTTCTCCTTATTAGGTTGGGGGAATTAAAGACAAAGTCTTGGCAGCACACCGAGCTGGGCTGAAGAGAGTTATCATCCCTCAACGAAATGAAAAAGATCTTGAAGAAATTGCAGTGAACGTGCGGCAGGATCTGACTTTTGTTATGGCAAGCTGTCTCGATGAAGTGCTTAACGCAGCGTTTGATGGAGGATTTGCAGTTAAGCCCAGAGTTGAGCGTCTCAATAGTAAACTTTAAGCAGACAGGCTCAGATTACTTCTGTATATCAAATTTAGTAGACATCACTAGCTATCAGCTACACATGTATCAAGTATAACTAAGAACTAAACTCAATTTGTCTAAGCGTGGGTGTAAATTAAGTCAAAATAAAAATACTATCCCTCAGCAGTTAATAAGCTGAAACCATGTTTTATGGGCATCTGCTGCTTTTTACTCCAATCAGTAAAGAATCTTGAAAACAAAAAAAACAAACCTCATTTCCTGATAGATTCAACCATGAGAAAGCTGGAGCTGTTGAGAAACAATTCCTCAGCTTATCTGCTATCTGTGTCTGTCAATGCTGGCAGCTGGCTACATCTTTGAAAAGGACGTGCCCACAGCCAAGGAATGACAGGCACCTCTGTGACAGCTTCAGAGAACACAAATGGCAGCACATGCAGCACAGCAAGAGCCTAATCGCTGGGGCGTTACTTGAAAGCAAACTGATGCAGCGCAAGAGTTTACTTGTTTAGAAGCAACACTGGACATGCTAAGGAGCAGCAGCGTCATAGCAAAAAGAAGGGGTTTGAAATCTAAAAAAAAAAAAAAAAATACAGCTAAGGCAGTTGCACAGCAGCACTATGGTCTAAATGGAGCTACTGCCTCCTTTCAGCTCTTGCTGAAGGACATCTGAAGCAAGGTCAGTGCAGACATCATTTTTCATACAGGAAACAGCTCAAGACTTGACACAGCGATTCCTGTGTTGGGAGATGCTGCACAGCTGTACTTAGAGCAGCAGGGGGAGGTGGAACATACTTCAAGTCAGGTAACATTCTGTAGGGAGAGAGTACCTGTCCTTCCTTCTTGCCTGGTACAAATCCACTTGGCCCTGGGATGGCTACCTTCCGAGTGTAGCCTGTAAGAACTGAATCAATTTAAACAATGCCAAGAAAATACAGATCATTAGACTGCATTAGGTACTGCATACTGTGAATAATTTAAGGCTGTCAGTATCCCATCTCAGGCAGCAGCTCTGTCTCTTCCCTTGAATGTTAGTGAAGACAGAAATTTGAATTTATGTAATCGAAGATCCCTGAGTTTCTGTGTTATACTAGGGTCAGCCACAAGAGAAGACCCAGCGTTACATTCTGTTCTTGCTCATTAATTCTGAAATCAACTCAAGTGTGCTTAGGAAACACAAATTGTATCTGTGCCAAAAGTCTATTGCAGAAGCAGCCTATGAATCAAGTCAGTCTGTTTTGATTTCATTGCCATAGATAGAAAGCTGATTTACCTGGGACATGTTAGCAGTGGGTATTTCTGCACCTTAGAAAAGATTTTACAACTTTTACAGACTTAATCTAATAAAATGATTGAAATAAACCCCCCTCCTGTTTCACTATTGTAAGATTCTACTCTTACGTCATTCACTAGCCATGTTCCAGGGGTAAGAGGCAAACAAGCAGCGCCTCAGCATACTTTCTGCCATACTGAACACAAAAAGTGTGAAGAAACTACACAATCAGTAAAACACCAGAGGTACAACAACTATTCTGCTGCTTTGCCTTTAATCAAAGCCAGTAGGGGGAAAAAATCTTTACCAAACTTAAAGCAGATCAAGTATAACCTGGCAGCACCCTGCACTAGAGAGCACGGAGTTCCAGCAGTCTGTTCCTGTGTGCAGGAAAAACCCCAACTCACATCGTGTGGAAAGCCAGCGAGTCCTGTGGAAAGCCAGCCGCCACAGCGGTTTCACTGCGCAACTGGGCCTTGCTCCCAAGGAAAAGTAAGCAATTACTTTGTCTGCCACACCATTCCAATTAAGTCTTGTCCACATGGACTTTACCTGAGAGTCAGGGTTTCAATGCCACCCCAAAGACATTTAATAGGCATTGACTTACAGCCTTCCATGTTCCTGCCAGCAGAGCTGACTGGGTTCTTAACTTGTTGAGATTTTTAAAACAGAACTTCAGCATTACCTACTGTATCAGACACTACAGCCACACTTGGTGCCTTTTCATTTGTTCTCACTGAACACTCTAAAGAACAGTCAGAAAACACTGGAGAATAGCAGCAAACCAGAACAGTAAAGAGCCTTTAAGGTAATTTCAGTGCCCATAGGACTACGCTGCAACTGACAATTAAATGGACCCGATATTGCATGTGTCCCTCAAAGTACACCAGAAAATAACTAGGTTTATCAAAGGTAACAAGCAAGCAGTGGCAGCTCCATTCCTCTGCCCCCACTGTAACTCACTGAAGGTACCTACCTACCTCACCAGTGCAATTTATAGTTCAAAAAGATCCTGGATCGTACAACAGTATAGGCAGCAACGCAAACCAACTCACCTGCTTTCATTTTAAAGCCCCACCACTGCAAACAAAAACAAGCAAGTAATGTCAAAACAGAGTCCAAGCATTAACATCCACATTTGTCAAACATTTTCCTTTTAAGGCTTTTTTTTTTTTCAGAAGGGCAATGAAAACCAACAGCAGCCATGCTAACAGACAGATACAAGACCTGCATTTCATCTATTAAAGACAAATTTGAATACGCTTTCCCAATACAGCAAAGCAAAATAGTACTTTCTAAAATAAACAGCTAATGTTTAGACAATGCCAGGCTTTAATGCACTGTTTATTTTAGATAAGGCAGTAAAACTGTACAGCTGTCTGGTATGCTTGCTTTTTTCATATCTAACAGAGCAGTTGACTAACCCAATGCTCAAAGTCTTTCAAGGAGATCCACGGAGTTAGGCTTTTGATAGTTTTGAGGATCTGGGCCCAAGTATAATTTGTTTAATAATTCCATCTGATGGGACATCAAATGTTCCACACAGCTGGTTTTTTTTTTAAAACACCACATGGAGTAACACTGGTTTACATCACAGCAAGTCAGCATACATTAGTTATGTTAGAGCACTCCTCTGTAAAATACAAGAACTGCCTGACCACACTGGTTTGCCTGCAGGGCTCATCACAAACGCCCTTTTTAAAGCCCCTGTCAAACACACAGTCCTGATCTCCAGCCCATTCTAACCTAAGTATAATCACTGCAGACCAGCACAAGAAGGCTTTAAGATTCGCAGTTCTTTTGGGGACACAAGTTGAACAATTCCACCTACAAGCAGCAGTGGAGAGGTCTCATGCAAGTTGTGCTTACACAGCCCTGCCAGTCTCTAATCACAAGTACCAGACTGCGGCAGGTCTGTACAGGGCCTCGGCTCGCTGAAGGATCACCTGGTCAGGCAAAGCCGCCCAGGCAGTGAGCAACTACGATGGAGAATCAGTTATTCCTCAGAGAGCTGAAGTGTTTAGCCAAGTTTCTGTCAAAGACCAAAGACAAACCTGAGGTAAACGTAGACAAGCTTAATTAGGTGAGAATAATTAATAAACTTAGGAGACTGCAATTAGATGTATAGTCATAAGAAAAAAATACTGATTGCAGGATTCTTTGAAGTGTTTTATCTTCTCTCACAAGGTACCAGTGCATCTTGTAAATGAAATCTGTGCACAGTTCAAACAGTCTAAATATGATTTTTTAAAGTGAAACTCTCTACTTTCATTACATGCCGCCAACTCTTTCTGTAGCATTTCATTAATCCAACCTGACAGGATTTTATGTTCCTTACCTGGAGAACTACTTACCTCATTATGCATCAAATAACAAAAGGTGTTTTAACAAACCAACTTACAATAAGAAAGGTAAGACAGTGCACAGTAAATAAACTGTATTTTAATGCATTACAAAAGTAGTTAATAGCCAGGCTACCTCCCCAGACAGATGCTCACCACTACTAGCTCTGACAAACATTTCTTACAAGTAGCTTGAGATCAAACAGCTTTGCACCTGACTCCTTTTTTCTGTCTCTAGGTCTACTGTTCTGTAGCACAAACACTATACACATCCATGGGTAAATTTTTCACATACAGGCACTCTGCATAAAGCCCAATATCCTCAAAAAGCCTTTATGGCTGGCAAATCATACCTGTAAGAGAGTACATGCGTTGTCACGTGTATCATGGCACTGGAATGACATACAGAAACCAGTTCAAGACAATTACTTTAGGAACAAGCAAAAGGCGTGAAGACAAGAAGCTGAGGAGGAGTATCAATGTGTCAAACTTTGAGCTAAAGCAAAGAGCAAAGTTGGGTTTTTTAATTTGCCAGGTATTCTTTTAATGACAAATATAAAAAGACTGAAAACATCTCATTCTGACTGCCTTTTTTTTTTTTTTAAACAAATGGTCTGTTTTTATAGTTACAAATACTGTGTAAGACAATACCTTCTTTGTACTGCAAAACCAACAAATACAAGGGTGCAATCAAGTTTCTAAGCATCTCTAAACTTGAAACGTGAATTATTTCTTTTCATTCGGAAAATTCTTAATAATTGTTCATTTTTTGTTAGAAGGTAACTGAAAGTACAACAACATCTAGACCTGTTTTTAAAGGAGCTTTCTTTCCTGATACATCTTTGAACATAACTACTCCTTTTGAGATCAGTACATTCACAAAATAGCTCAATTAAGAACAGTATCACCAATGAATTGACTACTGGAAAGAGACAAAATTTACCAAACATACAGAAATATAAGCTTTACCATAGCAATAACGCATATCAAAAGATGACACCGGTAATTAATTTTAAAAAGATACAAAAAAGAGAAAAACCTGAATTACAGAAAAGAAAGTCATATTTATTTAATGAAAAACTAGAAGTTAATAAAAATTAGCAAATACACAAAAAATATACACAAACAGCAGCAATACTATGTAGTGACTTACAAAGGGGTGGGGCGGAGGGAGAGGAGGGGAAGCAGCGGCCAGAGACCAGACCACTCAACATGGCTTGTCAGTCAAAGGGGAGAGGAAAAAAACACAAACAAAAACACGAAACAGTATCCTTTTCAACAGTACAATCAATCTACAAACAAGTTTTTAGAATTATTTTACAACATTTCCTGTAGAATCAATTCTTAATACAAAAGATGCCCATTTTGGGTGTATATATATTTTCAGTGGTTTACTGTTGACTTATTTTAAATATATTAGTGTTACTACATGCAACTGCTTCCTGTAATTTAACAGCCTTTCCTTTTATTTACCTTCATATATATCTACCCTCCATCTACCAAATAATTTGTCTGACAGTCAAAGATGGTTACCCTAGTTTTTGCTAAATTAAATGCAATGGTTTTAAACACTGGCCTGAAGAGGTTTGATTGCCATTTCAGCACATGGATATAGTTACGTTGATGCCTAAATTGCCATTTTCTGCAAAGAGCTGTGCAATGCTGGTGTCAAAGACTAGACAGTCACTATTCATAATGGCTGTTGCAATTCCCTCATGAATAGACCGAGGAGTCGCTTCCCAAGTCAATCGCCGCCTATGCCCATTTAACTCGAGTCGATATGCAAAGTTTTCCGCTTGCTTGCGTGTTCCTATCAGCTGTACAATTGCAAAGAACTGCTGGTGACCATCATATTTTTCCTGTTTCTCCAACACTAACATGAAATGAAAGCCAAAACAGGACTGCATCATAACCCAGTCAACAGCACCAGGAAGATTAATGTCTGTAGCAAGGAATACTATATCTTCTCCCTGAAGTGTTGTAATTGACTTATGTTGATGCATCAGATGTGGCATTACAGCATCCAGAGAACCTTGCCATTTACATGAAGCACCGGGACATGGACAGGAGTAAGGCCTAAACTCACACAGCTCCTCGTGGTCTGCTTTTTCTGTGTGTGGCAAAGTTATCTCGCATCCAGAAGAGGCATATTTACATGGGAATAGTACAGAATTGGCAACTTTCTCCATAGCCAGGTTACGAATGGAGCCCAGCGGGCCTCGGCAGGTTGGACAGCACGTAAGCTTGGGGCGACAGTTGCTACAAACAAGATGGCCACTCTGACACTGAAGAATTGGTGGCAGCACATAGTCAAAACACACAGGACACTCAAAGAGGCTAGCCAAGTCATTATTGGAAGCAGTAGTGCCAGTCAGTGCAGGCACCCTCTGTGACGGCGTGCACTTTGAAGTACCTGTAGGTAGTGCTGTGGCAGTCTGACGGCTCATTTCTGTAACAGAAGAGAAAAAAGAATCAGCATCTAAACACATTTCCTTTCCCTCTATACACTACTACTTGGTTTGCAAAGAAGCTTCAAAAGCAAATAAATACAGATGAAACAGAAATAACCACGTAATGCAAACTGTGCTTATGTTACGTGTGAAGTAACTGCTGTGCTGCCTACAATACAGACACTTGTATGACATGAAGATTTAACAAGTGAAGAAGTTCTGCTAAGTACTCTGAAGTGGAATTTACTGATTGGAAGCTGCAAAGGAGGAGTAAAGAACGCTACAAGTGGAACTGAAGTCCTCAAATAAGTTTGTTCTTTTTTTCAGAATCGCATTTGTGAAATGCTCCACCCAGCTCACTTGTGCGTAACAACTAGGAGCACTATGGAACAATTCTAAGGCTGAATTTTAAATTGCTGTCTTTTAGTGAAATAAATAAGCAGCAAGCCATTTCTAATGAAAAAACAGAATCAGAATCACAGAATCATAGGGGTTGGAAGGGACCTTGAGAGATCATCGGGTCCAACCCCGCTGCCAAGCAGCTCCCCAGCTCATATTGCACAGGTAGGCATCCAGACAGGTCTTGAATATCTCCAGAGATGGAGACTCCACAACCTCCCTGGGCAGCCTATTCCAGGGCTCTGTCACCCTCACTGTGAAAAAGTTCTTCCCCATGTTGTTGTGGAACTTCCTGTGCTCCAATTTGCAGCCATTGCCCCTTGTCCTGTCTTCCAGATACCTCGAACTTCCTGATAGGTCCTTTTCAATAATCATGTTTACTGTGTTTTCGTTTTTTTTAAATGAAAAGCAGTAGCAAAGGAAGCTATAGCTAAGATGATCACTACACTGCTTTTCTCCCAGCACAGGATAGTGATTCTTCCATTTCATCACTCTGTTGCCAAGCCCTGTAATAGCTTGTAAAGCACATTGCTGCTTCAGCTTCCCAAACTCAACCAGTTGTAAAGATACATGAAAAGACAATCAATGCAATTATTTTCCTGACTTTACCAACTAAGACAAGGAACTCCAAAGATTAAATTTGAGAATTAATTTTAACACGTGAGTACCCAAACACTCCCAGTAACTTGAAGAGGTGCTGCTGATCAGTTTTACATTCAGTGGAGTTTACACTGAAGTTCTATTCTTTCAAATGTGCCCAGACAAAAGTTAACAGCTGTCTGACTGGACAGCTCGTTCCGGCATTAACAGATGTGGTACAAGTACCACATTCCTTAACACACTGCGGATGCTACACTTCGTCCTGCACCCCCTCACACCTCCTCCCTGTGCAGGAATTACTAGTCCTGCCAGAGAAAATAAACACTCTGTTTTGAAAAAATAAACCTTACCTTCATAGGTTAAGGAAAGTTAAGTAAAACGCTACCCAAAATTGGCTTCCGTTACACAGTAAAATTCTCAACCACTCTGAGTGCTTCTCTGCAAGCACACCAGCTCTGTATCAGTCACATATGCCTAAAGCTCTCAAAATACACCTCATCTTTAATCTTCTTGCTATGTTTGACATGGGAATATTAGGCAATAGGCAAGCTTCCCATATTTAGCATCATTTCACCTGCAAACTTACTCATACTTGGACTGGACACCTCAAAGCAGCATACTGTGCATGCTTTTGCAACACAGACACTGTTCACGGCAGAAAGCAAAGGAACAAAGAGATTCCAACATGCAAAAGAACTTCTCCCTTGACATTCAAGAAGTAATCATAGAAAATTCCAAATTCTTCTCCAGAAGCACCTCTTCTCAGTCCTGAGCCAGGAAAACATGGGTGTCTAATACTCAGTATTCAGCCACTGATTTTACAAGTCTCTTCTGCCAAATAAGAGCTTTATCGATATAATAACCAGTTCTCTTCTCTGGGGTGAGGGGTGGGGAGAACCAAAACCATATGGTGGTTTTCAGTGCTGAACCTTAACCAATACCGTAGAGATATGACAGGAATGTTTCTATCTTTTGCCCTTATTTCCCTACTATAAGGCATTCCAGCTCAGATGAAAAGTTTAAGGTATCTGTGACAAATCAAATACACATTCTGGGGGAGCAATGCCACACCAGCTTGTTGTGAGTGGATCCAAATGATAAAGCCTCTGCAACAACTGAGCGCTGCTGCTATTTTTCCCAACACCCGTAGGTGGGAGGATCATGATGGCAGACTGCAGTTCTGTGCTCTAGAACAAACTATGCAGAGAATAATTGTACATGGGAGAATAAATTCTGATCACGTTGTTTGCTTTAGAAGAGTTCAGAAATCACATGCGTGTTCTTATGCAAAATTCTAGAACGTGCCCCTTCAAATACTGCAAACACACCCTTCAGAGAAGTTCATGTGCACTTCATCTTACCTGAACCTCTATGTCCTGAGGTCCAGGGATCCCCCATAACCCACAGATAAGACTGGTGAAAACCACTGCGTTAGACCAGTTCCCTAGGCAGTCTGACGAGCTAGGTAACTCCGGTTTCTTTAATTACACCTCTCGGGGCCCATTCAACAGTTAAATTAAGCAACCGACAAACTCTGCAGGAGACCTTATGCACAGATGTATTTCCCACGTAGGCTCCCTAAGCTATGGAAGCATTGGAGAAAGGACCGTACAGCCCTGGTTTGTCATCAATTGTGTATGCCACCATCCTTCACACACACACTTTCCACAACCGAGGGGCATCCAAATGAGCAGGGAATGAAAATGAGCAGGAATCTGCGAACCAGACCACCGAGATGAGCATTCAAGGAATAAACTGGATAAAGCCATAAACTGTAATTCACCAAGCCTAGACCTGCCCAAAGCCTATGTTTTCATCGCTCTTGTTAACATAAAGATGAATAACACATTATGATGGAAAAGACAGAGAAGTTAATTTCTCATAGCTGTCTTAAAACTACAAGTTAATCACAAGTAGAAGCATTAATAATGTATTACAATTTAACCCAGTGGACTGCCAAAACCAGATAAACAACGTAAAAACCAACTACAGAACCGAAATAAATTTTAAATGTATTTTTAGTTTAAAAGCCAAAACTTACTACCGGTAAATACTCCTGTATGCAATATTGTTACTATCTTTGTTCCCTGACGCTGGGAATAAGTGTCTAAGCAACAGTGACAAACTAAGGTACATTAGGTGTCACCTTCAAAAGCATTAGTTCTTACATCACAAATTATTCAAACGTTGCACAAATTTGAAAGACTGTGAGCAACAGTAAGAGTGAGAAGGGGAAAAGTATTCTAAGATTTCCTAGTTTCCAGACCAAGAAAGACTGGGCCCTTGACATCAGAAGGCACCGACCTGGTGATGAAACTACTCTCAACACCGGCCCGGGGAAGGGTGAAATACAGGCTATCAGGATCTCCCGATGGACACGATTTCGCCAGCATACAATACTGCGCATAACGCCATTCAAAAGTCACTACCTTTCCCCTTGCCGGTTTTACCTCCCGGCAAGCACGCACACAACGCTCCCCTGCACGAATACAGAAAGCTGGAGGCAGATCTCCCCGTCATGGGGAGCGAAGGAGCTCATTGCGTTTCCGCGCAGAAGAGACGGGCTGCGGGCAGCGGCCCCGCCCAGGCAACCCGGAGGCGGCGGTGGGGCCGGGGGGCGCGGGCCGGGCGGTGCCCCCAGCGAACGCCCCCG